>CM049312.1:75441428-76041428 GCA_026874595.1 Sipunculus nudus | reverse complement strand
CGCCACCTGCAACCATTTTTGCACAGCGTCCATCTGTTCATCTGCTTTGGGATAAAATCACTCGTATCTCAGCAGTGGTTTGACTTTTCCACCTGAAATTTTGCAAGTTTAAACATCTTGGACAGCTTTCTCGATTTTATGACAGGTGGCACCACCTACATTCATGTTTACTCTGCAGACATCCAAGCTCATATTTCTGGAACCGTTTGAGCCAAAATTTTGCATGTGTATAGATCTCACATGGCTCTTCATCATAGGCAAAACTGGTGGCACCACCTGCAACTTTTTTTGCACAGCATCCATCTGTTCATCTGCTTTGGGATATAATCACTCATATCTCAGAAATGGTTTGACTTTTCCACCTGAAATTTTGCAGGTTTATACATCCTGGACAGCTTTTTTGATTTTATGGCAGGTGACGCCACTTACATTCACGTTTACTCTGCAGACATCCAAGTTCATATTTCTGGAACCATTTGACTGATTGAGCCAAAATTTTGCAGGTGTATAGATCTTACATAGCTCTTCATCATAGGCAAAACTGGTGGCGCCACCTACAACCATTTTTGCACAGCGTCCATCTGTTCATCTGCTTTGGGATAAAAATCACTCATATCTCAGAAGTGGTTTGACTTTTCCACCCGAAATTTTGCAGGTTTATACATCCTGGACAGCTTTTTGATTTTATGACAGGTGGTGCCACCTACATTCACGTTTACTCTGCAGACATCCAAACTCATAACTCAGGAACCGTTTGACTGATTGGGCCAAAATTCTGCTTGTGTATAGATCTCACATAGCATTTCATCATAGGGAAAACTGGTGGCACCACCTGCAACCACTTATGCACAGAGTCCATCTGTTCATCTGCCTTGGGATAAAATCACTCATATCTCAGCTGTGGTTTGACTTATCCACCTGAAATTTTGCAGGTTTATACATCCTGGACAATTTTCTCAATTTTATGACAGGTGGCACCACCTACATTCAAGTTTACGCTGCAGACATCCATGCTAATATGCAACACACCTCACTCTTTTCCCCTTGCCACTTAATCCATGCCTCACTTCACCCGTCCCACTCTAATTTCTGTGGATACACATAGTCGCTTGTCGACTACCCATATTCTAGTTTTAAAATGTCCTAGTCTGAAACTTGCAGGTCCGAAACATTTTGCTGAAATCATAATGACTAGATATGCAGGACTTAAGAGGATCTATATTAAATTTAAAAAATAAACCTCCATTCTTACTCCCAATCTTTGCACAGGTTTGCATTAGGCCTGTAGGCCTTTTAATTAAAATCATGTCATTGTGCATGTCATTATAAGTAAAATATACCTTTAAAAGTTCACCTCTAGTAAATCCCTCAAAGCATGTGTCCTTATTTGTTAATTGTATTAGGTGTTATATTAATAAGAAATATGCCATTATTTGAGCTCAGATGTAAAAGATGTGTACCTCATTTACTTAAAATTGTCTGCTGTCCTGGAAAGTGTAAATTAAACTGGCCAAGCTAATTCTTCTGTTCTGTTGTGGATGTTTTTTGCAAATTGAAAGCAGAGTCTGGCCAGTTGTACTTGAGAATTGGTGTTTAAGATCAAATATTCCAGCATCAACTTTACTTGTTGTCAAGGCATGTGGCATGATTATTGAACTTTTACTCCTTATCCAGGTATATAAGACAAGGCATCATACATTTTCTTCATTTATATGAAACATTGGATTTTATTTTTGAAACTTCAGGGTTGACTCTAAGTCTAACTAAGCAAATCATGTTGGCTTAGCATCATAACCCGTGGGTCACTTGTGTTATTTTTATCTTCAGATTTAAATTTCAACAAGAAGGTCACTCAGAACTTTGTTTTGGAAAATCCGTTCGAGTCTGAAGTGCTTAGGGTGAGTAGTATCTGTCTTTTTGTTGTGTCTTATTATTTATGATATATGCAACATGAAGTCATCTGTCTGTATGTCAATCTTTTATCCTATGTTTTCACCACAATAGCTTACCAGGAATGTGAAGGATTTTTGAGTAACTTACTGTAAACTTCTGTGGTTTTCTGTGAACAGTTCGACAGACATATCAGTCGTAGGTCAGAGATATTTATTTTGCGATGTTCTGTGCCAAAAAAAGCTGTCATAGACCATTGTCATAGAATTTTGATCATGTTCAAAATTTTTTTCAGCATCTTAGATTATGTCAGGCCAATCTCGTAAGTCTGTTGTAAGATGCTGTATGTCTGTGTTATGATAAACCTATGATTTTTGTATAATTAGCTCAGCTGACTATAAGTCATCTGAGCTATAGTCATGGTCCATTGTCTGTCGTCCGTCCGTCTGTCCGTCCGTCCGTCCGTCCGTTCGTCCGTCCGTCCATCCGTAGATGTGGCACGTTTTGAAACCGTAAGACCTAGGAATCTAAAATTCGGCATAATGTTAGATGTCCCCAAGATCTTCTACCAAGCCGAAAACTGGGTCTTTGCGACTTTGTTCCTTTGAGAAATTAAAGAAAAACCTCAATTTTTTATTAAAAACCTATTTTTACACTTCAGGACTGCCTAATATCAAAACCACTCATCTGTTTTTCCTCATATTTACCACAGTTATTCCTCTATATAGTTCCTATGTACATGCCAGAAATTACGTCTGTATTATAAAAATTTAAAAAGTTATGGGCCCAAACATAATGCATTGTGTAAAAAATCAGGAAAGATATTTGATCACTTAACACAAAATATGTTAAAGCTATAAACTTTTTTTCCAGTAATATAACTTTAATTAATCAAAATTAAATTGTATACCCAAAATTAGATCAAAATCTTTTAAATTTTTTAAAATATTAACAAAAATAAAAAATTGGTACCTTAAATTTTGCCCAACTTTGACCATGGCACGTTTTTTCCTGTAAGTACTGTGGATTTAATTTTCACAGCATGTTTTTTTTTAGCATTTTGTCTGTAAACACCAAAAATTTGAAACCAGTTGATCAAAAACTGTAGATTTTATTCAAGCTTTCAAGCACCATGTAACATATTGTTTACATCAAACTAGTGTCATGCAGTTTGCAAGTGCTCAGCTCCCCAACTTCAGCTCTCAGTTCCTAAAATTTGGCATACAATTAGATGTCTCAAAAATCCCCTACCATGCCAAGAATTTGATCACTAGGACTTCATACCTTCGAGATATTAATGAAAAACTTCATTTTTCCATTAAAAACCCATTGTTACACTTCAAGACAGCCTAATATCAAAACCACTGATCTGACTTTAATCATATATAATATACATATTTTTCTATATATTCTCTATGCACATGCCAGAAATGATGTCAGTATTGCGTAATTGTTTTAAGTTATGGGCCCAAACATAATGCACTTTGTAAAAAAATCAAGAAATATATTTACTCCCTTAACAAGAGGATTGCTGAAGCTAGAGATTTTTTGTCAGGGATGTAACATTATTTAATCAGGATTCAATTGAATAACCAAAATTAGTTCTGAATTTTTCAAATTTTATAAGTTATTAGTATAAATATAAAATTAGTACCTTAAATTTTGCCCAACTTTGACCATGGCATGTTTGTTTCCTGTGAGTACTGTTGATATAATTTTCATATCATGCACACATAAAGATTTCAGCTTTTTAGTTTGAAAAGCTGAAAGAAAATGGCCAAAAATTGTAGCTTTTATCAATGTTTTTATGAGACCATGTCAGACCTTGGCTCTCTGTAGCACCTCTTGAGTCACCTGTATGTTGACCTGGTTGAACTTTCAGCAAATTATGCATGCTTGAGGCGAGACATAAACTGGGGCGTCCAGGCAGCTTATTATATAATGGCCAGCCACAGTTGATCTAGGTGTCCAACCCAACTCATCTAGTAGTTTTAACCAACAACATAACAATAAACAATAAATTAATAAATTTTTATTGGTTTTTAATAACAAATTAAAGAAAAATAGAAAAGGAATTTGTTAGTTGATAATAACAGGAAATTAACTTGCAGTTACCAATGATATAAGAATCTTGTATCGATGGATAGAATGTCATGTATTCCAAATAACACCATGCAGTCACCTATGGTATTTTTCAGTTCAATTTTAATGATAAAAAAGTAAATCATATTATTCATTACTAATCATTAGGGATCATATGAAGGAAATTAATGATGGACAAAGATGCAGTTGATAATATTAATCTAGATTCCTACTGTGTCTAGTGTGTACATTGATGTGAAATTAGTCCAAAATAAATATATTCCTTTTTTTTAAATATAAATAAAAGCCATAAAACCAGGTACTTATGATCATTATTTAAATGTGTGAATTTTGTATATTCTGGATTCTCAACATCATTGTTTGGTGAAAACTGAATAAATACCAGACATGGTGCGAATACTTTGCAATTGTATTTAAACACGAATATGAATATGTACTCCATTATAAAATTTCTTTCATAAGAATGGGAATTCAGGTAAAAATGAAAGTATATGAATACCAGTGCAAATATTTTCAAAATGTATTAATGAATGCATTCATGAATATATTCTTTAATATTATTTTAATAATCATTTCAGTCATATTTTATTTGAAAAAATCATACTATTCTCCTATTATTTTTAATAAAAAATTATATATAGGACAATATTTGTAATTTTTCTAATAAATTGTTAAACTCTTATATTATATGTTCTGCTTATATTAGTTATATGGCCAAGTCAAAATCTGTGTGACAATCCCACTCCATTTGTTAATGAAATAAATGAAATTAATCCTCTTTCCTGTCTCCAAAGGTACAACAAAATCATACATAAGCTAAACAACAACAACTCATAATACAGCTTATTTTTATTACCATATAAAACCAGCATGTGCCTCATTTCTAAATCATATTTTTTTATCATATATATCAGCTGAGTGCCGTGACCCATAGGTCCCTTGTTTTTGATTGTCTGAGGCCCTACAATTCGTAGGATTTTCCTACAACAGCCCAACAACTGACGCACATTCTACCTATGACAGTCCTGCGAATGTTCTAGCATTGTAGGTCATTCATGCAACCACTGTTGGTTTGTCTTAAGCCTAAGTCACATATGTCACACAACACATTTACGACAGGTCTGCGACAGAAAATAGGGGAAATTTTTCTTTTGTATAACGACCATCATAGGGAACCCATATGACTGTCATAGGAAGAGGGTATGATTAGACTTAGACAGTCCTGACCTATTTTCCAAAGACCATCATGCAACATATTTTATATGAGAACACTTCCACAAAATTATTATACAAAAGTCTCCCATACCTAGGACAGTTTCATCTGTCGTTGCCCTGCTGAAATCATGCAAAAGTCAAAATTGTAGGTTTGTTGTGACTTAGGCTTAACAGTAATTGCCAAACAATTGCATATATATAGTAGAATATTGGATAATATGATCATAATGACAGTGATGATTTTGTATTTGCAGAATTATTTAGAAGAAAATGGCATCTCTTTGAAAGATGTACTCAAGGAGTGCCTTCAAAAACTGGACAGTGGGGAGTATTTGTGCCAAGGTACAGATAACAGTGCAACATTTTATTTGGCCATGTAACCCTGCATACAAAAAGCCTTCCTACTGGCCTTGCTAGTGAAGTTTGCTCTGTTATTGGAGCAGTAGGACATCTAACTTGCGTGTCACAGGTTTCAGGTTTGAATCCAGATTCAGCCCTATTTCTATTTTCACCCATTACAATGGTGGCAGCTGTGGGATCTGTGTCATGGCATAATGCCAAACCCATTTCACTTAGGGGTGGATCCAGGATTCAGGAAAAGGGGTTTCCAACCCAGGAGGACTATTGAGAAACCCAAAAAAAAAAATCCCAAAGGTCTGGAAATGTGGGGGTCCAGGCCACAAAATTTTGTCTGAAACCTAAAAAAAAAAGGTTGCTTGGGATGGATCCGCTTCTGTCACTTGTGTCACCCCTGATATAGATTTCCATGTTCAGAGAGTGGATGAATATAACAGTGCATACGAAAAATGTTCCTACTGGGACATCTGACTTGTGTGTCACAGGTTATGGGTTTGAATCCACATTCCTTCCTATTTCTATTTTTTTCTGTTACATGTATAAAAATAATTATTTTTAGTAGGAAAATGTTGTAAAATCATGTTCCATGACTGAAAGAAAATACCATATTACCTTGATCAGACACCAGTCTTATTCAGAGGCCAGGTACCAGAGTAGAAATGACTGATGATCGATTATTAGTCAGTTATTTTATGCACCTTTTGTATTTGCTTAAATGTGCTAATATAAGTCTATATTCAAGTATACTTTAAAAAATCATGATAGACAAGTAGTCACTTTTAAAGTGAGCACTGATAACAGATTGCATGTGTACAATCATATATTTGGGATGAATGAGTCATCAAAAGCTGACAATTTATTGAATAATTGATTAGCCACATGTTTTCAACTGCAGATCTTACTTTGGTTTCTTCAAATTTAAGGTAGGTCACTAAGGCCTTGTATAGACTTTTGTCACTTGGCCATGGTTCAGAAGTGTGTCAGTGTGACCTAATTATCATACCATCATAAAATTTTAAATAATTGTTAATGACAGCATTTCCGTGACAGTTTAGTTTTATATATGGATTAATACAGTATGGTATATTTTCCTCAGTTTTCTGTTTACCTTTTCTTTTTTTTTTTTCCCCAAATAGATAAAGTAACATACAACTTGACATCAAATTCTCACTTGTGTTACGGTTGTGGTTTGAGGAACTTCCGTGATCTTGTGTACATGTATCGTCGAGACCTTTCTGCTGACCAGCTGCCAGGTAAGGTACCAGTCAAAAGTGTATACCTGCATGGAGAGAAATGGTTGATTGATTTATTATACGTCCGTCTTAGATGAGACATATCATGGTATATTCAAGGTCCATCCATTTGTTAACTTACAAGGGCTTTGTTGATTTTCACAAAACTCACCAGAATTACATACCAATAGATTATAGGCAAAATCCATACATATTAAATGAGGTCAGAGGTAACAAGGCTACTAAGTGGTGTTGTTGTAATAATGTACCAAGAATTTTGGTTAATCTTCATGGCTTCACTAAAGTCTGGTGACCTCTGACCTCATTAAATATGCAGTGATTTTTCTAGGAATCAAACTTAAGTGAGAAATGACATTGGTAAATATTTCTCTCAAGTTTCAACAACTTGAGAGAAATATTTACCAATGTCATTTCTCACTTAAGTTTGATTCCTAGAAAAATCACTGCATATTTAATGAGGTCAGAGGTCACCAGACTTTAGTGAAGCCATGAAGATTAACCAAAAAAGACTGTTGGATTTTCATGAAACTCTTAAATATTTAACATTATAGTTTCCTACCTGATCTTAATTCTTTGCAAAACCACATACTTAATGAGGTCAGAGGTCACAAGACCTACAGTGGGTGTTTTGTGCACCTTTCAGTGCTCTTGTTAATTTATTATAATATGATATACTCTGAAAATTCTCTAAAATAAGAATTACATTTTGGATATAAGAAAAGCCATGCACCTAAGTTTTTAGATTAGTTAAAAATACTTATTTAGGAAATTGATTATTAGCTCCATGTACATACAATGTAGACAGTTTTAGATTCCACAAATGTATTACATCTTGTCCAAATATGCTAGATTTCCATTTAGAGCTGTGTAAACTAACCAGTTTTAGGAGGGTCTGTATTCTCGTACACAGGACTGTAATTGGAGCATGCTGAATTTCATGTGTAAATAGATCTAAAGTGAACTTGCTAGCTATTGAGCAAACTACTCCATATCTAGAGCTACCCATAACTATCCAGCACTACTCGTTACTACTACTATATGTTTAGATCACACTGGATTTCTGAATGTAAATGCTAGATATTTGGAATGGGCTCAACACTGACAGTCTAAAGCAATAGTTTAGAGCAGTTTAAATGGTTGCTTAGTCCAGCACAGTGTGAATGCAAGATAAAATGTGGTATGAGCTAGATTTGGTTTGGCCCAGCCATATCTTTCTGGTGTAATGGGACTATTGATAATGTAATAATGATGTAATAATAAGAAAAATGTGATAAAACAAGTTATCTGAATGCTGTTAAAACAACCTGAGTGTTCTTCAATTTAACAGTGGTCCATAATTGACTTTCTTTTATAATATAACTGTTCTTTGATCACATGACTATATTTTTGATCATGTGATTTATTTCATAGGTCATGTGACCTCCAGACCAGACTGTTACTGGGGAAAGAACTGTCGAACACAGAAGAATAAACCTCACCATGCCATGTGAGTGCATCATAAGCTCAGTCAACTCAAAATATCTGCTGAATGTGAAATTTACATTACTAAAATAAACATTTTCAATGTTAATATGTTTTCTATGCCATGAGATATATGATTTGCAGAGAGCTCTTTGCTTCAGGCTCTCAGACATGAATGTACTGAACATACAAGATCTTTTTATTGTTTATATTGAACATCAATCTTTACCTTTCCACTTGCCTTCTAAGATGGCACCTCTTATTCATGAAGCTTTTTATTTTTGCGATAATTCCTCTTTCACAAATATCGCCAATCTGAAACCCTCACAAACAAAAATGCAACCACAGTATCCCATTTTTTTTCTTCAAAAGCCCAACTGGCTGCCATTGAGACATCTATAAAATATGTTTCACCACCCGGGGTTCACTTTCTCTGTGGAATATTTTTATTAAAGTCCTTTTTGAAAATGCATATTGCAAGGACAATATAGGTTCATTTTTATTGTTTTTCAGGAGATACAACCATATATGTGATCAGACAAGGACATCATAACATTTATAAAACAGAAACAGACAACATACAGCAACAGCTCCACTGCAGCGAATCCAAACCTTACTGTTGAACAAGAAGTGACTCTGAAAACACAACTCATTGGACTTATATGGCCTACTTTGAATCTTGACACTGGTCATGCAGAAAACTGCACTGCAGTTGATATTCAGATACCCATACTGTCACAGTGATATTGATGTGCACAGCTGATAATCTGAAAATCAATTCATTAGTGAGGAATTAATATTAAAGAAAACCTGAATGTACTGAAGTGTAAATCACATTCACAGTGGTGACCACTGTTATTTCCTGGGCCTTGCACAACTTTTCTGTCAATCACATATTCCCTGGGACTGGGAGATATGCTTGTGTGTGGTCTGAAATACGACAGACATGAAGGGAGATATATTAAAATACTGAATAATAATGCAGACTTTATCACACATGTTATGTGTAGTAATAATGATACAAACAAATTTAATGATGAGGAACAAAAGTGCCACTACATTAGTAGCATTTTTGTTTTACTGGTATACTTTGTTAAACAAAGAAAGTAAATTGCTGAAAGTCTGTCTTAGGCCACAACAAAAACACTCATTGTTTTATGGACTATGGAGTAAATATTTATGGAGTGGGTGATTTAAAAAAAGTTTTTTTCTTGGAAAATTTGTCTTTCATTATAGAATTTGCAAAGTTTAATGAAGTATACAAAATTAAAATGTGCATAAAAGCTTGAGATATTTTATATAAACAACACAAAATATAGTCCATTTCCTAGGAATCCCAACAAATTAATGAAGGGACCAAGGATAGAGCACAAATAGCAACACTTCTGAAAACTTCATGCTCATTCATCCCCCCCCCCCCCCTCCAAAATAAATCTGACAAATAGGAGCGGTAATTCTGTAAAATGGTATACATGTTTTGTTTTCCTTGTAAAAAAACGTGTATGATGAGACACTTGAATTCTACTTTGTATGATAGTGGTAATATCACATAAAAATATGTCCACAGGGTTGTGTATGAGGATGTAAATTGCTTATTCATTAAATTTAATTCTAAAGAGGGTCTTTGCGACTTATATCCAGAGAGTGTTCTTTCCTCTGTATGAGTCCGTAAATAAAAGGGTATTAGTGCATTCATATTAAAGAAATCAATATTTTATTATATTGATCTTCATATTTGCCTGGATGAAAAAATGATATTATTTTCATATTTTAAAACAGTAACATATGACCACAGTGTACTCTATTTATAAGTGCCAAGTGGACTGGTTTATTGTCCATGTCTGAAATTATTATGAAAGGGACACTTCCAAAGTGCCAAAGGCTTAGAAAGATAATTGAATTGCAACTAATTATTTTGACTGCCATATTTAGGGAATTTAGAAAAGTTCATTCAATGTTTTGTATGAGATTATTTTTTATCATCAGGGCCTCAACCAACTCCTATATATTCTTATATTTTCCTATGAAAAAAATTTGTGTGATTATAATTTCCTGCATCATCCAGCATTTAGGCCCTATTTGTTCCTTTTTTTCCCTCTTTGCTATTTCCCTCCTTTTGATATAACAGTGCTATTGTCAAAACCTTTAGTTGTATTAAAGAACTGTTCAGGTAAACTTTACAGTCATATAAGTCAAGAACCAGCTGTACATGGTGCAGAGATTAATATGTAAGTAGGATGCAGTTTGGAATATAGAGTGTTACATAATGAATGTTACGATTGCATCTCACCAGCAAGTAACCAAGTGAAACATGATTTGCTGTGAAAAACTGTTGATTCCTATGATTATGGCTGAAACTTCCTATAAACTTCTGTGTTCTTGTGTCAAATGTTCCTATAAAATTGCTGAATTGCTTCAGGAGCTTGATGGGATCCTGGGATCATTGTTTTATATGATTTAACTGAGTGGGTATGTGTATCTGTCTGTCAGCTGTGTTTAAGCTGTCTCAGGTTTATCATTGCATTTTAATTATTATCAGGTTTATATATTAGCCTTAGAGCTGCTCCTACCCCTGTGATACTAAGTGTGCTTCACGTCAGTGTATTGACCATCCCATAATAAACATGGACTCCTTCAGATATTTAGTTCAACTTACTTTTTCAGTCATGCTGAAATAAAGTGACAGAACTGTGCACAGAATGCAACGTGGAATGCGTGCTTGGATATTTCATATGGACATGTTTTCTCTGTGTCACTCGGAGGTGCCATGCAGAACTGGCATATACCAGTGATTGGTTTTGCAAAATGCATATTCCCCATGCCTGGATCTGGGCATATAGAACCTCACTTGTTTAGTAGGTATCATTTTATTTTGCCTTCAGCATGACAGATCTGCATTCTGTGCATATGGGATAAGTCCAGTTTTCTGGCCCAGTAATATGATACATCTTGCACCATCTCGAATGGTTTGACTTTACATCTTATTAAGTTCCAATGCCATTTTGGGAAATTACACTTAAACACACAGTAACCTAATGTTCTACAAGCTGCAGGCTCAGAACTCAGTAGAAAGTGCCTGTGATTATGAAAGTTTATTCCTTTTTTCTCCATATCAAATTTTCCAGTATGTAAAAGGGAAAAGGGTTCCACATCATGGTCCACAGCTGAGCGTCATGACCCTTGGGTCACTTGTTAATTGAATGAAGATTTCAATAGATGAGATAGGATCATTATTAGTTTGAATATTGATAGATATACAAAATATGAGCTGTGGTGCGATGATGTACTAATAACCTAAATATATGTAATGGAAAGTTGAATTTTTAGCTCAGCTGACTGAAAGTCATCTGAGCTATAGCGATCACTCTTTGTCCGTCGTCCGTCTGTCCTTCCGTTAACCAGGCACAAATCGTAACCGCTGGACCTAGAACCTTGTAACTTGGGATTCTGAGAGGTCCATAAAAAAAAAAAACTTGGAAACCAGAAATTAGGTCTCTGTTACCCATATCCTTCGAGCTATGTGGCCCCAAAGTACCCCCCAGAAAAGTCAAAAATTTCATACAAAAACTTCAATATCTCATTAACTACTTGACTGATGGTCATGATTTTTGGCATACATATTGATCATGAGATGTTACATCACTTCCTGCAGACTGGTGGCGCCACCATTTTTCGATTTTTTACGAATTGTTTTCTCTATTTTTGAGACCTTTAAAAATGTGAACATCTGTTAACAAGGCACAAATCATAAAGACTGGACTTAGAATCTTAATTCTTGACACACTGAGAGGTCCATGAAAAATCTCCTTGGAAACCAGAAATTAGGTCTCTGTTACCCATATCCTTCGAGCTATGGGGCCCCAAAGTACCCCCCAGAATAGTAAAAAATTTCATATAAAAACTTCAATATTTCAATAACTACATCACTGATGGTCTTCATTTTTGGCATACATATTGATCATGAGATGTTCGATCAGTTCCTGCAGACTGGTGGCGCCACCTGTACTGTTTGATTTTTTACGATTTTTTCCTCTATTTTTGAGACCTTTGAGGATGCTGTCATCTGTTAGCGTGGCACAAATCGTAACGACTGGACCTAGAATCTTCATTTTCGACACACTGAGAGACCTATGAAAAGTCTCCATGGAAACCAGAAAATAGGTCTCTGTTACCCATATCCTTCGAGCTATGGGGCCCAAAATTACCCCCCAGAATAGTCAAAAATTTCATACAAAAACTTCAATATCTCATTAACTACATCACTGATGGTCATGATTTTCGACATACATATTGATCATGAGATGTTTCATCAGTTTGTGCCGACTGGTGGCGCCACCTGTATTTTTCAATGTTCACGAATTGTTTTCTCCATTTTTGAGACCTTTAAGGATGTAGTTATCTGTCAACAGGGTACAAATCGTAACGACTGGACCTAGAATCTTCGTTCTTGACACACAGGGAGACCCATGATAAGTCTCCATGGAAACCTGAAATTTGGTCTCTGTTACCCATATCCTTTGAGCTATGGCACTCCAAAGTACAGCTCAGAATAATGGAAAATTTGATACAAAAGCTAAAGTATCTGAACAACTAATGCAGAGATAACCATAATTGTTTGCATGGATATTGATCATGGAGTGTTTCATAAGTTTCTGCAGACTGGCGGCACCACCTGTATTTGTTCGGTTTTTTTTACGAAATTTTTCTGTATTTTTGAGACCTTTAAAGATATGAACATCTGTTAACAGGGCACAAATCATAAAAACTGGACCAAGAATCTTCATTCTTGACACACAGGGAGACCCATGAAAAGTCTCCATGGAAACTTGAAATTAGGTCTCTGTTACCCATATTCTTTAAGCTGTATGGGTCCAAAATAACCCCCCCCCCCCCCCAGATTAATGGAAAATTTGATACAAAAACTGCAGTATTTCAATAACTACAACACTGATGGTCATGATTTTCGGCATACATATTGATCATGAGCTGTTCCATCAGTTTCTGCAGACTGGGTGTGCCACCTCTATTTTTTTTCAAATTTTTACGAATTTTTTTCTTTTTTTTGAGACCTTTAAAGATGTGGTTATCTGTCAACAGGGTACAAATCGCAACAACTGGACCTAGAATCTTCATTCTTGTCATGCAAGGAGGCCCATGAAAGGTGCCTGTGGAAACTTGAAATTAGGTCTCTGTTACCCATATCCTTCAAGCTATAGGACTTCGAAGTATCCCTCAGAATAATGGACAATTTGATACAAAAACTGAAGTATCTGAACAACTTATGCAGAGACCACCATGATTTTTTGCATTGATATTGACCATTAAGTGTTTTTATTAGTTTCTGCAGACTGGTGGAGCCACCTGTATTTTTGTATCCTCCAAAACGAAGTTTTGCGGATACTATGTTTTTGACCGAGTTCCTCCACCGCGGCGGCGTTCGTTTCCAGAGAGCTCCTCGGAGACTAATGGACCAATTTTTCCCAAACTTACACCTATTATCGGGTCACATGTGAACTGGTGCCTAACCAATTTGCGTTGACCTCTGACCTTTCCTCTCTATCCAGTGTCCATTTGTGGGTCTGTTTCCACTCATAAACCCTCATATCTCGGGAACCGTTTGACCGATCAGGAAATAAAATTGATACAAATGTAGCCCTTGGATTGCTTTATAACATACACAAAAAATGGTGGCGTCACCTGTAACCATGTTTGCACAGTGTCCATCTGTTCATCTGCCTTGGGTTAAAATCACTCATATCTCTGCAGTGAATTGACTAATTCACCTGAAATTCGTCATGCGTATACATCCAGGATAGCTTTCTTGATTTTATGACAGGTGGCGCCACCTACGTTCATGTTCACGCTGATGACATCCAAGCTTATATCTTGGGAACCGTTTGACCGATCAGGAAATAAAATTTATACAAATGTAGCCCTTTGATAGCTCTGTAACATACACAAAAAATGGTGGCGCCACCTGTAACAATGTTTGCACAGCGTCTGTCTGTTAGTCTTCCGTGGCCTAAAATCACTCATTTCTCTGTAGTGGTTCGACATAACTGCCTAAAATTTTGCAGGTTTAAACATCGTGGACAGCTTTCTTGATTTTATGACAGGTGGTGCCACCTACATTCTAGTTAACGCTGCACACATCCAAGCTCATATCTCAGGAACCATTTGACCGATTGGGCCAAAATTGTGCATGTGTTTAGATCTCACATAGGTCTTTATCATACACAAAACTGGAGGGGTTACCTGCAAAGATTTTTGCACAGTGTTTGTCTGTTTGTCTGCCATGGGCAAAAATCGCTCATATACATGTAGTGGTTTGACTTTTCTGCCTAAAATTTTGCAGGTGTATACAACTTGGACAGCTTTCTGGATTTGTGGTAGGTGGCACAACCTACATACACATTTAGGCTGCAGACATCCATGCTAATATGCAACAGACCTCACTCTATTTCCCCTTGCCACTCAATCCATGCCTCACTATCCAATTTGGCAGATACATGTAGTCACTTTTCGGTTACCCGTATTCTAGTTTTAAAAGTTTACACATTTTTCTCTATTTTTGAGATATATAAATACAGACTTAATCTTGGCCTGTTGGTTAATCTGTTTGATGCTTCAGTTGAATGGGTATATACTACCATTCTGATGATAAAATTTCCTTTTGCGAATCTCTTCCCAGTCAGCTGAGCGTCATGACCCATGGGTCACTTGTTCTTATACTTCACTAACTGAATGCATTACACTTCACATAGAGGGCATGCTACTTGTTTTGTTTTGCTTTTGAAAGCTTTTGTTTTCACAAGTGAGAAGTATGAAATTCACTTTACATAGTGAGGTAGCCAGTGAATGTAGAATTAGATAAAATATTAATGGCTGTATTTTAATAGATTATATAGGTAAAACTGCTTGTTTTCTGTTTCTGTAAATATTCTACCAGCACATATCAAAAGATGGCATTATAATAAGGAAATGTCATAAATGTGTAATTTCTTCCACTAGCATGCAATCATTATCATAGAAGTGCTCTATAATGTTACAATCACTATTTTTTTATGTTATTCATGCACAGATATATTATGCAAATTCAGATGGTGATGTTTACACTTAATTTATAATGTTTTGTGTCATCTGTTATATTTATATATTTCCATGTGTTGTGTATAGTTTTTATTTTGCTGAATCATTTGTGAAAATAACCAAATTGGAGATTATATGTACAATATCTTGCATACAGAGCAGAATAAATTCTATATATATTGCATACAGCAGTCATGTGATCATGAACAGAATAAATGCATAATATAACTAGATATGCAGTTTGAGAATACAAGACTACCTTCTCCGGATCCTTTATAAACTTTCCTGTAATCTGCTTCTTGTGAAAATTCAATAACAGGGTTCACAGGTGAGGTATAGAACAAAGACTCCCTAATAGGACTTCTGCCAGGACAAAGATATAATAAAATAAGTAAGGGATATTGCTGCTGCACCATAATTTCCTTTATTTCTTCTAATAAGTATGAACTTATTTAATAAACAATCCTGTAATATTGATGCTTCAACATGAAAGGAACCTAGATTGAGAAACAATGAAAAAGTTTCAGGATACTGTCAAGCAGTTTAAGATTGGTCCAGTGCACAGAAAATTTGCACATTTAGTGCTTATAAGTAACACAATATTTTTACACATTAAATGTTTACTTGTTAAATTAAAAAGAATTGTATCTGCAAAGACAGAGTTTTGTGCATACTATGTTTTAATGCTGGTTCCGCCGCCGCAGGGTTTCGCTTCCAGAGAACTCCTCTGAGATCCTTTGGACCGAAACCCAGGATAGTTATTCGCTCACCTATGTCGTTGTGCATTATAAAGATAGGTGGCGCCACCTGCATTCCTTTCTGTGCAGTATGAATATAGGTGTCTTGGTGATAACAGCCAATATCTCAGGAGTGGTTCGTGTACTGAGGTACCATTTTGCTTGTCCACAAATGTTGGATCTTTCCATCTCGTATTTAAGAATGGTGACGCCACCTACTTTGGTTTTTGCGTGGCGTCCATCCATGCGTTTGCTCTCTGTTCGTCTTAGTGATTGGTTCAATGTATTGGGCTGATATTCTGCATTTCAATAGTTCTTGGATACTTCCATCTCGTACTCAAGACTGGTGGCACCATCTGCAATCGTTTTTGCGTATCGTCTATCCATACTTTTGCTTTGGGAGAAAATCACTCATATATCAAGATGGTTAAATGTATTGGTCTGAAATGTAGCTTGTCCATCTTGGAGAGTATTCTCGTATGTCAGACAGGTGGCGCCACCTACCTTTCTTATTTTTTTTAAATAATCAGTGTCCTTTTCTCGGGAGTGCTTTGCAGTATTGGCCAAAAATTGTACATGTCCCTAGATCTTGGATAACTCCATCTCCTATTGAATCAAGACTGGTGGCACCATTTGAAATTGTTTTCACATAACGTCCATCTGTCCGTTTGCTTTTGGTAAAAGTCGCTCATATCTCAGCAGTGGATGGATGTAACAGCCTAAAATTTTGCAGGTTTAACTGTCTTGGATAGCTTTTATGTGGACTAGACAGGTGGCGCCACCTGCTGTTCCATTTTATAGAATACATTGTTGTACTTTTTCTCAGTAGTAGATTAGTCTCGGCTTGATATTTTGCATGGTGTATCTATCTGTAGATCTATTTTTGATGTACAATTGCACACATAAAAGTAGTTTAATTGGCTTCACTGATGCCACAAATTGGAGTACATGTCATGTCAGGAACATTTCATGCCTTACTTTATCCATGCCATATTCTGGCGGATACACGTAGTCGCTTTTTGACTGTCCGTTTTATAGTTTTTATAAAGGAAATTTGTTTAATATATTCCATTCAACAAAAGCAAAAGTCTTTACGGTGTCTTTGAGGAAATTTAATGTATTGACATTGACGTTAACGTTTACATATTGGACATGAAATCTAATACTTATAAAAGGAATTCGGTCTACATTTTTTCGCAATGTTCTTTGAAACCATGTTGCATATGTAGCCATGACAACATGACACTCAGGCCTTGGGAAATAAACTGATCTTCAGTTCATCTAAAATCGACGTTTGGGGTGACAAGCTGTCGCTATAGTTGCATATGACACTGTGACACACCTCATTTTTAAGGTAATTGTCCCCGCAGTGACAGAGTTGATATGAGAATGAATAATTTTAAATGTACACATCAATTTGAGCGATTTTTCCGTTTTTTCTGACTTGCCCGGAGGTAAGACCGAGCACAGCCGAACTGCCTTCGGCCATGACCGGAATGCGTGCATCGTGGTCACTCAACCACACGATTAAGGATTATTGTTCATATGAATAACACTTGCTTTCAGTGAGGGATGTGAGCATGTCTGGCCTTCCATTGGACCCAGGCTCTCACCCACGTGCATGGTCAGTAAAAGTGAAAATCACATGTTTCTCGCTTTATAAAATGAAGGTTTCAACCCAGGAGGATTAATGACAAAACCTAATGCTACGCGCACAGCGCCACAAAATAAATGTAAAAATATTTTTACATATCTTATTGAGACAGTATCTCACTGAAAACCTTTTTTTTCTTTTAACTTTTAGAATAAAAAGTGAGCCAACATTCCACAACTCAGTTAATATATCTCCATAACCCCGGTAAAAAGCCCGGTATACCGGGTTTATCAGGTAGTATATTAATAATTAGAATCATAGACTTTCGGTCAATTTCTGAGTTAAATAAGAAATATAATATATTATTTAGAATTAACATACTACTATACTGGAAACATATTACCTCATAATATATTAGAAATGTGTCACAGACAATAAATTGTGTGTATTTATATATATGATATATATATATATATATGTATATATGTATGCGTGTGTTTGAAAAAAAAGTTGCGTGTCATCCCCCCACCCTTGAAGACAAATTGACGCGGCTGATCTTTCAGTTTGTCAATGCCTTTCATACATCCTTTATCCAGGTTCACGGTGGGAAACTAATGTGTAGGAATTAAAAATCTTACTACCACACAGTCGTATTAGCGAACCTAATTTTATGCATAAAAATTACGTCATCTAAAAAAACTCGGATTTTGCTTATTTTTGGGCTAATAGCATTTTCTTAGAATTTATAGGGGAAAAGCTAAAAAAACTTCATAAATCTTCTCAGAAACTGTACAGCCAAATTGTCCAACATTTCACAGAAATGATTCTTGGAAGTTTTTACGAATGATTCAAATTCGGTGATTTTTGGCCGAGTTACAGGAAGTTGAACTTAGGCATCTGTTAAAAAAAGCATACTAAAATTACAATCCCAGAAACGGCTTGAGCTGTCATCACCAAATTTTATGCCAATGTTGGTCACGAGTCATATCTGAAATTTAGGTATTGATGGCTCCACCTGCATTGCCTTTTTTAACGGGGGTCATCGGTATCAGTACATTAACCCACAATTTCTCAGGAACAGCAGGAGCTATTATCCCCAAAATTTACACAAAAATCAGTCACTTATCAAATGTTCTTGGATTCAGCTTTTTTGTCGCCACCTTCAACATTTTACATTACACAGAGAAAAAGCTTTAAAAACTGAGAAAATCTCCTTATCCGAAATCATTGAGCCAAATTGTTCAATATTTCACAAAAACGATCCCAGGGATAATCGCTCTCAAGTTTGTTCGATTGGTTCCAGTTTGGATAATTTTGGATGAGTTACAGGAAGTTGACATAAGTCGTCTGTCCAAAAGAGCATACTTAAATTGCAATCTAAGAAACGTCAGGAGCTAGCATCGCTAAGATTTGTGCAAATAAATCAACATGATTCATGTTTGAAATCGAGGTTTTGTAGGGCCACCTTCATCGATCTGCTAATTTTGTGGACAATAACCTTGTAATTTTAGCCTGTTTCAGCTTAAAAATGTTTCATTATGAAACTGAAGCTGAATTGTTTTAGTTTCACTAGAATTTTATAAGCTCTCTCAATTTTAAAAGGTTAGATTGGATTCATTGATTTTTGGTAGAGTCATAGAATGCAGAAGTTACTCTAGAAGCCATTAGTAAGACTTTATCGAATTTATGGCTGCAATAGTTTTCTTCTGCAAAAATGTTGTTTCAATTACAAATTCTGTAACTTTGCAAAAAAATGATTCTCAAGTGGCCTTTGTTCAGGTTTACTAGGATAATTTTTGGCAGAATTATTGGGCCTTTAACAATGAATAGACTGCATCTTTTATTATTCTAAACATTAAAAAAAACATTTACCCAAAGACTTTCAGTATGTGTAAACAGATTTACCAACAGGCCAAGATTGTGTCTGTATCTATAAATAGCTGGGCAGATTGCCAACTGTTTCAGATTTGGAAACAGGCCAAAGGTCAATCTGGGTCTATTTACATCTTTGGCAGACTGCCAACTGTATCAGATTATGCAACAGGCCAAGAGTTCACTCAGTGCAGCCAGATATAGGTCAAGAGTTAACTCAGTGTAGCCAGGTACGGGTCAATAGTTCAATGAGTGTACACTGAGTTTGCCAGGGGTCATAAGGTCGGTTCAGCTCCATTTCCTATAGGCTGCATGTGATTACCTCATGGCTGCCAGCCCCTCAAAGCTGCATGTGGACCCCTCATGGGTGCCATGCCTCTCAAGGTTGCATGTGGACCAGGGTTGGGCGGGTAATACCCAGGCGAACAATAAGCCTTAAAACCCACATGTGGGTTTGAATCGGCAATATGATTACGGCTTTTTTGAAGCATTCTTTTCAATCTCAGAATCTCTGCATAAAATGCATATAATCAAATAAAGAGGAAAAACTACAGTGATTGTCCATGAAATAAGTTTAATACCAATAGATAAGCAACATCACAGATTTTAATGAAGAAGCACACAAGCAAGAAATTGGGTCATGCACCAATGCTATTATGATACATCATGCATTATTTTCAAACTGTTTTATACAAACTGCTACCAGACCAGTTCGGAATGTAAACAAAAGGCACGATAGCAGGTCACAAGCTTTGCAGCATGTTGTACCCCAAGTCGATTTCGAATCTTGTTTTGTATGTAGCCAAAGTTAGAGAATAGACGTTCCACAGCCACAGAACTGGCTGACATACAGAGAAGATTGAATGCGTATGACACTAGCACTGAGGTGTCACTGTGGCTTCACCTGTACACGTGGTATCCTAAATATGTACTGCCAATCAGTTGACACTTGGCAGCCAGAAACCATCTTGTGTCACCCATTTAGCCAGTTTTTGTACACACCCAATAAGTAATCCATCCACTTTCAATCTTTCATTGATACAAAGGAAATTACTTCAAAATCTTTAAATAATACAAATGATAGATTCAGATAGAAATATGATTGAAATAATGGGAGTTACAAAGTACCGTAGGTTTATACTCCATCTTCCAGACTCCTGATTTTTTAATTATCATTATAAATGCTATATATCACCAATATTAGTTATATATTATATATATTTATATAGTTATATATATTTTAAAGCAAAGAAGCATACTGATCACAGTATACCCAAGCTGATACAAGAAATTTTAAGTTCAGTAAGTTGCCATTTGAGACGATATTGCCCATAAACCCGTAAAACCCAATAAACCCCGGGTTTAACCAGTAAAACCCACTGGGCTGGGTTATATGCTTAAAACCCGGGTTTTGCCCAACCCTGATGTGATCAGCTCATGAATGCCTCTAGCCCTGGAAACTGTCAGCACACTTAAGTTCAGTTTAGTTTCTCATCTTCATCTATACTTGAGTGTTTAATTAGTTTAATCTATTACCCTCGATCTGCAGAATATAGGAACATACGTACTAACCAAATCATGAGATCAGTATAATTACAGTTTTTTTTTTCAAATGGGAGAACAGCTACATTGAAAATTGTGGGTATTATGAATAAAACAATATGGGTCATAATACTTCAGAATTCATGTATTTGATGACTCTATTTGTCAAATGTAAAGGTAGTTATGGTTTTTTAGCTCAGCTGACTATAAGTCATCTGAGCTATAGTCGTGTTCCTTTGTCCGTCGTCCGTCCGGCCGTCCGTCCGTTAACAGGGCACGTTTTAAAACCGTTGGACCTACGAATCCAAAATTCTGCATACCATTAGATGTCCCCAAAATCTCCTACCATACCGAAAATTGGGTCATTAGAACTTCGTTCCTTCGAGATATTAAGGACAAACCTCCGTTTTCCATAAAAAAGCAATTGTTACACTTCAAGTCTGCCTAATATCAAAACCACTGATCTGTTTTTGATCATATTTAGTATTCATATTCTTCCATACATTTTCTGTGCACATACCAAAAATTAAGTCAGTATTGGGTATTATTTTGAAGTTATAGGCCCAAATATAATGCAATTTTTTAAAAATCAGGAAATATATTTGCTCACTTAACATGAGAATTGCTGAAGCTGAAGACTTTTTTTCAGGAATATAACTTTATTTAATCAAGATTCAATTGTTTGCCCAAAATTAGATCTGAATTTTGCAAATTTTTCAAGTTATTAGCATAAAAAAAAATTAATACCTTAAATTTTGTCCAACTTTGGCAGTGGCACGATTTTTCCCTGTAAGTAAGCACTGTTGATTTAATTTTCACAGCATATATACATTAGGATTTAATCTTTTAAAATCTGAAATTTCAAAGAAATTGTTTGAAAAGAGTAGCTTTTATTCAAGTTTTCATACACCATGTCAAGTGTTGTTTATATCTTGCCCACCTAGTAGTACAGCCTTCACTTGCATTATGTAACCCACCCCAGGCAGCTTGCCTTGACCCAGCTTGGCCACTACTAGCAGGCTTCTCCTCTGCCCTGCACTAAACCCCCCCCCCCCCCCCCCAGCTGGTGCATAAACTAGATGAATGTTATAATTTTCTGTATTTTATTTTATTCTTTGACATGCTACATTTTAGATTTTGTATTGTACCACCAGGGTTACAGTGATTAAAGTGCACATTTAATTGTGTCCACCAAGTGATGTATTGCTATGAAAGTATGGATGTTCATCAGATAAGTAATGCTTTACTTCAGAAGAGTAAAACTTCACCAGGTGTGAATTTGACTATTAATTCCAGTTATTAATTATAGCTGAGATTGTAATTAGCATAATGATATTGTTTGTCCCTAATTCAACCAACAGTGTGTATACTTTATTTGAAAAGATGTTTTTATTTTATCAAATTTACTGAATCTTTTATTTTATTTCGGTGAATAAAATAAAGCTTGTCCTGAAAACTCCAATGTGCAAAACTTTTTAATAGGAATTCAAGGAATAAGTTTGTAGATGCCATGTTGTGGCATTATTTTATTTTACATTCAGTTTAAACATTTGATTTAAAAATAATAAAATATATGTGTATGCATAATATGACCCAATGTGAGCTACAATCTGGATATATAATGATTGCAACTTAGAATTCTAATATTTTAACTTATATTTTCACTTTTATATTACAAATTTATAACACTTGTAAATTAAAAAAAATGAATCAGATAAAAACCATTAATGAAAAAAGTGGATATGCTAAAAAAAAAGGCTTATATATAAACTTAAATGCATTATTCCTTTGAAAGTGAAATGAAGGTATTAGTCCATTCTGTCCACTTGCCTGTCCATCTGTAAATTTTTCATATGCATCACAGTATCTCAAAACTTTTACTGTTTTTCTTCATGACAGTCTTGTCAGAGTATTAGATTGCAATCATATATTGAGAACTTTACTATAACCAAGTAGGAGGGCCCTTTCCTCTTAGCTTCTCATATGCTTATATAAATATAAAACATTACAATAGAATATTTTTCATATTTTGCATTTGCAAAAATTGCAAACTTTTGTCGTGACCCATGGGTCCTTTGTTTATATTCTGGATTCTCAACATCATTGTTTGGCTAAAATTGAATAAATACCAGACATGGTGCAAATACTTTGCAAATGTATATGAATATGAATATGAATATGTACTCCATTTTAAAATTTCTTGCATAAGAATGGGAATTCAGGTAAAAATGAAAGTATTTGAATACCAGTGTAAATACTTTCAAAATGTATTCATGAATGCATATATTCTATAATATTATTTTAATAATTAGTTCAGTTCGATTTTATTAAAAAAATCATATGATTGTCTTATTATTTTTAATAAAAATTATATTGGCACAATATTTGTTATTAAATTTTAATAAATAGTTAAACTCTTTTATTATATGTGCTGCTTATAAGTTATATGGCCAAGTCAAAATCTGTGTGACAATAGCACTCCATTTGTTAATAAAATAAATGAAATCAATCCTCTTCCCTGTCTCCAAAAATACTATCAAAATCATACATAAGCTAAACACCAACAACTCATAATACAGCTTATATTTATTACCACACAAAACCAGCATATGCCTGTTTCCCAAATCATATTTTTTATCCTATATAACAGCTGAGCGCCGTGACCCATGGGTCCCTTGTTCAATTTTCGCGTTATTTAGGCGGCCATTTTGTTTTATGCTGATTAGCAAAAATTGCCCAAGGCTAACAGAGGGCCAACCAACATATTTTCAACACCTGATATGTTGGCAAACAAAACCCACAAAGAAAAAAAATGAAGACCATAACACAAGGTGAGCCAAAAAAGGACCTTAGGCTGCCGGACTACAAACACACAAGTACATAATACACAAACAAAACACCAAACACCACACACAAATATAGACAACCCCATTAAACGCCGACATACACCACACACGAACAAACTCTTCCGAAACTTAAAATAGAGAATAAAATATCTTAGACTGGTTCCCATGTATTACAACGTCTCGGTGATGTGCAAGAAGGAATCACCAGGAGCCAGCTAGAAGGACCTTGCGTTCACTCACCGGTGTCCATGGCACTGTTCATGAGGTTAAGCATTTTTTTAAGAAAGTCATATGTAGACTCAGAAGACATTATCCCAGCCTAAATAATTTGATAACAAAGAACCATCGGTGAAAAGCTGGACTGAACGTTGCAGCCAGCTATATCAAGATGGACCTTGTATGATGATTATTTATACTAACCCGGTGCGCCTTTTCAGGTACAAGAAGATATATATATATATATATATGGTTATCGTTGTTACCTGCCTTATTATATGACAGCGGATAATGGTAACTTAAAAACTGCTAATATTTGTGTTGAATTGTTGAAATGAGAACGAAAAAGATCAAGTATATAAATACCTTTATGACAAAATATCCGTAACCATAACACTTGATGCCCTGGCTGTCAGACTTAGCATCTGGCCTGTCATAGGCCTCTATCCCTTTAGTTTGATGATAACACCCTCTGTGTAAATGAGCAACCCAAGCTGCGGGGACATCCAATCAGAATACTTCCCAACCCGGGGACCCCAAGCCAGGCTACAGATATCTGGCCTCGGTCATTACGACATTAGCGCGGGGAGGGATCAAACGTGAGTCGACATACGGCAAAATAACTGTAGCCGCCGCGACAGTTTGAACCGTTCCTATCACGCTCCCACGAGGACGGGCAGTATTTTTTCATTCAAGTGGCCAGTTCATTTGGCCAATCTGGTAATGTAAACAAAACATTATTACAGAGGGAGTATATATATTGTCTAAAAGCGGTACAGCAAAGCCTTATAAGTATGAATTAGAACCAAAGTAAACCAGCATTTGAAACAATTATAACCCCCTGTGCTCATATAGGATTTAGATACTACATAATATTTACCATAATTGCTTCCTATTGGAACCAATGTAAAAGCATTTAACAAAATCAAACATGTATACACAATGTAAAATTGTGCGATATTTTTGTGAAATAATTGGTTGATCATTTACTCAGGTTCATATGTAAAATACCCTGATTTTAGTTGTAGAACGTTTACATTGATTTTAAAAAATGCCAATGCATGCTTTCAAAGACACATATCACTGATAATTCAGCATCAAATTAAGTACTATATTTACGACTGAAAACTAAAAACCAATAATCAATGGATTACCAAAGACTAATTGATATACTGCATGAGATAAATTATATTAATGACTGAATTAACAAATCGATGCATTTGTTTCCTTTGAAAAAAACTAAAGGTAAGTAATGACTTAGCGATCGCGGAAAGTCCCCCCCCCCCCCCCTCCCCCGGTTCACCCCTAGCTGAGCAGTAATAGGCTAAGAAGTTAATGACTCACAAAAATTGTCAAAATAACTATAAGAAAATAATCTGTCATTTCTTAACATATTAACCAAAATTGGAATATCAGCCGTAATGAAGATCTGGCCCAAACACAAGAGAAAAAGGAAAAATAACCCCATCCCGAACAACCCCCCCCCCCCCCCCCCCCCAGAATGAAATATAAATAAAATACAATTTTGGAGATAAATGTCGAAATAAACTCCTGGCCCCCTGTCAGTCTTCCCTCCCTTTACCCACAGTTTTTTTGGGTGTTCCTTTAAGTTTGGCAGGGCTAGCGTAATTCTACAGTGAATGATCTTATTGAATCCTTTATAGTTTACTATTGCAGAGTGGATAGAACTCCAAAATGCATTCCGTGATGATTTCCGTTCCTCTCTTTATAACAAAATTCAGTTTCTTCTTGTCTTGGCCGTCTTCCCATGATGCAACACTCATTTTCTCTTCAGCAAAACTTTCATTCACGTGCAAGATTGTGCACCTTCTGCCCTTGACCTTTCCAAGGTCACCTTTCAAGGATGTGAAATATCCAGAAGAGAATGCTTCTTTGAAACATTTCCATATTTGTTTTATGTAAACACTTCGGGTGATATGCATATTTTTATCCATGTCACCGTCACTTGTTACGAAGTGATAAACATAAGGTTGTGTCTGTAAGTCGTGCAGCTTCAGACGTTTAAACTCGAGTATTCTTGGCTTCTTCGATTCAACATTAGGGAATAGATGCCGGAGCTTTTGCGGCTTCCTGGAATGTTTGTCAATGGCCACGTCCAAGTAAGTCGAAGTCGCCATGATTTCTCCATTACATCCGTCTTTTAGTGTGAGAGTAAGACTGTATGAGGTGGATCCAACGTAGCTTAGTTGAGAGTACAGCTTGACTGGACGTTTACAAAGTTCTGTTAGCGGTATCCGGCAAAGCGCTTCATGAATATGTAAATCATACACCAAAAGCACTGACAACAGGCCAGCCTTGTTAAGGTCTACGAATCCTGGAAGATCATTTTCTCTTATGAATTTAGTCAAATAAATGTCCAGTTCATTCGACAAGCTCTCGAACGACACGTGACCTGTAAAGATGACATCATATATTGGTGCAAGTTCTCCGATTCTTTGACGAAGTTTCTTTAAACAATTCATTTTCAAATGGACCTTTGGTTTAAAAATGTTCTAACTGAAAATTATATCCTTTAGACCATAAATAAAATTTATTGTTCTAGGGAATCTGGGAATTACCGATCGAGACACAACCATGCAGTTGAATTATGCCAACCTTCATGGAAAATACAAATTTGCCCCAATTCTTGAAATGGTGTGCAAAGGTTTATGAACAACACAAAATTCAGACCATTTTCCATACCTTTACAAATTCTTTTAGGGAATTTTTTGCCATTGCACAAATTGGCAACTTCATGAAAAACTTGTTCTTCGTTTGCAAAATAAATTATCCACATAAAATGGGAGCGGCTAATATATTGTGTGGCCTAATGGTGCATGGATAAACCGTCCGAAGGGTATAATTAACTATGTTCAATAAATTTACCTGTATGGTCAAGATCCTTCAAAGGAAACCCGGACAATAATATTTCGCACTCTTCTTTGCTTTCCATAATTTTCCACCAATATAGACTCTGAAAACAGAAAACAATGTTTTACTTGTATACACCGACTGCAAGTGGGCGTTCGTTTTGTAATGTTTATATATGTATGTGTTAACGCGTCAATATGCGCCAAAGCAAACGATGGTCACAATGGCCCGCAAACAAATATTCACCACTGTCAACAATTCGAATGCTTTTAATTGTCAGCAAATATCCAGTTAACTGCTTAAACACAGTGAAATGTATGTTTCCTTAGACACTGCATATATATATATATATATATATATATATATATATATATATATATATTATATGGTGTGCCGATTAATCGATAATTAAATCAATGATTTATCGTTTTTCTTCAAAATCGATATAATGTGTTGTATTTTTGCATTATTATAATCGATTACTAACAATTATGTATACACATGCAAAAAAACCTGATCCTGTCAGATATATACGAACACAGAGTAACGAAAAGCATCAAAATGGAACCTTGCCCAGCCAACAATCGTCCGACGGCAAGTAGACCTTGGATGCGGTTGGATTTATGCATACTGATGTACGTACATGTACTGGGGTCAATATTATAGGTACTAGTATAAACACTGAAAACACGTGAGAAGTTTGAAGTCATCAACCTGAGTAGTTTTACCTACTCACTCTTTCATTGCCCATAAATTTCTCACCTGAGAGGTTTAGGCTTCTCAATATGATTAATTAAGCCAAAACTACATATACTCATAGACTCATCATGGCCTACATTCGGAGCGGTACTGTTTAAACTTGATCATTTGCGTCAAAATCCAGTTCTGCCTAAGGTGGCTCTAGAGTGTGTAATGTGTATTCATGTGTACACATGATTACAAATTAGTAGACGCTTTCTTTTGCAATGATACGTGTTATTTGTACACAGCATATATAACAGAATCAACTGAAGCCTGCGGTATCAGGGTCACATTCTTTACCTTTGCGAGCTGATGTAAACAGTAAGTCTGTGTGTGTATGTGTGGGAGTATGAGTTCAATATATATATAAATATTTATATGTGTGTGTTTGTGTGAGGGAGGGGGTGTGTTTGACGGGGCTCAAGTGGCACACACATGCATGGAGAAATAGTCGACCCGGGACAGCACGTGACACATGACTTTATTCTGAAAGAAGTGATGAAAGCACAATTGAGGGACGTGTTGTCCTCAAAGTTCGAATGCCAGAGTCTTGGTGCAATATTATGGACTTATACATTCAATAAAACACCTATTAGGTCCATCTGACATGGCGAAAAAATACAGAAATACACACAGAGTGACATGATATTATAATGTTATATTTATTGATATCGTGGCCCCACGGCCTAAATGGGCATTAATACTAACAACATGGCCCCATGGCCTAACTGGGCATTAACACTAACAACGTGGCCCCGTGGCCCACCTGGGCATTAATACTAACATCGTGGTGCCATGGCCGAACTGGGCATTAAATATTACCACTTACGTGGCCAATGCCTAACTGGGCCTTCTAACTGATGACGTAGCGCCACGGTTGAACTGGGCATAATAACATAATAACGTTCTTAGAAAATAGTAACCAATTCACATATAGTTATTCACACAGAAGAACTGTTTAATATTAAACGATATATGAATAAATAACACACTCACCCGAAAGTATAGCATACAGAATATAAATGAGGGAAGTGTTGTCCTTCAGGTTCGTGTGCCAGAGTGGCGTTACCGGACATTCGAACGCTTATATGCCCGACTACAGGTGGCGCTGTACCAACTTAAAGAAATAACCAATAAAAAAGTCACAGTTCATAGAAAACCATTGGACCTTATGAACCAATTAAATGAAGAGTTACAAGAATATGAACAATGACTTACTAGAAAACGGACAGTGGCGTCAATTTATCTTCCAGGGTTTGTGGGGGGGGGTCTCTCGCGCGCACACACACATACATGCACATATATATCGTCTTTATGACACATTTCAAATATATTAGAACCTGTATGTAACTTTTCAAATATATATATATATATATATATATATATATATATATATATATATATATATATATACTTAATTACATTTCAAATATATTGCAATCAAGTATAAGGTTTTAGAAAATAAGGTATTATGTTTCCAGTATATAAGTTAATTCAAAACTAGGTTCAGATATAATATTTCATAGTAAACTCACAAATGAAACCAAAGTCTACAATTCTATTTATTAATATTTTTCATATGAATATATGAATATTATTCTCTGAAAAGTTGCCGGGGGTTGATTATATTGACAACCCCCCCCCCCCCCCCCCTTGACAAAAAGTGGGCTCCCGTTACACTCCCCTCCCCCCTACCCAATGAAAATGTGGACCTCGACATTCTAAGGTATATTCTTTGGGAGATCTCTTGGTGAAAAATGGATTATAATCACCCACAGTTATAACAGATCTTATCTAGTTGTTAGTAGGAAGACGGGTAAAGTTATAGAAGTAAAATAGATTGAAATTAAAAATAATGTGTTTGTTTGGACTCGATGGTTTATTTCAGATGTGAAACCCCTCAAACCAAGGATAAACGAGTTCAATTATTGATAATCTGATAGAAAGGCCTGTGTCAGCCGGGCCTAATTTCCCTCTAATTTTCGCCCAGGGAAATGTTTGTTGACATTGTGTCAAGCGCCTGTGGGTTTAACATACTTCAGCCATGCTGAGCAGGCACCGTTAAAGTATTAACACACTGAACTTGTATCAAGATGAATGTTATATTATTCAGATATCAATAAAATATTCACAACAAACGCAAGCGTGAAAACAAACGTCTTCATTTGTATCCTAGTACACTTCCAAAAACACCATGCGCAATGAACCATGAAACAAAACACTTAATGTGATTTACTCTTACTGGTGTATCTAACATCCAAGCGTGAAAGGCCTTTAAACAGTGATATATGCATCCATAACATTTAAATATGCAAACTTTTAAGTGAACATGCAACAATCATCAGCACAAAATATGCAATAAATGCGCATAAAACACACTGGAATAGACAGCAACATACTTCAGCTTTCCAATATTCACGGGGATGATTGGTACATATTATGACTCCAGACCTATTGAATTACACACCTGTCGGAATTCCAATATAGCCACCACAGCCCAATCGCTGATTTTCAAGTAACATCTAAATACACCATTTCTCACTGCGGGACCCTCTAAAGACCATGGTCAAATTACATCTAGTTTTTTTAGATTACAATTTCGTTCATTTTCCGTAATGTTCAGGGGAACGATATAGGCCTAGAAAGTGTAATTTAGCATATGTGACCACAGGCCTTTGTTTTGGTCACTGTAATGTTTTTTTGTATTTGTGTAAAACATAAGAACTCAGGATTATGTTCACAGACGTTTACTCGCGCTGCCAATATGGCGACCTCCCTAAATCACTCCGCCACATACCAACACATGTATCAAGTAGTAACACGGGCATTACGCATAACAAAGTAGTCCGCGGCTGGACACTACATCTCTCCCCACCTTTAAAGGGAGTTAAGAAACTGCCACCAAGTCCTTACATTATATGTAACAGTCCACATCATCATGCATGCAACATTAAAATATCTGAAATGAGTAAACCGTGTGAACGTCTTCAAAAAGCCTTAAAAGAACTTTAAACCTTACTCTAATTCATCACAAAGTCAGCTTATTTCAGGGGTTGCCTGATTTGTCTCTTTGGTCGGGCACCACGTGGTTCATCAGGTGGACCATCAGTGCTCACATCTGCTGGTGTGTTGTCTGCATTTCTGGTGTTGTTTCAACATTTGCTGTTACAAGCGATGCAGGATCTATAGCAACAGGATCATCATCATAATCAGTGTCTTGTTGCCCGGCGGTTTGCGGAATCTCAGGAACGCGTTTGAACCGTGACACAGAACGAGTTACGGTGCTGCCATCTGGTCTTTCGGCTGTGACCAGATTCCCCTTTCGGTGTGTGACCTGCAGAGGTACCGGGCTGAATGGATTAGTGAGTTTGCTGTTTTTCTTGGCGAACCAGCATCATATCTCCTTCCTTAACAGAACTGTTCTGAGTGCCTCTGCGGTCATCAGCGTAAGATTTCATCTTGTTTTTCATTTGTGCATCGCGTTCACATATATTGCGTTTAGCTGGCGTCGCGAATTTGATTGGCTCTGGAAGCTGCGTTTTCATAGACCTGCCATTAAGAGCCATCATAGGTGATATTCCCGTCGTGGAGTGCGGTGTAGCACGGTACTGCCTCAGGAAACGGTGCAATTCATCTTTCCAATTCCCCTTTTCAAGGGCTACAGTACGAATGGCCTTGTTAAGCGTTTTCATAAAGCGTTCCGCTTCTCCGTTCGCTTGCGGACATAAGGGCGTTACTCTGCGATGATGGAACCCCATTTCCTCCGCGAATTTCCTGAACTCTGCGCTGTTGAATGGAGGACCGTTGTCAGTACACACTTGGTACGGAATGCTCTGTCTCGCGAATATAGCATTCAGTTCGGGAATTGTGGCTTTGGCTGATGTAGTATGTACGATCTCGACTTCAGGAAACCTACTGAAATCGTCCATAACGACTAACAGTAGTTCGCCTCTTGGGAAGGGTCCAAGAAAATCAATTGAAAGTTCTTTCCACGGAGCTTCAGGTAATGGTGACATTTGCACAGGTTCTGGCTTTTCAGCATTGTTGTTAGCTGCTTGACATGGCATACACATTTTTACTGTTTTCTCGACCATTCTGTCTATGCCTGGAATCCACACCTTCTCTCGGATTAAACGTTTGGCCTTAACAATCCCTTGATGACTGGCGTGTGCGAGCTGTACAGCTTTATGTCTGAGTTTTTCAGGGATTACCAAACGACTGCATTGTAGCACAGTTCCATTATGCACTGCTAGTTCACTCGAAACATTTCTGAAGCTATCTAAATCTCTATCAGAGCTCCAATTTCCTGTGTATATGGCTTTAATTAGTCTTTCCATTACAGGATCTGGTATCTGGTAGCATCATGGATCTCCTCAAATGACATCGCGATAGGAACTGTGTTCTGACACAGGTAGTTCGAATCCCATCCTCGTCGCCAGTGTAATGTTTTTTGTATTTGTGTAAAACATAAGAACTCAGGATTATGTTCACAGACGTTTACTCGCGCTGCCAATATGGCGACCTCCCTAAATCACTTCGCCACATACCAACACATGTATCAAGTAGTAACACGGACATTACGCATAAAAAAGTAGTCCGCGGCTGGACACTACAGTCACATGACTTCATTCGTCGGTCACAGGTCGGCGTCTATAAAATGACCCACGCTGGCTGAGTGACAATTCTGCATCAGCTTATCTGCTCTACAGCACATCTGAAACAGCACTTCATTCCTAAACTTTAGAGAACAGCCTTAGCTCTTAGCCTCTTAAATGTATATAACAGTGCGTCACTTGTTTTCAATCCTGCTTCTCAGTCTTGACAGTAGTGTTTATTAATAATATAGGGGTTAATGTACCTTCGGGAAGTGTCGGAGGAAGAACAGTTACGCAGGGTCACGCGTTGTCGGGCTAGGCCACAAGCTGGTGAAATCTTGGTCACAGGCTGGGCACAGCTTGGTCGCAGCTTGGTCACAACTTGGTCACTAGCTGACCACAACTTGGTGACAAGCTGGCCACATCTTGGTCACAAGTTGGTCACAGCGGGCACACTGCAGATGTCCACAGGGGGTAACACTAAATGATTAAAGAGCCAAGGGAGAATAATTAGTAAGAATAATTAGGAATAAATTTAATGAACCCTTAAGTATACATGTTTATCCGTTAAATATAGTCATTACAATGCTTATGAGTCTCATTACAGTTATTAATTCATCATGCATAGCTAATTAAAATTGGCTTATTACAATATTGGTGCCATAATAGTCCACAATAAGGGCACAGGGTGAACCCATTAAAGCATGTAGCTGTGACATATTATCATATAAAAGAGGCTATAGTAAACATAGTAGTGGGCAGCAATGCATGTGAATAGAGGAAATTAGTTGTTTCGTCTTTATGTTATGCTGTATTTTTATACATATAATCTAACAGAGAGATACCATATTTTCGTACAAAATATTTTGTAGCTTGATACCTTTTGATATATGATATATTATTCTAGTCTTTTTGGAACAACTTTTAAAACAACATTGTCTTAATTATATTTTCTGTTCCAGTGTGACAGAGATAAAGAGAGTGTTTGAATGACTGTAACATAATTATCCCATATATGGAAAACGGACATTATGTCCCACGGCCCTGGTTGATTAATCACCTCATTATCTGAACACATTTAATTAATACAATTAACCCATGGCATATCCTGAAAATTGAAACTTAACTGGATTACGTATAGTTTAGGTAATAGTAACAATTACCCCCTAGACAGCAGAATGCAACCTCGGACAATATTGTCCTATTATAAATATTTAAAACTGTGTTTATTCACTATTCAGCTATTTTGCGTCGTTTCATGTTGACCTACGATATCCTGCAAATTCATCAACAACCTGCAAGGCTTGTTCTGAACAGTAGTGGTGGCAGCAGATCCATGGATGCGTATCAACTTGCTCAGTGAGAGATTCTAATTCTAAATGCTATATTTGATTATATATGTTCTGATCTGCACAGAGTTAGTATATTTTGATACCTTTTTAAAAATGAATCTAAGTTCCCTCAGATCTTATTATTGTTGTTATTTTTATGATAATGTTCATTTTACAGAGAGCGTCCCCTCAGAGTATTATAACAAGTGACCCGTGGGTCAAGACGCTCAGCCGACTGATAAGTTGATAATATATCCTTGCACAGATAACTAATTACGATAATGTAGGTGGCATCATTGTTCATGCATATTAGCTTCATCAAGACCCATAAGCACAACAAATTTGATGATAATCCAACCAGCCCTTCATGATGAATCTTGAATTTTTTTTTTTTTTTTGCATAATTCTGTGGTGCTCAAACATACCCCAAAACTCTGAGAATATAGGTCACTGTATCCCAATTTCAGGTATCTGGGGAGAACTTTTGAGGAACTCTCAGGATGTCAAGTTAGAAGATTCTGGGACCAAAGGTTATGATTTGTGCCCTACTTTGGTATTAAATTTTTAATTATTCTGAGGGGTGCTTATAAGCCCCATAGCTCAGAAAATATGATTAACAGAGACCTAAATTCACGTTTCCAAGAAAACTTTTCATAGACCTCCCTGGATTATAGGTTAGAAGATTCCAGGTTCAATGTTTATGATTTGTGCCCTGCTTTGGTATCAAATTTTTAATTATGCTGGGGGGGGGAGGGGAGGGGAGTGCTCATATATATAAGCCCAATAGCTCAGAGAATATGGGCAACAGAGACCTAATTTCAAGTCTCTAAGTATATTTTTCACAGACCTCCCTGGATGTCAAGTTTGAAGATTCTAGGACCAATGGTTACAATTTGTGCCCTGTTAACGGACAACTGCATCTCTGAAGGTCTAAAAAATATAGAAAAAAAATTTGTTAAAATTTTTTTTTAAAATTAAGGTGGTGCCACCAGTCTGCAAGAACCGATGAAACACTCTATGATGAATATGCATGCAAAGAATTAGGGTGATCAATGCAATAGTTGTTCAGATACTGGAGCTTTTGTATCAATTTTTTAGTTATTCTGGGAGGAACGTCTAAGCCCCATAGCCCGGAGGATATGGGTAACAGAGTACTAATTTCAGGTTTCCATGGAGTTTTTTTACGACCTCTCAGGTTGTCATGAAAGAAGATTCCAGGTCAAATAGTTTTGATTTTTACCCTGTTAACAGACGACAACATCTCTGAAGGTCTAAAAAATAGAGAAAAAAAATGTTAATTGTTTTTAAAATTAAGGTGATGCCACCAGTCTGCAAGAACTGATGAAACACTGCATGATGCATATGCATGCAAAGAATAATGCCGATCGATGCAATAGTTGTTCAGAAAACAGAGCTTTTGTATCAATTGTTTGTTATTCTGCGGGGTATTCTGAGCCCCATAGCTCGGACAACATGGGTGTTTACGATTTGTGCCCTATTAACAGATGACGGCATCTTTTAAGGTCCTAAAATAGAGAAAAAAAATCATCAAAAAATCGAAAAAAATACAGGTGGCACCACCAGTCTGCAGAACCCAATGAAACACTCAATGATCAATATCCATGCAGAAAATCATGGTGATCACTGCATTAGTTGTTCAGATATTTGGGGGTAACTCAGAGCCCCATAGCTTGAAGAATATGGGTAACAGAGATCTAATTCCAGGTTTCCAAGGAGACTTTTCGTGGACCTCTCCGGATGTAAAGTGAGAAGATTCCAGGTCCAGCGTTTACATTTTGCGCCCTGTTTACAGACGACGCATCTTTTAAGGTCTCAAAAATAGAGAGAAATCGTAAAAAAAAATTTTTAAATCAGTTGGCGCCAACAGTCTGCAGAAACTGATGAAACACTCCATGATCAATATCCATGCAGAGAATCATTGTGATCAATGCATTTGTTGTTCAGATATTTGAGCTTTTGTATCAAATTTTTCATTATTCTTGGGGGGGGGGGTTACTTCGGAGCCCCATAGCTTGTAGAATATGGGTAACAGAGATCTAATTCCAGGTATCCAAGGAGATAGAAGAGACCCTATATGAGGTCAGAACTCCTTATATTTGACAGGTTTGCACACCAAGATTGAGCAGCCAATAAATATATTGAGATTCTTTGAACTGTACAGCCCAGTGGTGCCATGTCATTCTGGAGCCTCCATGACAAATTGATTTCTAAAATTTCATGTGAAATTGTAGAGTTATAATATCGCAACAAAATAATTTCATTCAGATGCATGAACTACAATAACGTTATCCCGAGATAGTTGCATAATGTTTCTCAATATACGTACCTTTTAAGTAGATATCCTCTAATGTGGTAACCTTAGTTACCGTGTGTATAGCGGCCGACCGAGAAAGTTAAGACCCTTGATACGGTCCAAAGTGCAGATACACACACGTAATGTGATCTTGTTTTGGGAGTAAAAAAATGGCTCAAAGTAATATGCGTGTGTTCTACCGTTTCCGTGTATTTACTGGTACTCGTGTAGTTATTGTGTTACAAACTGCCTGTGAACTTAATGGAACAGGTTTTAGCTCAGATGACAATAAATCAACCCAGCTATAACGATTCTGTCGTCCAACAGAACAAGAATCCAAGGGGTCTCACGTTCCCTCTGTGAAAGTGGATGATCAAGAAATAAAACAGAGAAACTGAAAACACCATTTTAGCTTTTGTGAAACTCAGGTTATAACGTTTGCAGCTTTTATCTGCTGCCCTGTCACATAATCCATAGACGAAGCTATCTATAAGTGAGATATTGTGACATTCGTTACGTTATAGATGCAACAATATAAAATCATAAAACTAATTTTGAAAAGATTAAACTGGATTCTTACTCATTACATTGCACTTGCTTCATATAATTGCCGATCATTTTAGAAAGCTTGAGAATGAAGTTTTTTTTTCATATAAAGGAAAAAGGGGCAAAGATATATTTATATTTCAACACAGGTGATGCTGACAGCTAATACTGTTACTGAATTATTAGATAACAGACATGACATTGTCAAAATGTGTGATCCACCGAATTTTAAGATTAGTAAAGACGTTTTTGAAATTAATTTGACTTGGTAAGTAGTAAGTGTATTCCCGTTCCTCAAAGGAATCGTTAACATGATATGAAAGCAAAAGTATCAATCATTTCTTGTTTATATTCGGAAAAGCAATAACACAATTACATCAAACTAGGTAGCGACACATACATTTGAAAATCAGAAAGTAATCAAATGATCAAAATAAATATGGAATATGGTGTTAATGGTATGAGATATTTGGAAATAGACGTGTCATCATGTATGCAACCATCCAATGGTCAACTATTTTCATTGCAGAAATTTTAACTTTTTAAGACGCCATTATGTAAAAAGTATGACTCAATCTATACATATTTTATTCCTATCTTTTCAATAATTGTCAACTATGATACGAAACATTTAATTCTGAATTTTATATATGATCAGATACACAATGTGTACACCTATTATGACTTATTTAAGAGTAATTTGATAAAATCATCTCGGTTGGCAGAAATTACGCCAACAGGTTTTTTTTTTATTTTTTTGCTAATGGATGAGGTCTGGCGGAAAGGGTGTAAAGAGCGGCGAGTTAGGAGATCCTACCAGTTCATAAAAAAGAGAATAAAGCAGGGCACACAGACCAAAGAGCCAGCCGACAGAGACTATCATGTTGGAGTGTCATGACACAGTCACCTTCAAGGCTGATTGACCAACCAACTCACTACCACTGTCTCCTGTAATAATATAATGCCTACCCAACATCATTTTATGTGTTAAGTAGAACCAGAGAAAGGTTACCTTATGCCCAAACTGTATACATGTTTGATTGTTTCATATTTCCAGACTATTTTGAGTAAAACTTCATTTCCAGGGGCGTTAATAATTCCCCCTGCTCTTCAGAGAGTAAGATTCATATACAGTGAAACCTCCTTGTGTCCAAGTCAAAGAGACCCTAAGAAATACCCAGCTTATGTCGAAGTTACAGAATCGACATTCCGGAAAACTCTAGTTTAATTATGACCAAATAAAACCCGCTGGTGTCGAACCTCGGATGTGTCGAAGTTTTCTGAGGGTCCCTTCGACTTCGACACAACGAGGTTTCACTGTATATATATATATAAATGCCTTCATGTTTGATTGTTCATATATTTCCAGACATATATAATTGGAACAGTGAGGTATTTTTACAATGATTTAGATTTGACGACACTGTTCTTTGTATTTTTGTTACCTGAGCTGCCACCATTAGAGCTTGAAATATCGCAAATATGCAAAGATGCAGGCTGTTTCACGTTAACATTAACAAGCCGCCAACATTGCATATTCTGTTCAGTTAAATCTATATTTACAATTTAAAAAGCAAATATGATGTCTTCCTGTAATAAATGTAATCTTTATTGATATCAACATGTATGATCGTGCACCTGTTTCGCAAACATATATCGGAACACAGAATTAAAACAAAAAATATTTGGAGCATAATGGTGGACATGAAGTAGATTCTTGTGAAGGTACACGACCTTAAAAAGAGCAATTAATACATGTTTCTCCACAGTTTTAAGGTCAGCAATCAGTTTTAAACTCTTCTATTAAGATCACTCGACAGGGCACAATTGCTTTATATTCCAGCATCAGAACAGATGCACTGTTTTGAGAGCTTTCATTAAATGTGCACATATTCCCATCCTATATTCTAATCCTGTCATAAACAAGCTATAGTTTACTGTGACATTCCGGATGGAATTCCAAAATGGCTTCCGCAATAGTCTCTCTCTCCTTGTCCATCCTGAAATAAAACATTCGGGAGTTCTGTTGACCCAAATATATATGAACGGCAAGTTTTTGTCCGGCCCGACATTCTCCAAGATGGAGAACCTTGCACCTTTTGAACTTCAGGTCACCAAGGTTTTCCTTTAAAGACGAGAAATGGCCCAAGAAAAAAGCCTCACTAAAGCAGTTTAAAATCTGTCTGATGTAAACAGTGCGCGTGACATGCATATTTAGATCCGTATCAGTGTCAGAAGGAACAAATTCGTAAGTAAACGGGACTTTAGACAATGTTGAAGGATCAAATCGCCTATGTTTTGGTGGCTTCGTCTTATACACGCGTTCGTCGTGCAGGCTGAAAAATTCTGGCGGTAACTTTCTTGGTCGTCTGCTAACTTTGTCAACTGCTACCTTCATCATGTCCTGGTAGGCCAGCGTCCTGTCATTCAACTGGTCTCTCAAGACACCCCTGGACACAAAGGACGATGACCCCACAGAAACCAGATTATATTCCATTTTAACCGGTCTTTTAAACAAATCCTCTTTAGGAATATTAAAGAATACCTCATTTATATGCAAATCAACCCATAGCACATAGTTCAAAAGGTCAACATTAAGTACTTCATGGTCTACCGGAAGTAGCTTATCCAATGACGATTGAATCTGGTAGGTGTCGAATTTATGTCCAAGTCGACATGGTGACGGTCGGCCTGAAAAAGAATTATTTTGAAATGATTTTACACACGACAACCATTGAAACTTGACTATAACATTATATATGATTTGCGCATTTTACAAAGGCAAGTATATGACAGCAGGTGTGCACATAGCTGATGAGCGTATCATTTGAAAGTCGACACGTTCCTTTTAGTAAGTCACAAATTATTATGAATATGTTCGCAGGACAGACCAGGATACGCTCGAAACATAACTCAAAATTGAAAATTTATCTAATTAGAGGCTCCTTGATAATTTATTATATAAGGTTACAAGACAGGGTTCCCTTAACCTGCTGCAGACGAATTTCGTGTTACACAAGATTCTGTTAGCTGAAATACCCGAGATATAGGCAAAAAAAAGTGGTTATAAATTTCTGGTTGTGTAATACTGATCGCTTAATTCTTCCGGTCAGTATTAAGGGAATATATATTTTTCTGAGGCATCCAACACACCGTGGGGCACCCTTTCGGTGTGTGACCTGCAGAGGTACCGGGCTGAATGGATTAGTGAGTTTGCTGTTTTTCTTGGCGAACCAGCATCATATCTCCTTCCTTAACAGAACTGTTCTGAGTGCCTCTGCGGTCATCAGCGTAAGATTTCATCTTGTTTTTCATTTGTGCATCGCGTTCACATATATTGCGTTTAGCTGGCGTCGCGAATTTGATTGGCTCTGGAAGCTGCGTTTTCATAGACCTGCCATTAAGAGCCATCATAGGTGATATTCCCGTCGTGGAGTGCGGTGTAGCACGGTACTGCCTCAGGAAACGGTGCAATTCATCTTTCCAATTCCCCTTTTCAAGGGCTACAGTTGGAATGGCCTTGTTAAGCGTTTTCATAAAGCGTTCCGCTTCTCCGTTCGCTTGCGGACATAAGGGCGTTACTCTGCGATGATGGAACCCCATTTCCTCCGCGAATTTCCTGAACTCTGCGCTGTTGAATGGAGGACCGTTGTCAGTACACACTTGGTACGGAATGCTCTGTCTCGCGAATATAGCATTCAGTTCGGGAATTGTGGCTTTGGCTGATGTAGTATGTACGATCTCGACTTCAGGAAACCTACTGAAATCGTCCATAACGACTAACAGTAGTTCGCCTCTTGGGAAGGGTCCAAGAAAATCAATTGAAAGTTCTTTCCACGGAGCTTCAGGTAATGGTGACATTTGCACAGGTTCTGGCTTTTCAGCATTGTTGTTAGCTGCTTGACATGGCATACACATTTTTACTGTTTTCTCGACCATTCTGTCTATGCCTGGAATCCACACCTTCTCTCGGATTAAACGTTTGGCCTTAACAATCCCTTGATGACTGGCGTGTGCGAGCTGTACAGCTTTATGTCTGAGTTTTTCAGGGATTACCAAACGACTGCATTGTAGCACAGTTCCATTATGCACTGCTAGTTCACTCGAAACATTTCTGAAGCTATCTAAATCTCTATCAGAGCTCCAATTTCCTGTGTATATGGCTTTAATTAGTCTTTCCATTACAGGATCTGGTATCTGGTAGCATCATGGATCTCCTCAAATGACATCGCGATAGGAACTGTGTTCTGACACAGGTAGTTCGAATCCCATCCTCGTCGCCAGTGTAATGTTTTTTGTATTTGTGTAAAACATAAGAACTCAGGATTATGTTCACAGACGTTTACTCGCGCTGCCAATATGGCGACCTCCCTAAATCACTTCGCCACATACCAACACATGTATCAAGTAGTAACACGGACATTACGCATAAAAAAGTAGTCCGCGGCTGGACACTACAGTCACATGACTTCATTCGTCGGTCACAGGTCGGCGTCTATAAAATGACCCACGCTGGCTGAGTGACAATTCTGCATCAGCTTATCTGCTCTACAGCACATCTGAAACAGCACTTCATTCCTAAACTTTAGAGAACAGCCTTAGCTCTTAGCCTCTTAAATGTATATAACAGTGCGTCACTTGTTTTCAATCCTGCTTCTCAGTCTTGACAGTAGTGTTTATTAATAATATAGGGGTTAATGTACCTTCGGGAAGTGTCGGAGGAAGAACAGTTACGCAGGGTCACGCGTTGTCGGGCTAGGCCACAAGCTGGTGAAATCTTGGTCACAGGCTGGGCACAGCTTGGTCGCAGCTTGGTCACAACTTGGTCACTAGCTGACCACAACTTGGTGACAAGCTGGCCACATCTTGGTCACAAGTTGGTCACAGCGGGCACACTGCAGATGTCCACAGGGGGTAACACTAAATGATTAAAGAGCCAAGGGAGAATAATTAGTAAGAATAATTAGGAATAAATTTAATGAACCCTTAAGTATACATGTTTATCCGTTAAATATAGTCATTACAATGCTTATGAGTCTCATTACAGTTATTAATTCATCATGCATAGCTAATTAAAATTGGCTTATTACAATATTGGTGCCATAATAGTCCACAATAAGGGCACAGGGTGAACCCATTAAAGCATGTAGCTGTGACATATTATCATATAAAAGAGGCTATAGTAAACATAGTAGTGGGCAGCAATGCATGTGAATAGAGGAAATTAGTTGTTTCGTCTTTATGTTATGCTGTATTTTTATACATATAATCTAACAGAGAGATACCATATTTTCGTACAAAATATTTTGTAGCTTGATACCTTTTGATATATGATATATTATTCTAGTCTTTTTGGAACAACTTTTAAAACAACATTGTCTTAATTATATTTTCTGTTCCAGTGTGACAGAGATAAAGAGAGTGTTTGAATGACTGTAACATAATTATCCCATATATGGAAAACGGACATTATGTCCCACGGCCCTGGTTGATTAATCACCTCATTATCTGAACACATTTAATTAATACAATTAACCCATGGCATATCCTGAAAATTGAAACTTAACTGGATTACGTATAGTTTAGGTAATAGTAACAATTACCCCCTAGACAGCAGAATGCAACCTCGGACAATATTGTCCTATTATAAATATTTAAAACTGTGTTTATTCACTATTCAGCTATTTTGCGTCGTTTCATGTTGACCTACGATATCCTGCAAATTCATCAACAACCTGCAAGGCTTGTTCTGAACAGTAGTGGTGGCAGCAGATCCATGGATGCGTATCAACTTGCTCAGTGAGAGATTCTAATTCTAAATGCTATATTTGATTATATATGTTCTGATCTGCACAGAGTTAGTATATTTTGATACCTTTTTAAAAATGAATCTAAGTTCCCTCAGATCTTATTATTGTTGTTATTTTTATGATAATGTTCATTTTACAGAGAGCGTCCCCTCAGAGTATTATAACAAGTGACCCGTGGGTCAAGACGCTCAGCCGACTGATAAGTTGATAATATATCCTTGCACAGATAACTAATTACGATAATGTAGGTGGCATCATTGTTCATGCATATTAGCTTCATCAAGACCCATAAGCACAACAAATTTGATGATAATCCAACCAGCCCTTCATGATGAATCTGGAATTTTTTTTTTTTTTGCATAATTCTGTGGTGCTCAAACATACCCCAAAACTCTGAGAATATAGGTCACTGTATCCCAATTTCAGGTATCTGGGGAGAACTTTTGAGGAACTCTCAGGATGTCAAGTTAGAAGATTCTGGGACCAAAGGTTATGATTTGTGCCCTACTTTGGTATTAAATTTTTAATTATTCTGAGGGGTGCTTATAAGCCCCATAGCTCAGAAAATATGATTAACAGAGACCTAAATTCACGTTTCCAAGAAAACTTTTCATAGACCTCCCTGGATTATAGGTTAGAAGATTCCAGGTTCAATGTTTATGATTTGTGCCCTGCTTTGGTATCAAATTTTTAATTATGCTGGGGGGGGGGGGAGGGGAGGGGAGTGCTCATATATATAAGCCCAATAGCTCAGAGAATATGGGCAACAGAGACCTAATTTCAAGTCTCTAAGTATATTTTTCACAGACCTCCCTGGATGTCAAGTTTGAAGATTCTAGGACCAATGGTTACAATTTGTGCCCTGTTAACGGACAACTGCATCTCTGAAGGTCTAAAAAATATAGAAAAAAAATTTGTTAAAATTTTTTTTTAAAATTAAGGTGGTGCCACCAGTCTGCAAGAACCGATGAAACACTCTATGATGAATATGCATGCAAAGAATTAGGGTGATCAATGCAATAGTTGTTCAGATACTGGAGCTTTTGTATCAATTTTTTAGTTATTCTGGGAGGAACGTCTAAGCCCCATAGCCCGGAGGATATGGGTAACAGAGTACTAATTTCAGGTTTCCATGGAGTTTTTTTACGACCTCTCAGGTTGTCATGAAAGAAGATTCCAGGTCAAATAGTTTTGATTTTTACCCTGTTAACAGACGACAACATCTCTGAAGGTCTAAAAAATAGAGAAAAAAAATGTTAATTGTTTTTAAAATTAAGGTGATGCCACCAGTCTGCAAGAACTGATGAAACACTGCATGATGCATATGCATGCAAAGAATAATGCCGATCGATGCAATAGTTGTTCAGAAAACAGAGCTTTTGTATCAATTGTTTGTTATTCTGCGGGGTATTCTGAGCCCCATAGCTCGGACAACATGGGTGTTTACGATTTGTGCCCTATTAACAGATGACGGCATCTTTTAAGGTCCCAAAATAGAGAAAAAAAATCATCAAAAAATCGAAAAAAATACAGGTGGCACCACCAGTCTGCAGAACCCAATGAAACACTCAATGATCAATATCCATGCAGAAAATCATGGTGATCACTGCATTAGTTGTTCAGATATTTGGGGGTAACTCAGAGCCCCATAGCTTGAAGAATATGGGTAACAGAGATCTAATTCCAGGTTTCCAAGGAGACTTTTCGTGGACCTCTCCGGATGTAAAGTGAGAAGATTCCAGGTCCAGCGTTTACATTTTGCGCCCTGTTTACAGACGACGCATCTTTTAAGGTCTCAAAAATAGAGAGAAATCGTAAAAAAAAAATTTTTAAATCAGTTGGCGCCAACAGTCTGCAGAAACTGATGAAACACTCCATGATCAATATCCATGCAGAGAATCATTGTGATCAATGCATTTGTTGTTCAGATATTTGAGCTTTTGTATCAAATTTTTCATTATTCTTGGGGGGGGGGGGTTACTTCGGAGCCCCATAGCTTGTAGAATATGGGTAACAGAGATCTAATTCCAGGTATCCAAGGAGATAGAAGAGACCCTATATGAGGTCAGAACTCCTTATATTTGACAGGTTTGCACACCAAGATTGAGCAGCCAATAAATATATTGAGATTCTTTGAACTGTACAGCCCAGTGGTGCCATGTCATTCTGGAGCCTCCATGACAAATTGATTTCTAAAATTTCATGTGAAATTGTAGAGTTATAATATCGCAACAAAATAATTTCATTCAGATGCATGAACTACAATAACGTTATCCCGAGATAGTTGCATAATGTTTCTCAATATACGTACCTTTTAAGTAGATATCCTCTAATGTGGTAACCTTAGTTACCGTGTGTATAGCGGCCGACCGAGAAAGTTAAGACCCTTGATACGGTCCAAAGTGCAGATACACACACGTAATGTGATCTTGTTTTGGGAGTAAAAAAATGGCTCAAAGTAATATGCGTGTGTTCTACCGTTTCCGTGTATTTACTGGTACTCGTGTAGTTATTGTGTTACAAACTGCCTGTGAACTTAATGGAACAGGTTTTAGCTCAGATGACAATAAATCAACCCAGCTATAACGATTCTGTCGTCCAACAGAACAAGAATCCAAGGGGTCTCACGTTCCCTCTGTGAAAGTGGATGATCAAGAAATAAAACAGAGAAACTGAAAACACCATTTTAGCTTTTGTGAAACTCAGGTTATAACGTTTGCAGCTTTTATCTGCTGCCCTGTCACATAATCCATAGACGAAGCTATCTATAAGTGAGATATTGTGACATTCGTTACGTTATAGATGCAACAATATAAAATCATAAAACTAATTTTGAAAAGATTAAACTGGATTCTTACTCATTACATTGCACTTGCTTCATATAATTGCCGATCATTTTAGAAAGCTTGAGAATGAAGTTTTTTTTTCATATAAAGGAAAAAGGGGCAAAGATATATTTATATTTCAACACAGGTGATGCTGACAGCTAATACTGTTACTGAATTATTAGATAACAGACATGACATTGTCAAAATGTGTGATCCACCGAATTTTAAGATTAGTAAAGACGTTTTTGAAATTAATTTGACTTGGTAAGTAGTAAGTGTATTCCCGTTCCTCAAAGGAATCGTTAACATGATATGAAAGCAAAAGTATCAATCATTTCTTGTTTATATTCGGAAAAGCAATAACACAATTACATCAAACTAGGTAGCGACACATACATTTGAAAATCAGAAAGTAATCAAATGATCAAAATAAATATGGAATATGGTGTTAATGGTATGAGATATTTGGAAATAGACGTGTCATCATGTATGCAACCATCCAATGGTCAACTATTTTCATTGCAGAAATTTTAACTTTTTAAGACGCCATTATGTAAAAAGTATGACTCAATCTATACATATTTTATTCCTATCTTTTCAATAATTGTCAACTATGATACGAAACATTTAATTCTGAATTTTATATATGATCAGATACACAATGTGTACACCTATTATGACTTATTTAAGAGTAATTTGATAAAATCATCTCGGTTGGCAGAAATTACGCCAACAGGTTTTTTTTTTATTTTTTTGCTAATGGATGAGGTCTGGCGGAAAGGGTGTAAAGAGCGGCGAGTTAGGAGATCCTGCCAGTTCATAAAAAAGAGAATAAAGCAGGGCACACAGACCAAAGAGCCAGCCGACAGAGACTATCATGTTGGAGTGTCATGACACAGTCACCTTCAAGGCTGATTGACCAACCAACTCACTACCACTGTCTCCTGTAATAATATAATGCCTACCCAACATCATTTTATGTGTTAAGTAGAACCAGAGAAAGGTTACCTTATGCCCAAACTGTATACATGTTTGATTGTTTCATATTTCCAGACTATTTTGAGTAAAACTTCATTTCCAGGGGCGTTAATAATTCCCCCTGCTCTTCAGAGAGTAAGATTCATATACAGTGAAACCTCCTTGTGTCCAAGTCAAAGAGACCCTAAGAAATACCCAGCTTATGTCGAAGTTACAGAATCGACATTCCGGAAAACTCTAGTTTAATTATGACCAAATAAAACCCGCTGGTGTCGAACCTCGGATGTGTCGAAGTTTTCTGAGGGTCCCTTCGACTTCGACACAACGAGGTTTCACTGTATATATATATATATATATATATATATATATATATATATATATATATATATAATTGTCTCCTGTATTAATATAATGCCTACCTAACATCATTATATGTGTAACTTAGAACCAGAGTAAGATTATCTTATGCCCGAAATGCCTTCATGTTTGATTGTTCATATATTTCCAGACATATATAATTGGAACAGTGAGGTATTTTTACAATGATTTAGATTTGACGACACTGTTCTTTGTATTTTTGTTACCTGAGCTGCCACCATTAGAGCTTGAAATATCGCAAATATGCAAAGATGCAGGCTGTTTCACGTTAACATTAACAAGCCGCCAACATTGCATATTCTGTTCAGTTAAATCTATATTTACAATTTAAAAAGCAAATATGATGTCTTCCTGTAATAAATGTAATCTTTATTGATATCAACATGTATGATCGTGCACCTGTTTCGCAAACATATATCGGAACACAGAATTAAAACAAAAAATATTTGGAGCATAATGGTGGACATGAAGTAGATTCTTGTGAAGGTACACGACCTTAAAAAGAGCAATTAATACATGTTTCTCCACAGTTTTAAGGTCAGCAATCAGTTTTAAACTCTTCTATTAAGATCACTCGACAGGGCACAATTGCTTTATATTCCAGCATCAGAACAGATGCACTGTTTTGAGAGCTTTCATTAAATGTGCACATATTCCCATCCTATATTCTAATCCTGTCATAAACAAGCTATAGTTTACTGTGACATTCCGGATGGAATTCCAAAATGGCTTCCGCAATAGTCTCTCTCTCCTTGTCCATCCTGAAATAAAACATTCGGGAGTTCTGTTGACCCAAATATATATGAACGGCAAGTTTTTGTCCGGCCCGACATTCTCCAAGATGGAGAACCTTGCACCTTTTGAACTTCAGGTCACCAAGGTTTTCCTTTAAAGACGAGAAATGGCCCAAGAAAAAAGCCTCACTAAAGCAGTTTAAAATCTGTCTGATGTAAACAGTGCGCGTGACATGCATATTTAGATCCGTATCAGTGTCAGAAGGAACAAATTCGTAAGTAAACGGGACTTTAGACAATGTTGAAGGATCAAATCGCCTATGTTTTGGTGGCTTCGTCTTATACACGCGTTCGTCGTGCAGGCTGAAAAATTCTGGCGGTAACTTTCTTGGTCGTCTGCTAACTTTGTCAACTGCTACCTTCATCATGTCCTGGTAGGCCAGCGTCCTGTCATTCAACTGGTCTCTCAAGACACCCCTGGACACAAAGGACGATGACCCCACAGAAACCAGATTATATTCCATTTTAACCGGTCTTTTAAACAAATCCTCTTTAGGAATATTAAAGAATACCTCATTTATATGCAAATCAACCCATAGCACATAGTTCAAAAGGTCAACATTAAGTACTTCATGGTCACCCGGAAGTAGCTTATCCAATGACGATTGAATCTGGTAGGTGTCGAATTTATGTCCAAGTCGACATGGTGACGGTCGGCCTGAAAAAGAATTATTTTGAAATGATTTTACACACGACAACCATTGAAACTTGACTATAACATTATATATGATTTGCGCATTTTACAAAGGCAAGTATATGACAGCAGGTGTGCACATAGCTGATGAGCGTATCATTTGAAAGTCGACACGTTCCTTTTAGTAAGTCACAAATTATTATGAATATGTTCGCAGGACAGACCAGGATACGCTCGAAACATAACTCAAAATTGAAAATTTATCTAATTAGAGGCTCCTTGATAATTTATTATATAAGGTTACAAGACAGGGTTCCCTTAACCTGCTGCAGACGAATTTCGTGTTACACAAGATTCTGTTAGCTGAAATACCCGAGATATAGGCAAAAAAAGTGGTTATAAATTTCTGGTTGTGTAATACTGATCGCTTAATTCTTCCGGTCAGTATTAAGGGAATATATATTTTTCTGAGGCATCCAACACACCGTGGGGCACCCTTTCGGTGTGTGACCTGCAGAGGTACCGGGCTGAATGGATTAGTGAGTTTGCTGTTTTTCTTGGCGAACCAGCATCATATCTCCTTCCTTAACAGAACTGTTCTGAGTGCCTCTGCGGTCATCAGCGTAAGATTTCATCTTGTTTTTCATTTGTGCATCGCGTTCACATATATTGCGTTTAGCTGGCGTCGCGAATTTGATTGGCTCTGGAAGCTGCGTTTTCATAGACCTGCCATTAAGAGCCATCATAGGTGATATTCCCGTCGTGGAGTGCGGTGTAGCACGGTACTGCCTCAGGAAACGGTGCAATTCATCTTTCCAATTCCCCTTTTCAAGGGCTACAGTTGGAATGGCCTTGTTAAGCGTTTTCATAAAGCGTTCCGCTTCTCCGTTCGCTTGCGGACATAAGGGCGTTACTCTGCGATGATGGAACCCCATTTCCTCCGCGAATTTCCTGAACTCTGCGCTGTTGAATGGAGGACCGTTGTCAGTACACACTTGGTACGGAATGCTCTGTCTCGCGAATATAGCATTCAGTTCGGGAATTGTGGCTTTGGCTGATGTAGTATGTACGATCTCGACTTCAGGAAACCTACTGAAATCGTCCATAACGACTAACAGTAGTTCGCCTCTTGGGAAGGGTCCAAGAAAATCAATTGAAAGTTCTTTCCACGGAGCTTCAGGTAATGGTGACATTTGCACAGGTTCTGGCTTTTCAGCATTGTTGTTAGCTGCTTGACATGGCATACACATTTTTACTGTTTTCTCGACCATTCTGTCTATGCCTGGAATCCACACCTTCTCTCGGATTAAACGTTTGGCCTTAACAATCCCTTGATGACTGGCGTGTGCGAGCTGTACAGCTTTATGTCTGAGTTTTTCAGGGATTACCAAACGACTGCATTGTAGCACAGTTCCATTATGCACTGCTAGTTCACTCGAAACATTTCTGAAGCTATCTAAATCTCTATCAGAGCTCCAATTTCCTGTGTATATGGCTTTAATTAGTCTTTCCATTACAGGATCTGGTATCTGGTAGCATCATGGATCTCCTCAAATGACATCGCGATAGGAACTGTGTTCTGACACAGGTAGTTCGAATCCCATCCTCGTCGCCAGTGTAATGTTTTTTGTATTTGTGTAAAACATAAGAACTCAGGATTATGTTCACAGACGTTTACTCGCGCTGCCAATATGGCGACCTCCCTAAATCACTTCGCCACATACCAACACATGTATCAAGTAGTAACACGGACATTACGCATAAAAAAGTAGTCCGCGGCTGGACACTACAGTCACATGACTTCATTCGTCGGTCACAGGTCGGCGTCTATAAAATGACCCACGCTGGCTGAGTGACAATTCTGCATCAGCTTATCTGCTCTACAGCACATCTGAAACAGCACTTCATTCCTAAACTTTAGAGAACAGCCTTAGCTCTTAGCCTCTTAAATGTATATAACAGTGCGTCACTTGTTTTCAATCCTGCTTCTCAGTCTTGACAGTAGTGTTTATTAATAATATAGGGGTTAATGTACCTTCGGGAAGTGTCGGAGGAAGAACAGTTACGCAGGGTCACGCGTTGTCGGGCTAGGCCACAAGCTGGTGAAATCTTGGTCACAGGCTGGGCACAGCTTGGTCGCAGCTTGGTCACAACTTGGTCACTAGCTGACCACAACTTGGTGACAAGCTGGCCACATCTTGGTCACAAGTTGGTCACAGCGGGCACACTGCAGATGTCCACAGGGGGTAACACTAAATGATTAAAGAGCCAAGGGAGAATAATTAGTAAGAATAATTAGGAATAAATTTAATGAACCCTTAAGTATACATGTTTATCCGTTAAATATAGTCATTACAATGCTTATGAGTCTCATTACAGTTATTAATTCATCATGCATAGCTAATTAAAATTGGCTTATTACAATATTGGTGCCATAATAGTCCACAATAAGGGCACAGGGTGAACCCATTAAAGCATGTAGCTGTGACATATTATCATATAAAAGAGGCTATAGTAAACATAGTAGTGGGCAGCAATGCATGTGAATAGAGGAAATTAGTTGTTTCGTCTTTATGTTATGCTGTATTTTTATACATATAATCTAACAGAGAGATACCATATTTTCGTACAAAATATTTTGTAGCTTGATACCTTTTGATATATGATATATTATTCTAGTCTTTTTGGAACAACTTTTAAAACAACATTGTCTTAATTATATTTTCTGTTCCAGTGTGACAGAGATAAAGAGAGTGTTTGAATGACTGTAACATAATTATCCCATATATGGAAAACGGACATTATGTCCCACGGCCCTGGTTGATTAATCACCTCATTATCTGAACACATTTAATTAATACAATTAACCCATGGCATATCCTGAAAATTGAAACTTAACTGGATTACGTATAGTTTAGGTAATAGTAACAATTACCCCCTAGACAGCAGAATGCAACCTCGGACAATATTGTCCTATTATAAATATTTAAAACTGTGTTTATTCACTATTCAGCTATTTTGCGTCGTTTCATGTTGACCTACGATATCCTGCAAATTCATCAACAACCTGCAAGGCTTGTTCTGAACAGTAGTGGTGGCAGCAGATCCATGGATGCGTATCAACTTGCTCAGTGAGAGATTCTAATTCTAAATGCTATATTTGATTATATATGTTCTGATCTGCACAGAGTTAGTATATTTTGATACCTTTTTAAAAATGAATCTAAGTTCCCTCAGATCTTATTATTGTTGTTATTTTTATGATAATGTTCATTTTACAGAGAGCGTCCCCTCAGAGTATTATAACAAGTGACCCGTGGGTCAAGACGCTCAGCCGACTGATAAGTTGATAATATATCCTTGCACAGATAACTAATTACGATAATGTAGGTGGCATCATTGTTCATGCATATTAGCTTCATCAAGACCCATAAGCACAACAAATTTGATGATAATCCAACCAGCCCTTCATGATGAATCTGGAATTTTTTTTTTTTTTTTTGCATAATTCTGTGGTGCTCAAACATACCCCAAAACTCTGAGAATATAGGTCACTGTATCCCAATTTCAGGTATCTGGGGAGAACTTTTGAGGAACTCTCAGGATGTCAAGTTAGAAGATTCTGGGACCAAAGGTTATGATTTGTGCCCTACTTTGGTATTAAATTTTTAATTATTCTGAGGGGTGCTTATAAGCCCCATAGCTCAGAAAATATGATTAACAGAGACCTAAATTCACGTTTCCAAGAAAACTTTTCATAGACCTCCCTGGATTATAGGTTAGAAGATTCCAGGTTCAATGTTTATGATTTGTGCCCTGCTTTGGTATCAAATTTTTAATTATGCTGGGGGGGGGGGAGGGGAGGGGAGTGCTCATATATATAAGCCCAATAGCTCAGAGAATATGGGCAACAGAGACCTAATTTCAAGTCTCTAAGTATATTTTTCACAGACCTCCCTGGATGTCAAGTTTGAAGATTCTAGGACCAATGGTTACAATTTGTGCCCTGTTAACGGACAACTGCATCTCTGAAGGTCTAAAAAATATAGAAAAAAAATTTGTTAAAATTTTTTTTTAAAATTAAGGTGGTGCCACCAGTCTGCAAGAACCGATGAAACACTCTATGATGAATATGCATGCAAAGAATTAGGGTGATCAATGCAATAGTTGTTCAGATACTGGAGCTTTTGTATCAATTTTTTAGTTATTCTGGGAGGAACGTCTAAGCCCCATAGCCCGGAGGATATGGGTAACAGAGTACTAATTTCAGGTTTCCATGGAGTTTTTTTACGACCTCTCAGGTTGTCATGAAAGAAGATTCCAGGTCAAATAGTTTTGATTTTTACCCTGTTAACAGACGACAACATCTCTGAAGGTCTAAAAAATAGAGAAAAAAAATGTTAATTGTTTTTAAAATTAAGGTGATGCCACCAGTCTGCAAGAACTGATGAAACACTGCATGATGCATATGCATGCAAAGAATAATGCCGATCGATGCAATAGTTGTTCAGAAAACAGAGCTTTTGTATCAATTGTTTGTTATTCTGCGGGGTATTCTGAGCCCCATAGCTCGGACAACATGGGTGTTTACGATTTGTGCCCTATTAACAGATGACGGCATCTTTTAAGGTCCCAAAATAGAGAAAAAAAATCATCAAAAAATCGAAAAAAATACAGGTGGCACCACCAGTCTGCAGAACCCAATGAAACACTCAATGATCAATATCCATGCAGAAAATCATGGTGATCACTGCATTAGTTGTTCAGATATTTGGGGGTAACTCAGAGCCCCATAGCTTGAAGAATATGGGTAACAGAGATCTAATTCCAGGTTTCCAAGGAGACTTTTCGTGGACCTCTCCGGATGTAAAGTGAGAAGATTCCAGGTCCAGCGTTTACATTTTGCGCCCTGTTTACAGACGACGCATCTTTTAAGGTCTCAAAAATAGAGAGAAATCGTAAAAAAAAAATTTTTAAATCAGTTGGCGCCAACAGTCTGCAGAAACTGATGAAACACTCCATGATCAATATCCATGCAGAGAATCATTGTGATCAATGCATTTGTTGTTCAGATATTTGAGCTTTTGTATCAAATTTTTCATTATTCTTGGGGGGGGGGGGGTTACTTCGGAGCCCCATAGCTTGTAGAATATGGGTAACAGAGATCTAATTCCAGGTATCCAAGGAGATAGAAGAGACCCTATATGAGGTCAGAACTCCTTATATTTGACAGGTTTGCACACCAAGATTGAGCAGCCAATAAATATATTGAGATTCTTTGAACTGTACAGCCCAGTGGTGCCATGTCATTCTGGAGCCTCCATGACAAATTGATTTCTAAAATTTCATGTGAAATTGTAGAGTTATAATATCGCAACAAAATAATTTCATTCAGATGCATGAACTACAATAACGTTATCCCGAGATAGTTGCATAATGTTTCTCAATATACGTACCTTTTAAGTAGATATCCTCTAATGTGGTAACCTTAGTTACCGTGTGTATAGCGGCCGACCGAGAAAGTTAAGACCCTTGATACGGTCCAAAGTGCAGATACACACACGTAATGTGATCTTGTTTTGGGAGTAAAAAAATGGCTCAAAGTAATATGCGTGTGTTCTACCGTTTCCGTGTATTTACTGGTACTCGTGTAGTTATTGTGTTACAAACTGCCTGTGAACTTAATGGAACAGGTTTTAGCTCAGATGACAATAAATCAACCCAGCTATAACGATTCTTTCGTCCAACAGAACAAGAATCCAAGGGGTCTCACGTTCCCTCTGTGAAAGTGGATGATCAAGAAATAAAACAGAGAAACTGAAAACACCATTTTAGCTTTTGTGAAACTCAGGTTATAACGTTTGCAGCTTTTATCTGCTGCCCTGTCACATAATCCATAGACGAAGCTATCTATAAGTGAGATATTGTGACATTCGTTACGTTATAGATGCAACAATATAAAATCATAAAACTAATTTTGAAAAGATTAAACTGGATTCTTACTCATTACATTGCACTTGCTTCATATAATTGCCGATCATTTTAGAAAGCTTGAGAATGAAGTTTTTTTTTCATATAAAGGAAAAAGGGGCAAAGATATATTTATATTTCAACACAGGTGATGCTGACAGCTAATACTGTTACTGAATTATTAGATAACAGACATGACATTGTCAAAATGTGTGATCCACCGAATTTTAAGATTAGTAAAGACGTTTTTGAAATTAATTTGACTTGGTAAGTAGTAAGTGTATTCCCGTTCCTCAAAGGAATCGTTAACATGATATGAAAGCAAAAGTATCAATCATTTCTTGTTTATATTCGGAAAAGCAATAACACAATTACATCAAACTAGGTAGCGACACATACATTTGAAAATCAGAAAGTAATCAAATGATCAAAATAAATATGGAATATGGTGTTAATGGTATGAGATATTTGGAAATAGACGTGTCATCATGTATGCAACCATCCAATGGTCAACTATTTTCATTGCAGAAATTTTAACTTTTTAAGACGCCATTATGTAAAAAGTATGACTCAATCTATACATATTTTATTCCTATCTTTTCAATAATTGTCAACTATGATACGAAACATTTAATTCTGAATTTTATATATGATCAGATACACAATGTGTACACCTATTATGACTTATTTAAGAGTAATTTGATAAAATCATCTCGGTTGGCAGAAATTACGCCAACAGGTTTTTTTTTTATTTTTTTGCTAATGGATGAGGTCTGGCGGAAAGGGTGTAAAGAGCGGCGAGTTAGGAGATCCTGCCAGTTCATAAAAAAGAGAATAAAGCAGGGCACACAGACCAAAGAGCCAGCCGACAGAGACTATCATGTTGGAGTGTCATGACACAGTCACCTTCAAGGCTGATTGACCAACCAACTCACTACCACTGTCTCCTGTAATAATATAATGCCTACCCAACATCATTTTATGTGTTAAGTAGAACCAGAGAAAGGTTACCTTATGCCCAAACTGTATACATGTTTGATTGTTTCATATTTCCAGACTATTTTGAGTAAAACTTCATTTCCAGGGGCGTTAATAATTCCCCCTGCTCTTCAGAGAGTAAGATTCATATACAGTGAAACCTCCTTGTGTCCAAGTCAAAGAGACCCTAAGAAATACCCAGCTTATGTCGAAGTTACAGAATCGACATTCCGGAAAACTCTAGTTTAATTATGACCAAATAAAACCCGCTGGTGTCGAACCTCGGATGTGTCGAAGTTTTCTGAGGGTCCCTTCGACTTCGACACAACGAGGTTTCACTGTATATATATATATATATATATATATATATATATATATATATATATATATATATATATATAATTGTCTCCTGTATTAATATAATGCCTACCTAACATCATTATATGTGTAACTTAGAACCAGAGTAAGATTATCTTATGCCCGAAATGCCTTCATGTTTGATTGTTCATATATTTCCAGACATATATAATTGGAACAGTGAGGTATTTTTACAATGATTTAGATTTGACGACACTGTTCTTTGTATTTTTGTTACCTGAGCTGCCACCATTAGAGCTTGAAATATCGCAAATATGCAAAGATGCAGGCTGTTTCACGTTAACATTAACAAGCCGCCAACATTGCATATTCTGTTCAGTTAAATCTATATTTACAATTTAAAAAGCAAATATGATGTCTTCCTGTAATAAATGTAATCTTTATTGATATCAACATGTATGATCGTGCACCTGTTTCGCAAACATATATCGGAACACAGAATTAAAACAAAAAATATTTGGAGCATAATGGTGGACATGAAGTAGATTCTTGTGAAGGTACACGACCTTAAAAAGAGCAATTAATACATGTTTCTCCACAGTTTTAAGGTCAGCAATCAGTTTTAAACTCTTCTATTAAGATCACTCGACAGGGCACAATTGCTTTATATTCCAGCATCAGAACAGATGCACTGTTTTGAGAGCTTTCATTAAATGTGCACATATTCCCATCCTATATTCTAATCCTGTCATAAACAAGCTATAGTTTACTGTGACATTCCGGATGGAATTCCAAAATGGCTTCCGCAATAGTCTCTCTCTCCTTGTCCATCCTGAAATAAAACATTCGGGAGTTCTGTTGACCCAAATATATATGAACGGCAAGTTTTTGTCCGGCCCGACATTCTCCAAGATGGAGAACCTTGCACCTTTTGAACTTCAGGTCACCAAGGTTTTCCTTTAAAGACGAGAAATGGCCCAAGAAAAAAGCCTCACTAAAGCAGTTTAAAATCTGTCTGATGTAAACAGTGCGCGTGACATGCATATTTAGATCCGTATCAGTGTCAGAAGGAACAAATTCGTAAGTAAACGGGACTTTAGACAATGTTGAAGGATCAAATCGCCTATGTTTTGGTGGCTTCGTCTTATACACGCGTTCGTCGTGCAGGCTGAAAAATTCTGGCGGTAACTTTCTTGGTCGTCTGCTAACTTTGTCAACTGCTACCTTCATCATGTCCTGGTAGGCCAGCGTCCTGTCATTCAACTGGTCTCTCAAGACACCCCTGGACACAAAGGACGATGACCCCACAGAAACCAGATTATATTCCATTTTAACCGGTCTTTTAAACAAATCCTCTTTAGGAATATTAAAGAATACCTCATTTATATGCAAATCAACCCATAGCACATAGTTCAAAAGGTCAACATTAAGTACTTCATGGTCACCCGGAAGTAGCTTATCCAATGACGATTGAATCTGGTAGGTGTCGAATTTATGTCCAAGTCGACATGGTGACGGTCGGCCTGAAAAAGAATTATTTTGAAATGATTTTACACACGACAACCATTGAAACTTGACTATAACATTATATATGATTTGCGCATTTTACAAAGGCAAGTATATGACAGCAGGTGTGCACATAGCTGATGAGCGTATCATTTGAAAGTCGACACGTTCCTTTTAGTAAGTCACAAATTATTATGAATATGTTCGCAGGACAGACCAGGATACGCTCGAAACATAACTCAAAATTGAAAATTTATCTAATTAGAGGCTCCTTGATAATTTATTATATAAGGTTACAAGACAGGGTTCCCTTAACCTGCTGCAGACGAATTTCGTGTTACACAAGATTCTGTTAGCTGAAATACCCGAGATATAGGCAAAAAAAGTGGTTATAAATTTCTGGTTGTGTAATACTGATCGCTTAATTCTTCCGGTCAGTATTAAGGGAATATATATTTTTCTGAGGCATCCAACACACCGTGGGGCATGTTCCGTGGAGTTTATTATACAGGTAATTTAGCTTTCCTTTTGGTTCAGCTTTCCAAAAAATCTAGGGGCATTGTAAGTTTATACCTTAGTAAAATGGTCTGTTAAATGTCTGTTAATACATGTTACCGCCAGGTAGCTGCCGGAAATTAGCGGTATAAGAGAGGAATTGTGAACCCTGTGTACAAATACAGGTCATTTGGTGTTTCGGTGCTACCAGCTGGAACTTACGCGTGGGCTCGACTAGAGTGCCATGTAGACACAGTGTTTATTATATTTTGCACGACGATAGGTCCGTGCTAAGCCAGCTCAGCTTGCTTCTGTGTGGAAATTCCTGAAGGGGCAAAAATCTTTAAGTTCATTTATAAATGATCATATTATAATGTATGTTATTCATATGCAGGGACACATAGGGTTTGTAGATATTGTTTACGGATTTATAAATACATGTCTATTAAAGCACGTCTATAATTAAGTGCACATGTGCGCCCACTAATATGCTCACGTGTATACATACTTGAAAACCATAGGTATTGAAGAACTCAATTAGGACATTAACACTGTTAGCCTCTTGGATATTGTTTATATTAAATAATATTACAACCTGACACGCATTAAACTAAGAATTCATGGGGTTCGATATAACCTTGTGAGTCAGATCATTCAACTTTGTTTCTAATTGGCGCCCTACTGTTATAACAGGTTTAAATTAATGAGGCCAAGAGTGTGAAGATTAATGTATGTCTTTGCTGTATTCTGCCACATAGTTCCTTGCCTGTTATTCACCATTGTGTGTCATTACATATGTTATATCCATCAGAGTTTTCTATTCTCAATCACCATAATTAGTTTTTATACCAATACCTCTTTCTTGGTATGAGCTTCCAGGATATAAGATTATATGGAGAACGTGTATATATTGTTTGTTTGTTTTTTTTTAACATTTTTTTTACACTTCTTTATTGTTACATCCAGTCATTATTAGGGTATTTCTACAGAAAACGTCGCATTTCAAGGGTTTTCTTGGTGATTTTTTTTTTAAATCTTGATTTTGATATAACAAAACTTAATTTGTAGAAAAATATCGTTAGAATTGTAAAATAATGCAAGTAGTGCACTTTTCAGTTTCATTTTTTTTATAAATAGTCCAGGTTAGGGGAAAATATGAACCTTTTTCTCGACACCGTTACACGCAGTAAAATCTCACTTGCACATTTCAGAAATTGTTTTGACTAGATTTTTTTGTGATTTTCGATAAAATTAAAATTAATAGCCTTTGATAAAATCAAAACATAAATTTCAGTTATGAATTTAACAAAAAAAAGTGTGTAAAAAAGAACATATTTTCTTATTTTTAATTAACTTTTGAAAACAAAAATTGTCTTTATACCTATTTTTGCTTCCAGAGGGGTGCATTTGCAGAGATTTACCAGACAAAGTACTTTGGTACATCTACCTTCAGAATTTGAGTCGAAATACCTTGTTAATTTCTTTGAATGCACAGAAAATAAAATTTAAACATGGTTTTAAATCCTCTTGGTAACGGTGTTGAGCATAGATAACGGTGTTGAGCATAGGTAACGGAGTCGAGCTTCTGAAGTAAAAATAACCGTAGTGACTACTTGAATACCAGTATTATGTATTAAAACTAGCAAATGCCTGTTTGAATAGAAGAAACGCAAATGTTTAAAATATTTATCCCAAAATATGTTTCAAATTCTATTTCAATAATTTGGATTTAATACCAAGTTCTCGACACCGTTACCTTGCTCTCGACACCGTTATTTTTCATGCAGGTAACGGTTTCGAGTGGTAACGGTGCTGAGTTTTTTTCATCTATACGTCAAATGCAGGACAAAAATTACTTCCATACCGTCCCTAAGAGGGCAGCACGAGTTATCACTATATGAACAACAAGAGGAAGCCATTTTCGAAGTGTTATATGTGACGCTTAATTTTTCGCAGGTGTAACGGTGTCGAGTCCAAATAAACATACGGTGATTTTTTTAACCCTTTAATGATGAACAGAGAACACTGATATGGCAGTTACTAAATTAAATTGTGGATTATGTGTACAAAATTTCCTGAACTCTAATAAACGCTGCTCCCTGCATCAGCAAAGTGGTTTCTGTTCACGCGCTGCAAGGTCAAAAGGTCAGGTAACGGTGCCGAGTATATTTTGGGAGACATACTTTTTATATCAAAATTTTTGTATTAAAAACAAAACGGTCAGGAAAAATCAAGCAAAAATATCATCTTAATAAACTTTCACCGCTGTGACAACGTGGAAAAAAAATCTATATAAATGGAACAGTGGTTACAGAAAAACGCTGTTTTGAATTTAAGATCCGAGAGAAAGGGACAACGGAAATTTAAGGGTATAGTAACATTTGCAGCTTTTTTTCTGTATGTATTTCTGTCCCGATTTGAATTATTTTTATCTCATAATAATGGTTATATCTTTAGCAACAATCTTAATGGTAATTCATGTCATTTTTAGCATTTGCTAATTTCTCAGTAACAAATATAGTTTCGGGACATGAAATGCGACATTTTTTGTAGAAATACCCATTATATGTATCGTTATTGTTATTGTAATTAATAGTAATTTCATTAATAGTATTTTTATCATTATTATTATCATTATTATTATTATTATTATTATAGTAATCTTACCTGTTAAGTCAAAGTCATCATACGAAAGTGATGGGAGTCTGAATACGCACTCGTTCCTTCTGCCAGCCCTGGCCATTCTGTAATATACAAAGATATATCATATGTATCAGTGAAGTTTGAAAAACGGTATACTTTGCAAAATCAGCGTAAAGATTCAGTTTTATCAAATTAAAAATGAACCAAGTATGTTCAATTCTTTCAATCATGTATTAGTTAAAAAAAAACGTTACTAGTACATTACTACTATGGCAACCAAGTAAGATTATTTTTTTAAGTGAAACAATATCAATCATTGAAGGGTCTATGTTCAGAACTGCACCAATCGCCCCTTGAAACACCTTGATATACTGGCATAAGCTTTGTTTTAATGTTTTCTTAGCCTACAGATACAGAATAATTTAAATAAGGAGCCATGGTTTATTTACCATACTAATTATTCAAATTTATCGCGGTTAAGTATTCAGCCAGCTCGTTTCCCCGTCACCCCATCAAAGTGGTGAAACAAGACCGTGGTTCATACCTTGAGCCCGACGGTTTAAACAGTCGGTCTTCAGCATTTAGGATGAATTTAATATTGTAACCTTTGACCTTTTGAACTTCTTCCCCTATTGGTAGGTAAGCCATATATGGCAGATGGAAGGTATAGATTGAAAAGTGTTTCTGAAAATGTCTCCACGCAAGAAGAGGGTGCTGTGTGCCTGACATTTGACCTCAAAATTAACAAGTTTTTTCCCCAGTTTGCAGAGAAGCGATATCAGTGCTGGAAGGTTTAGAATGAAAAGTCTAGCTTGAAATGTGTCCACAACCTTTTCAGAGAAGTGCATCCTGTGACCCTGACCTTTGACCCTGTAACCTCAAAATCTATAGGGGTTCTTCTCCCACTTAGTAGGTGTGCTTTATGTGAAAGATCAAAGATTTGGGATGAAAGACTTGGCTTAAAATGCATCTACAGGCTTTTCAAAGAAGTGGATCCTGTGACCCTGACCTTTGACCCTGTGACCTCAAAATCTATAGGATTCTTCTCCTACTTAGTAGGTGAGTTATGTGTGAAAGATCAAAGATTTGGGATGAAAGTTTTGGCTTAAAATGCATCCACAGGCTTTTCAAAGAAGTGGCTCCTGTGACCTTGACCTTTGACCTTCTGACCTAAAAAAAATATGGTTCTTTCCCTGTTGGTAGGTGAGCTGTATGTGAAAGATGGAAGGTTTCGGATGAAAATTTTGGCTAAAAGAATTATTTCTTGGGGGTGCAAACACACCCTAAAACTTCGAGAACATAGGTCACAGTGACCCAATTTCAGGTTTGCAAGGATATCTTTTTAGAACCCTAAGACTGCATAGGGTTCATGACCCTAGCCCCTTCGGTTACGATTTGTGCCCTGCTAAGGGCCGGACGGTCGGACGGACAGACGGACCCATCGCTATAGCGCAGCATGACTGAAAGTCAGCTGATCTAAAAATGAGTTTATTCATTAAAAGTAGAGAAATATATATTATATACATGACGTCGCTTCATATATGTACTCACTGCGAATGTTGTTTTGGCTATTGGCTGTAAGATCCGAGTCTTCATGAACCAAAATACATAAATGTCTGAGGTAAAATGCACTTTGAAATTGTCGCCAATGTGTTACTGATGGGTTTTGTATTTAAGGTCCCTTGGTACAAAATGATCAATTACACAATGTCCGTATCAGTAAAAACAAAGCTAATTAAGCCCTACATTATTTTATGGCATTTTAGTGCTCTTAAATCAATATATGGGCAGGCGGCGGAGCAGCCGATACATTAGGTCATGTGACGTTTCGTCCCTGTATATATGTGTTTGTTAGTGTATGTCTACAGGCGGCTGACAGCTATCTATAGACCATAATTGACCGTGCCAGTCCAAACACACACACACACACGGGGGTCACGCTACGACCCTGTACTTGACATTTTCTGTCGTATGTACGCTTAAAATTCTAACATAACAGACTTTAGAGAGACTGAGACTGGGGGGGGGGGGGGGTTAGCTGTGAATGACAGGATTATATTAATCTGTCAAATGTTTACATACCTTTTATATATATACTTGAACGTATAGAGTTCCGACTACAGACGTCACGAACTGCAGACGTCACGATAATAAATCAGATCAGTGGTACGGGACAAAGTGCTGATACAATGCTCTTGTTGCAGCTGTAAAAAATAGCTCCGTTTAGTTTGCATTTTTTTAAGTGTGTCCTTGAACTTGTTTTCTGTGAAGTCATTGCGGTACAAACTGCCTGTGTAGGCAAACTCTTCACTGAAACGGTGTATGCACAGGTGTTGATATGGAATTGTAGGCCTTTAGCATCATCTGTCGAATGGAAGGTGGCTTAAGTTTTATGATTGGTTGATATAGGTATAAAACACAAACTTTTAGTTATATTGTACTCAGTTCTCCTTATAATTTTATCAAACAAAAGCAAGGTAGCCTGGAGTGTATCTTTGTGCCAGCTCCTTATCAGAATAATTTGTATCAATTTATATTATTGTAACTCCCCATTTGACAAATGAAACTACATGCAGATGTCCTTACAGTAACTTTATTCCTCAGGCAATACTTGCCTGCTACGTGAAACTGAAGCAAACAAATATAGTTGTAAGATCTCTACTTCTTTCCCATGAATAGACATGGTTTATGTAAGTGCCTATGCACTATATAACCAAATGACCTATAAAGCTGTCTGGGTATAAAGAAACTACTTATTATCTTTACTGGCTAATGCATATTGCAAATTTAAATGACATATATAAAAGAAATAAACTTAATTTCTCAATAATGACTATAAGTATACATGCTGTTATATGTCGACAAATCTGTATACATGCAACAGCATATATGTTTGTAATAAGTATATTACTAAATACAGCAAAAGTATCCAGTAAACTATATAACAGAATCATCATATGGTTTCCATATGACGTGCATCTGTTGTTACACATTAAAGACCGATAACTTGTGTATAGCCTGTGATAAACACTTACATATTTACTTAAACTATTAACTTAAGATAAAAGTCTCGGTAATTTAACGTATGAGAATATTATTACCATAAGGATTTAAGAATTCAGTTTAAGCCTTAGGTTTAATTGTGTGGCTAGGATGCAGGGTAATGTGACTAAGTATAAGGCTGATTTGGTCAGCTATTGGGCATACCCCCTGAGCGTGCTCGACCTTGCCAAATTAGGCAGGCGTATAGGTACACAAGGTCAGGTGTAGCTGACCGAGAGAATCGTAGCATGAGGCTGTCAGCATGGTACAGCTTATTTCAATAAAGGGTAGTCAGGACTATAAAGTATTTATTTCAAGAATACATTTTTTTTATATTTTATATGCAACAGATCATACAGGTGTTACTTGTGTAACCTCATTGTTCAAGTTAAGATGATTGTCAGTTTATATGTTAATAAGTTCCCACAGGTAACATGAATGTTATGCATACAGAAAGTTCACGTACCCTTTTGCATTAATAGAACTTATTCAGTTCCAGTGACCATTTTCGGTGATCCTTGACAGGCCAAAGCATATGATATAAGGTATTTTTGGGTTGATCGGGAAATTATGAACGGAGAGAGAGAGAGTGCGCTTGCTGAACGGAGTTTGGGGGGGTCCTACTAGGGCAGACCCGCCCGCGGTCTGACCCATCAAGAAGTCAGAATGAAGACAATGAACGCCATCAGTTCTTTTATTCATTTGTCCCCAGTCAAAAAGCCGGTAATAGCAACAGGTTATATTGGTTGAGAGAAAAAAAACTGGTAATAATATTCTAGCAAAATTTAATCCAATAGCTAAATAATAACAGGTTGTTCCATTTCACAGAAATAACAATCCTTAGTCTAGTTATAACACTGCAGAGACACATCAATGAAGAAAGATAAAATAATTTCCACTACAAGTTATTACTCCTTAAGTTCAGAAAGACATTCAGGTGTGGCTGAAAACACATAACATAGCTATATCCTCGAAGTCAGCATGTGTTTATATGCCACACTGACCTACAATACCGACAGTTCATGACTGGTCTAGATTCACTACAATATATATAATACTTGTAATACATGGAAATAACTACAGATATAACAAATAAAATACATGGAAATATAACTTCAGAAATAACAAATAAACTTAATTACCATGTACGCTTGTATCAAATAACGGGGGTTAGTTGCAATTACTTCGAGTTTGACGACAAACGTGGCAATGTAACGACTGCTCTGCTTCCCAGCTGTGCTTATAACCAATGGAAACAAAAAGGGGACAGTCCTCCTGTGTATATGCTGAACATCAACCTATAAAAAGGGCAGGGTGACAACGATGTAAACGTGGGTGATAACTCGAACACCAGAATGCTGACTCAGTCGTTACATTTATAAAGGATGGTGATGGCACTCAACCGTTATCAAGAAATTGCTGTGTGGTCAAATTCGAACATGTACGTTTTTTGGCAATGGAATTTAGGAAACGACTCAAAATATGCTCTAACGGAGACTATATTCCATATATTCCCACATATCCTTAGAAATGTGTGATGTAATTGCGAAATAGCGATCACAGAGAACATGGGCAGTAAACAATCCCAACCCTGAACAAAGTCCAGCGGACCTGTCTCAACGCAAAAACGGGTAATATGCAAATGAGAGTAAAAGTGCAAATCGATAAAATCCAACAAACATAGATAAAAACAAATATTTTATAAGATACAAATGAATCGCATGTATATATAAATATAAAAAGCTTTTCTCCTATCATAATATTAATATTCTCAGTTTTGTCACTTTCCCTTCAATAATACCTTTTCATGGAAAACGCAAGCGGGCAAAAAGAACTGCATTACTGTGATATCATGCTCCCTATACACACAACTTTAGGACTTGGTAAACATATTATTTACCAGTTTATTTTTCACAAGTGCATGACACGCATTTTACAGGTTTTAAAAACTATGTTATAAAAACAAAAGAACTGAGGATTTCAAGAGGGAATATCTAGGCCTACAATCCTGCGCAAATCATTTGTAGCATATTCAAAGGCATTATGAAACAAGACTGACCCAGTTGGTGAGCTTTCAACTGAATTCATCAGTTTGATGAGTTTATGTTTTAAGTAAAGCAGATTTCAAGGTAATAGAAAAAGTGCATAAAATATTCGGTTAATAATCGATCATCAGTTTTTATTTTTCAGTCATCGATTATGACTATAAAACCAATTCCTATCACTTAAATATATATATATATATATATATATATATATATATATATATAAACTGTTTCCTACTTCGCAGTTTGTTACACTCATCAGGTATGACTGATGGTTGAACTAGTATATATGGTTTATAACGGTACTGTGATGATAATCCTTAGGTGCATGATAATTACAGGTTATCAGGTGCCTTTGCTGCACATAACTGAAGAATGGCACAGTACAAGGTGCATTGATTGGATTCAAAAAGGGGTCTGCAAGCGTTCCTACAAGTGGTCAATGCTGCGTAGTCTAAGGCAGTCTAAAAAGGCACAGACAATTAATAAATCAGGTAGCACCATCGTCAAAGCGCATACGAGAATACTAGAATTGACCGAAAATTCCCAAAGGGCTATGATCACTACAAGTGTTCAGTATAGGGTTAAAACAGGTAAAAGCCCCACTGAGTGAAAACATCGAAGCCGCCAAACGATCCGGGGCCAGTCTATGGTTTTCTTTTGGATAAACGTAACCTCAAATATCCGATAAGGGAAAAAAGGAAAGACAAAAACAGTTCCATTATCTACGTTAAAAATTATATATATATGTAAATATATATATTCATATATGAATGCACTCACGTAAAATAAATACTCATTTGAGACTGTAATATTTACAGCTACAAAAATTCCCTATGCCCCTTAGATTTTGCGAAAAAACAACCATTTTTGGGACATAGAAGGGACCCTATATCAGGTCAGAACTCTTTATATTTGACAGGTTAGCACAAACGATTGAGCAGTTCATAAATATAATAGAATTCTATTAATTGTTCAGCGCATTGATTCCATCTCATTTTGGAACCTCTATGACAAATTGATTTCTCAAAGTTCATGTGAAATTCTACAGTTATGATATTGCGGCAAACTAAGTAAATTCAGATGCATGAACTTCATTAACGTTATCCCGAGATAGTTGTATAGTGTTTTTCAATATACATACCTTTTAAGTAGATACCCTCTAATGTAGTATTCATGTGCTGTGTGTAGCGGCCGACCTTGAAAGACAGGACCCGTGGTACGGTGCAAAGTGCTGATACACTCAGGTACTGTGATCTTGTTGCGGGAGTAAAAAATGGCGCAAAGTAATATGCATGTATTCTACCGTATCAGTGTATATACTGGTACCCGTGACGGGCCGTGTATAGTTAATTTGGTACAAACTGCTTGTGAACTTATTGGAACGGTGAACAACCTGTATATGATTTTTTAGCTCAGATGGCTATAAATCAACTTAGCTATAGTGATGACACAGTCTGTCGTCCAACAAAACCAGAAACCAAAGGGCCTGACGTTCCCTCTGTGATAGTGGATGATCAAGAATAAAATAGAGAAAGAGAAAACACCATTTTAGATTTTGTGAAAATCAGGTTGTAACGTTTGCAGCTTTCATCTGCTGCCCTGTCACATAATAAATAGAAGAAGCTATCTATAAGTGAGATGTTTTACATTCATTACACTATTTATGCAATAATTTAAAATCATAAAAGTTTGTGATTTCCAATGAGAATGAATTTTGAAAAGTTTAAACTTGATTCTTACTCATTACATTGCACTTGCTTTATATAATTGCCGAGCATTTTAGAAAGCTTGAGAATGAAGCTTTTCTTACATATACAGGAAAAAGGGGAAAAGATATCTTTGTATTTCAAAACAGGTTATGCTGACATCAAATTCTGTTACTGAAATATTTGATAACAGACATGACATTGTCAAATTATGTGATCGACCAAATTTGAAGATTAGTAAAGACGCCAAAATCATCTCGGTCGGCAGATATTACGTCAACATATCATCAACAATTTTTTTTTTTTTATGCCAATGATGAGGAAGTGTGTAAAGAGCGGCAAAGAAGGAGATCTTACCAGCTGATAGAAAAAAGAATAAAGCAGGACACACAGACCAAAGAGCCAGCCGACCCATCTGAAGCAAGTGTGACAGAGATTATCATGTTGGAGTGTCACCTTTAAGGCTGATTGACCAACCAAACCGCTACCATTGTCTCCTGGGATAATATAATGCCTACCTAACATCATCTTATGTGTTAAACAGAACCAGAGAAAGGTTATCTTATGCCCAAAATGCATACTTGTTTAATTGTTTCATATATTTCCAGACTATTTTGATTAAAACTTTTTTTCCAGGGGCGCTAATATCATTCAACCTTCTCTTTAGAGAGTAAGATTCTCATATATATATATATATATATATATATATATATATATATATATATATATATATATGGGACAATGAGATATTTTAATATTTGTTTAGGTTAACTACCAAATTTCTCCAACCTACACCTATAAATAATCCCCCAATCACCCTTGAAGATAAATTGACGTCACTGTTCTTTTAGTATTGTTGTTGCCTGAGCTGCCGTCATTACAGCTTGAAATCTGCAAAGATACGGGCGGATTAACGGTATATAACATTAACAAGCCGCCAACATTGCACTGGTATTCTGTTCAGTTAAAATCTACATTTATACAATTTAAAAAAGCACATATGATGTCTTCCTGTAATAAACGGAATCTTTATTGATATCAACATGTATGATCGTGCACTTTCTTCGCAAAGCATATATCGCAACACAGAATTAAAACAAAAATAATTTGGAGCATAATGGTGGACATGCAGTAGATTCTTGTGAAGGTACACGGTCTTAAAAAGAGCGATTAATACATGTTTCTCGGCAGTTTTAAGGTCAGCTTTGCGTTTTAAGCTATCCTATTAAAAGACCACGCGGCAGATTACAGTGATTTTTACTCCAGCATCATAACAAATGCACTTTTTTTTATATCATTCGTTAAATATGCACATATCGCCACCCAATATCCTTATTGATCCTCTCATAAACAAGTTATAGTTTACTGTGAAATTCCAGATGGAATTCCAAAATGGCTTCCGCAATAGTCACTCTCTCCTTGTCAATCCTGAAATAAAACACTCGGGAGTTCTCTTGACCAACATATATATGAACGGCAAGTTTCTGTCCGGCTCGACAATCTCCAAGATGGAGAACCTCGCACCTTTTGAACTTCAGGTCACCAAGGTTTTCCTTTAATGACGAGAAATGGCCCAAGAAAAATGCCTCACTGAAACAGTTTAAAATCTGTCTGACGTAAACATTGCGCGTGACATGCATATTTAGATCCATATCAGTGTCAGAAGTAACAAATTCGTAAGTAAACGGGACTTTAGACAATGTTGAAGGATCAAATCGCCTATGTTTTGGTGGCTTCGTCTTATACACGCGTTCGTCGTGCAGGCTGAAAAATTCTGGCGGTAACTTTCTTGGTCGTCTGCTTACTTTGTCAACTGCTACCATCATCATGTCCTGGTAGGCCAGTGTCCTGTCATCCATTTGGTCTCTCAAGACACCCCTGGACACAAAGGACGATGACCCTACAGAAATCCTATTACATTCAATTTTAACCGGTCGTTTAAACAAATCCTTTTTTGGAATATTATAGAAGACATCATGTATATGCAAATCAACCCATAGCACATAGTTCAAAAGGTCAACATTAAGTACTTCCTGATCACCCGGAAGTAGCCTTTCCAATGACGATTGAATTTGGTAGGTGTCGAATTTAAGTCCAAGTCGACATGGTGACGATCGGCCTGAAAAAAAGAAATATTTTCAATTAATTTCTTACACAACAGCAATTGAAAATTGACTATTACATTATGATTTGCGAATTTTACAAAGGCAAGTATATGACAGGTGTGGACTTAGCTGAGGAGCTTATTCTTTGAAAGTCGACACGTTCGTTTCAGTAAGTCAAAATTATCATGAATATGTTTGCAGGACAGACCAGGATACGCTCAGACATAACTCAAAATTGAAAATTTATCTAATTAGATTCTCTTTGAAACATCTTTATACGGGGTTAAAAGACAGGGTCCCTATAACCTGTTGCAGAAGACTTTCGTGTTACACAAGATTCTGTTAACTGAAATACCCGAGTATGGTCAAGTAAGTGGCTATGGATTTTCTGGTTAATTGTATAATACTGATCGGTTGATTGTTCCGGTTATAATTTAGGGGATATATAGTTTTCTTAGACATCCGACATACCGTAGATCATGTTCTGTGGACTTTTGTTATACAGGTAATTTAGCTTTCCTTTTTGTTCAGCTTTACAAAGAATCTAGGGACATTGTCGGGTTATATCTTTGTACACTGGTCTGTTAAATGTCTGTTTATACTCTTGTTTATTGTTACATCCAGTCTTTTGCTGTTGTGTATACTTCAGCACGCCTGAGACTTATTAGCCATATTCCCTTTCTAAATATATGTACGAATTCAGATCAATCAAATATATCGTATGTGACTTTACTTGGTTATTGTATTTTTAGTCTAACGGGGCTATTTGGAACGTTTGCTTTAAGTTTAAAATTAGACTTACAAAGTGTGACTTGGAATTCAGGGATTTTGCTTTTATTTCCGCCCATACTGTTTCATTGTCATTTTTGCAATTATCTTAGCTGTTATTATAATTTATTATAATTATCATTATTATTATTATTATTATTATTGCTATTGTTATTTATTTTTACATGTATTATTATTGTTATTGTTATTAATATTATTATTATCTTACCTGTTAAGTCAAAAGTCATCATACGAAAGTGATGGCAGTCTGAATACGCACTCGTTCCTTCTCCCAGTTTTGGCCATTCTGTAATACACATAAATATACATCATGTGTTTAAGTGAAGTTTGAAAAACTGTATACTTTGCAAAATCAGCGTGAAGACTCAGTTTTATCAGATTAAAAAATGAACCAAGTTTCTTAAAACATTTCAATCATGTATTAGTTTTAAAAATACTTTTCTAGTTCATTACTACTATGGCAACTCATTGAGATCTTTTTTATTTAAAAAGTGAAACAATATCTATCATTGCAAGGCTCCATGTTCAGAACTGTACCAAGCGCGCCAAGATACACTTCGATAAACTGACAGAAGCTTTGCTTTAATGTTTTCCTTGCCTTAAGATTCAGAATAATTAAAAAAGAGCCATGGTTTATTTACCATACTAATTATTCTTAAATGTATCGCGATTAAGTATTCAGCCAGCTCGTTTCCCCGTTGCTCCATCACAGTGGTGAAACAAGACCGTGGTTTATAGATGTAATATCGATTTTTGTCAGAGCCGTCGAAAATTGTGTCTGTTGTCATGGATCAATCGGTATTTCGAAACACCGTGCCTGCTCTCGATAAACCCTCCGACGAAAAGAAAAAAATCAGTCCAAAAATACAATACAGTTACAATGAAACCTCGAAATTACAACAGCCAACGATACCTTGATAAAGTTGTCGCTTTCCGAGGTGGTTGTCAACGCGAGATCTGATATAAAGAGCAAAAGTGAATGGGGACCGTGAAAAAGTGGTCGTTACTTTGATATGGTCGCTAAACCGAGGTGGTCGTTAGGCGAAGGTTTTCCTGTAAAACCTTCCGGTATCCGCCTCAAACCATGACCTCAGCCCATGCAAGCACCTTCTGACAGCTACCAACCTCCTTACGACCCGCCCCTTGAAATGTATCACCTAAGTCCATGTTAACATAATGTAGGTAATATAAAAGGACCCAGAATGAAATACGACCCTCCATTTACCTCCGGTATACTTGATGATCCTGTGTATATATAGCAGCATTTATGTATTAAATGCTTTAGGCAATCCGGATCTTCATTAAATATTCTTATTTTATGGATTCTGTGCCATTATAAGCCAGGGTACTTTCTTTGTTTCTGCCAAGGGTCCTGTCCATTCAGTAGTATTAAGGATTGTCTTTGTTCCTGAGCTGACCTGCGATGTAACTCGATACCACGTGTCTCGTAATCTATTTAGCTGTTAACCCATCACAGTCTGAATAAGAGTCTTGCGGGTTTTGTGGTTTGACATGAGGCAAAGTATGGCGTTCTCGGGACTTAACATTTCTTTAAAAGCTTATTACTTGAACACTAATTACTGAACCATCACAAATTATATTTCCTTTTAAAGGTCTGGAGCTCTACCTTTTAATAATGACTTTTACAACGTTGCAGATTAATTTTCTAGTAGTAAAAAAATTAGTATAATACTTGAGAAAAAATGCCGATTTCGCCTGCTTTCAACTTTTCTTACAGGTGACACGCCAGATGAAATATATTGTAATGTTACTGTTAGTAGTTATGGACTTGGAAAATAATTTATACCATTATAAGTTATCATGGTTATGTGGCCAGCAGTTAGTCTGTTGTACAAGAAACATTTTTTCACAGTCTTAAATTGTGCATGCAGAACTAAAGGTTGAGGGCTGTCCACAAAAAGTGTCTGATGACACGAGGATTTTAATTGTTTTTGCGCGCATTGTCAGGAACCATTGCCAATTAACTTTATAAAGGCAAGTGTCCGTAGATTCCATCTCCTTTTAAAATTAATTAATTTCAATTAGTTAATGAAAGTGGTGAATTTCAAAATTATTTCTGAAATAAGCATTCAATGAGGCTTTTCTTTAACACAAAGTATATGAGTGAAATGGTTCAATAAGCAGTGGTAACTTAGTGTTGTTCTTAGATTTCGATCCCTCTCATTATGAAAAATTACCGTTTTGACCTTTTTAAAAATGCTATAACTTCAAATATGCTGAACTGACAGTGAAAAGTTGAAGAATATATTGTTCCTTTAGGTAAACATGGTATTAAGAACCAATAATTTGTTTCTCAGTCTGAGTGCATGTATTCTCTGAAAATGCCAATTTCTATCAACTTAATACCTTTTTACAATGCCAAATATAGGATTTATTTCTTCACATTTTATTTAGTTCTGAGTAAAATGTTAGATCCATATTCTTCTGGAAACTAGCTCTCAAATGATGTATAAAAGATTATGTGTGTGCAAAAAACTTCTTTCTAGGGTCCCTTGTGAAACAATCGAGAACACGATACTCTGCCACATTCCGTTTCTGAGTACACTGTGTTTTATACTTCAAGAGCGTAGGCCGGGTGTGGAAGGGGTGGTGCGGTGGCCCGACCGTCTTCATCATTTGTGAAGAAATTTGTTCATCTTTGTGAAACGATGCCTCTTTATGTCTTGTCGCCACTATTTCGAACTCCGATATATGCATATAACTGTACACGGGGCTACCGTACATGGGTGTGTACCATGAAAATAGGGTCTTGGCCTCTGTGTCTTTGTAAGTCAAATTATACAAATATCCAGACAGTCGTCTTTATTGGTCTGTATTTATCGGTTCAACTGTTTGCCCTTTACATGGGCCAGTCCGCCCCTGTTGAATAAACCCAAATCATAGGCCCACCTACGATATTATATACGTTATTGTTTATCATCTAAATGAACAATGTGTTTGTCTTTTCGTCACAGTCATTAGTTTTTTCATGTTAATGAGCATTCAACTGATTTCGAAAGATTGGCAGTACAGTACATTTGTATAGAAATGGCGCTTTAATTGTCAGTTTATTTGAAGGTGCCTTAAAGTCATCACATAAAATATACACACTTGGGTCGAACTAAAAGTAAGCTCTGTATACAGACTGCATCTGTGAAAGGGAGATGCCCCTGATGATCTCGGGTGTCTCATTTTATTCACATATAGTTCAGTTGTGCAATAACGCGAATGAATTCTCAGTTTTAAATGTTTTTATTCATTAAAAGTAGAGAAATATACATTTTATAGGCCTACATATTGTCGCTACATATATGCACTCACTGCGAATGTTGTTTTGGCTATTGGCTGTAAGATCCGAGTCTTCATGAACCAAAATGCCTAAGGTAAAAACCACTTTGAAACTGTCGACAATTTGTTACTGATTGATTTTGTATAAGATCCCTTGGTACAAAATGATATGTTTCACAATATCCGTATCAGTAAAAACAAAGCTTATTAAGCCCTAAATTATTGTAAGGCATTTTAGTGCTCTTAAATCAATACATATGGGCAGGCGGAACAGCCTACCCATCCTAATAATTATATATTAGGCTAGGTCATATGACGTTTCGTCCCTAATAATGTACAGGCGGCTGACGGCTATAGATCTATAGGCCGTTATTGACCATGCCAGTCCAAAATCTAGGTTAATGCACCCCCCCCCCACACACACACACACACACACGGAGGTCACGCTATGACCCTGTACTTAACATTTTCTGTCGTATGTACGTTGCAAATTCTAACATAACAGACTTAAGAGAGACTGAGATTGACAGAATTATTTAATCTTTGAAAATGCAAGATAAACATAAGTTTTACATACCTTTTCTATTTATACTTGAACGTTTAGAGTTCCGTCTGTAGACGTATAGTTAACAAATAAGATAACACGCGTGGTACGGGGCAAAGTGCTGATACGATGCTCTTGTACGCTGCAAATTCTAACATAACAGACTTAGAGAGACTGAGAGTTTATTTTTTAGGGGGTGGGGGCTTAGCTGCGAATGACAGGATTATGTTTATCTTTCAAAATGCAAGATAAACATCAGTTTCACATACCTCTTATATATATATATATATATATATATATATATATATATATATATATATATATTGTATACTTGAACGTATAGAGTTCCGACTGCAGACGTATAGTACAAATCAGATCACACGCGTGGTATGGGGGAAAGTGCTGATACTATGCTCTTGTTGCCGCTGTAAAAAATAGCTCCGTGTGTGTATACATGTATTTTCACCGTGTCATTGAACTTGTTTTCTGTGAAGTCATTGCGGTGAAAACTGCCTGTGTAGGCCTACTCATCAATGAAACGGTGTATGCACAGGTGTTTATATGGAATTGAATAGCATCATCTGTCGAATGGAAGGTGGCTTTAAGTTTTATGATTGCTTGATATGAATATAAAACACGCATTTTTAGTTATATTGCACTCGGTTTTTTTTTTATTGTGTAAACAAATGCAAGGTAGTCTGGAGTGTGTCTTTGTGTCAGCTCCCAATCAGAATAATTTGTATCAATCTATTTTAAAAAGGAGGGTGATGGCACTCAACCGTTATCAAGCAACTGCTCTGTGGACACGATTCAAAACTGTCCTCTTTTTGGCTTTGCAATTTCGAGAACGACGCAAAATATACCCTTATGGTGATCATTTTTCAAATATTGCCATATATCCTTAGAAATGTTTGATGTATTTGCGAAACGGCTATCGCAGTGAACAATGCCCGGTGAACAATCCAAAACCTGAACAAAGTCCAGCGGACCTGTCTCAACGCAACAACGGGTAATATGCAAATAGGAGTAAAAGTGCAAATCGATAAAATCCAACAAATATGAAATAAATAAATATTATATAAGATGCAAATGAATGGCATGTATATATAAACGTATAAAACTTTACTTCTGTCATAATATCAATATTCTCAGTGTTGTCACTTTTCCTACAATAATATCTTTTTTCAAGGAAAACGCAAGCAGGCAAAAAGAAAACTGTATAACTGTGATATCATACTCCCCATACACACAACTATATGACTTTGTAAACATATTATTTACCAGTTTATTTATCACAAGTGCATGACACGCATTTGACAGGGAGAGGTTAATAAAACTATGTGATAGAAACAATTTAAAAGAACTGAACGCACATACAAACAATTAAAGTTGCATTATCGCCCCGACATACAACAGACAACAGGCATTCAAGTCCACAATAGGGCTTGGTATAGCATGGTAAACTGACGCGTGGAAACGAGATACTCTCACGTTGGGACGAGATAATTATCGCGTGGCAACGAGTACTTTCGCGTGGGAACCAGGTAAAATAAAATTCTGTGTCCTATACGAGCCACCATAGGTCAGTTCCTTGCCAATAAGGTTGTTTTTACAGACTCGCTTTACTAGTCAGACACAAGAACATGCAATTTAACTTCCACTAAACCCGTAATTAAAAAGCAACTTGGGCTTACGTGAAAGTGTCTGGAATGCCTAGGAGTAAAGTCAAGACAAGCGTAACCAAACGATGCGCTAACGGTACGTCCTGGCGCTAGACTGCCACACAAACTTCGATTTTAATTAACTAAAGACGCTCAGGTGGCAGTACAAGCTAAAGACTTCGGATAAATTCTAGTATACATTAATGTGCTCGTCATTTCTAACAGGACTTTTTCATTTTCATCTGCCTGTCGTACTGTAATTTCCCGAGGTAAGACAAAAAGTGACGTTATTCTGTTGGGAAACTAATTAAAAAAATATTACATTCACGATTGACTTACGTGTGTAAATGCAGCAGTAATCAATAACGAGGCTGTTTTTTTATCGGAAAGTTTGCCTCGGTAGCCGAAACTGCCTTTTCTTCATTATAATAAAATAAATCACAGCCATATAAGCCTCCGTCAAGCCGATGTCAAAATTTTGATCCAAGCCTTGGAATGGGAGTTCTATTATGACTTTGTATCATGATTCACAGGTCCCTCTCAGTTTACGCCCGCGCCCTTCGTCCCTTTTTATCCTTTATGTATGGACAACATGGAGAGACGGTCTCAACTTCTGTTTGGATAGGTAAAAATATCCCTTAGCATAGGTACGCTATTTTAATAAAAAGCTACCATGTAAAAATTAGAGGCTTAACAAGTGTTGTAATAACGCCTTTCCGCCTGTCCCAGACAGGCAAACATGTACACGGAAAGGCATTTTTCATTTTGCAAAGGTGAACACCTATATGTTTTCAACATTAATAGCTAGTTAGTAGTAACAAACATGATACACACACACACACTCAATATTTTACAGGTGATGTTCCACCGGCTATGCCTATATTTCTTATTTTTTCCTATAAAATGGTCTATATATACTTTCTAATACTTTCCAGAATTAAGGCCCTCATCTCCTATATTGGACTTTTTTTCACTACACAATCGTGTTTCTGACATAACAGTGTTGCTATTGAAAAAATTCAGTTCCTTTTGCATGCTTGTATGTAGAATGGCATGTTAGCTGACAAAATTGTTTACACAAAGCGAAGTGTGACTTGCATAAGTATAATGTTATGGTAGGATGCATCTTTGGCAGAAGGTAATTTATTCCGTTGGCAAAGTAAAAATAGTATTAGGATCCTTGCTTAACCTAACGGGTAATTTAATTATTTGCAAATGAGAGAAAGCCATCATTTCAGTGTGTGACGAATTCAGATAGCCAAAAAAAGTTCCTGCCTCAGTAATATCTATCGAGCCATATTGAAATACGTTTTATTTAACATATGTAAGTAGGAAAAAAATACGTATAGCCTGACTAGTCTGTATGCATAAAGAATCCCATAACAAACGTTATCTTTGTTCCAAATATGTATCTGCTACATTTTAGACCACTTTTATTTTCTGCATTGCAGAAGCAATGAACAGGAAACATTACAAATCCATACACGACTTGTTTATTGAGATCAACTTTTCAAACCCGTGTGCTTTCGTTTCGCATATATTATAAACAGAATTAAGGAATGCAGAGATAATTGAAATATAATTATTTCTAATTAATTTTTAAATTGAACGATATATCGGCAGAACATATATATTCTGGTACACTAAAATCCAGCACCGGATCAGATACAATCAATTGCTGATTTGTGTAGAATGTATATATTACCACCGAGGCTCATACTTCTTAGGACACCATTATTATCATATCTCAATCCCCTTATAAACGAGTTATATTTTACTGTGACATCGCGGGTGAAATTCGACAACAGCCTCTGCAATAGTCTCTCTCTCCTTTTCAAATCTAAAATAAAAGACACGCGAATTCTGCTTGTCCTCATATATGTGTATGGCAACATGCTCACCAGGTTTATAATCATCAAGATGCAGAAATGTACACCTTTTAAACTTAAGATCCCCAAGGTGTTCTTTCAGATACGGGAAATGGCCACAGAAAAATGCCTGACTGAAGCAGTTTAAAACCTGTCTGACGTAAACATTGCGTGTTATATGCATATTTAGATCAACATCAGTCTCGGAAGAAACGAATTCGTAAACAAATGGAACTTTACACAAAGTTGATGGATCAAACCGGTTATATTTTGGTGACTTCGTCTTATACACGCGTTCGTCATTCAGACGGAAAAATTCTTGTGGCAACTTTTTTGGTCGTCTTGTTTCTTTGTCTACTCCTACGTTCATCATATCTTGGTATGCCAGCGTTTTTCCAGTCACCTGGTCTTTCAAGACACTTCTGACCACATAAGATGATGAACCCACGGAATTCAGCTTAAAGTCTATCTGAACAGGATGTTTGAACAGGTCTTCTTTTGGTATCATATAAAAGGCCTCATGAATATGTAGATCAGCCCATAGCACATAGTTCAAAAGGTCAGCGTCAAGCAGTTGCTCGTTACCCGGAAGTTGCTTTTTAATTGAAGCCTGTATTTGGTATGTTTCGAATTTATGACTAAGTCGCCATGGTGACGGTCGACCTTAAAAAGCAATACATTAAATTAACACCATTTATAAAAATGCTTGTTACAATACCTTGTCTACTATGCAAAAGTAAATACACTTTTTATGGCACACATAATCATATTTATGAAAATTCCACAAATCTAATTATCGCAATCAATATATACTTTAAATAATACTATATGTAGACTCATCGGAGATCTACACACAAGAAATAAAAGTGTTTCTTGTTCTGAATTAGATGTCACGCGAGACCATATTATACGTCATTATACTTTAATATTTTATATTGTACCGGACCGGTTATACACATGTCAGGTTTGCTGAGACTTGGTGTACACATAGTGAAACCTGTGTAAAATGACCATCCGTGGGACAGGCCAAAAGTGCATGGTCCTAAAAGCCAGGTGGCCTTATTAGACAGGTGGTCTTGTTAGATAGGTGCAGTTGGTCTTTCAGACAGGTTTCACTGTATTTTTTTCCGTTCAAAGATTTGATTTTGATTTCCTGTCACACTGTTTAACTGTCATTATTGCAATCGTTTTGTTATACCTACTATTATTATTATTATTATTACACGTATTTCATTATTATTATTATTATTATTATTATTATTATTATTATTACCTGTCAAATCAAAGTCATCGTATGAAAGCGTGGGTAGTCTGAATACGCACTCATTCCTGATATCACCCGTGTTCATTCTGAAACATACATTTATGTAAAATTCATGTGTACCGTATATTATATATAACAGTGTAGACGTCAACTTTATAATATGACACTCAAACCTTCATTCATATATACAATCACTGTCAGATATCTGCAAAATTGTTTGCTACATCAGCAAAACAAGTCTAACAGGATTTGAAATGCTAAAAATTATATCTTCTATTAAAATATATTCATCGTAATACAGTACAAATATCGTGGGGACACGTTTCAGGTGAATAAAACAGTTGAATAAGAAAGGACTGACTTTAAATTTAGCCTCATTAAAGATTCTCAGTCATATTAAAGTAATAGTTTAGGTAGGTTTTTTTTTGGAAACGTTTTACATCTACGTCAGAATTTTGCAAACTTATTGTAATAATAATTAAAACTTTCAAAATTGAAAACAGAATCGTATTGCCTCCGGTCAATTTTGGGCGATTTCCGTGACCTTTTTTATTACTACAAAAGCCCGCAGCATTCTCCACTTTATATATACAAGAATTTAACGTCATAGCTTTACCGGTAAATCCATTTTTAAATACTCATGGATTTATGGTTCTTTATGTGAAGAATAGAAGTAGGGAGTAACTTTTAAGAGTAATTTCTATTACAGTACTAGAGGAAACCTCGGCAGCCAGGAAAGAACTGAACATGCATATGCACCTGTGTATTTACAGAATAAACTGAGTAAACTTAAATATGCAAATTTATTATTTTGCGGGTTTCGATTATGAAGAACTGACTGTATGAATTTACTTAATGGACAAAAAGACTTGCTAGTTATGATTAAACTAACATGGTTAATCTAGAGCAAATTATCACAGCACACATCTATAAATTCTCCCAATCATGTCCCATTGATCCGCAGGGGGGAGCGGAGGGGGGGGGGGGGGGTACTTATATGAGGTGGGAGGGGGCGAGTCGGGGTGTTATTTACAATGATGATTGTTTGTTTTAATATATATACGAGGTGAAGCGGTGTTAGCAATGATGATTTTTATTTTATTTTATTTTTTTTTTTTGCCTGTCTACAATTAAACATTTAGCAGTTTAAGCTGTGTTTCCTTGTGCGTCCATATGCGTATACATGTCGGATAAACATTAAAAAGCTATAGAATGTGTACATTTTGTGGCTCATACCATAGAATGTATATGTACATTACATGGCTATACATGTATATATACCATGATCCTGTGGATAATTTCACGCATATAGGGACCTAGGATCGGATGCACATACGGCCTTAACGGACACATCGGGACACCATAGTGTAAGAATATATACATGCTCACGAGCAGGCCTATATGTAACGGCTTAGCAATTCCCGTATTCAGTGGATTTAAATAACTCTAAATTGTTGGGTGAGGGGCGAACTTCATAAAAGTTGGCTTCTCCTGCAACCAGATGGGACAATTTTTGATAAAAACTTGGCTCCAAATTACATCACATTTATTCAATTTCCATCAAATATATTCAATTTCTACAGCAAACATCTTTTTTATAAATATATCAGGTGTATCTGATTTAGGGGCAAATGAGTTCTGCTGTGAGATTGTCTGTTTCATGGGTTCCTAAGGTTAATTAAATTGGGGGGGGGGGTGCGGAAATATACTCCTGCCCCCCCCCCCCCCCATAATACCACTGGGGGGGGGGGGGGGGGGGCAAACGCCCCCCTCGCCTGGTTCCTACGCCACTAGCCTGGTTCCTACGCCACTAGCTTAGGTAGCACGTGGTATGATTATCCTGCCGTTGTATATAAAGTGAGAACATACCCTATATATTAAGGGATATATATTTATATATATATATATATATATATATATATATATATATATATATATATATATATATATATACTTAAGGCCCAGTGGCTAAACGATGAAATGGGTCTTGGTTTCGGACTTGAATTGTCTATGGGGTATTTTTTATAGTTTATATTCGCTAGTGATAATACCTATAGAGGCTCTATAGCTCATTGTGACAACAGAAAATGTAAAAAAAAGTACAGAGCACATTCATGAGGATCATTACTGGTTAAATATTAATACGCTGTACCTTGTTTATCTGATCCTGCCGACCCGTCTTCTCGTGTTGACCGACAGCCCCTGCTTTCAGCTAGCAAGTTCACCTTCAGATAGCTATTCACATTCGCGCGGCAATCACCCACGAAAACTAAGACAGTTTTCGGAAACAGTCTGCGTCAATTTTGTGATATTCCTACATGATAAATTATATTATGCATGATTTTAATGACGTACACGAGCAATAATGCTGGAAAATAATACCATGGAAAATCACACGAATTATTAGTGATTATGCGTGCCCTAACGTAGTAAATACAGCATCTAGGTTCTTTATTGTGTATGGCAGTATAGTGAACCTTGGATTATGCGAGCTGCACGGGTAAAAAATCGCCTGAGCTGTAAACAACAGCTGATCTGACCTACTTATCATAAGCACTACCAGACTGTGATGTAGATAACAGGGTCACTTAAAGCAAAGATACTGTATATATTTTATCCTGCACCGTGCGATACCTCCGAAACGAACAGGACAAGGTCTACCTCTAATCCAGGGGCGCTCTCTAAAGTAGAGGGGGGGGGGGGGGGGGGGCGTGGTTCCAGATAGACTGGTACCCTGCTCTATTATGGCCCTCAGCCGAGCATTGATGGCCTAGAGCAGCGTTGCCATAATAGAGCGGGGTACCAGTCTATGGTTCAAGGCCAGCGCGCGCTGGACCAATCCAATTTACAGCCGCCACAATCTTTACTAGAGTTTCAAACCAATTTTGGCAGTCTAGAACCACCCCCCGACCTGGGATTTTATTAAGGTTTTTACATTACTTTTCCTGGGTTTGGAAGCGCCCCCCCCCCCACACACACACAATCCTGTACCTGCCCCTGGTAATCGCAGAATAATATAAATATTAAGACCTACTGAAATAAACCTTCCACATTTGTGCTACGACTTCTGACTTCTTGTCGTCAGCTCATGGCGTTCTTATTGTCAGCCACATCAACCAGCTGATGAACCTTTTTTTTTTTAATCCTCCTGTGAATAAATAATTCACATACCATTCGATAGAGGGCAGCAGTGACCGAGGTCGATTTGTGTGCTTTTGCTGTTGCTGGGTAATTCTAGTTTTAAAGCTTATTATATATTAATATTTATATTTTAAGTATTTAAGGCTTATAACATATTTTTTTAACTCTTATCAGATACATACGCATACGTGCGTATATGCGGAAAAAAACAGGTATTTCCATGTGCGCGTATTTGCGTGAACTAGCAGACTAATATATTTGTTCAGTAGTTGGAGCAGGACTTCCAAGAAAAAATGGTGAAGTGACGTCATGATACGCTCAACTCCTGAGTTCACGCAGATCTATATATGTGTGAAAATCGCTTCTGTGGGGATTTTCACTCATATACGAATAAACATTGACGGACACAGGGAATCATCCCAGTTACAGTATCATATGAGCGATTTTTACGCATATACGCATATACTCGCACATGGAAAAACAGCATGTGTTGATGACAGCTTTGAGTGTTCGGTTTGCTACATGGCTGGATGTTTTCTAAACTTCGACGATTAATACGTCTGATGCATAACTGCACACCTGACGGAAAGGGAAAACTAAGTTAACAGCACAATCTGGTTTTAATTAAGAAAATAGTTATTATAAATTGTCGAACACGCGAATTGGTCCAAGAGGATATCTATCATATAAATATATTACAAAGTCTACCTGGTGGCACATATAGAAAGGTGTGGCTGAATTCTTGCTCAGTACAAATTATATTGTTTAACAGCAGGGGCGGATTGAGAGGGGCGCAGGGGGCGCCCCACTCTTTTTTTCTACCTAAAACATCATTGTAATAGAAAAATACACGCTTATAATACCGAAAATCATCAATACTAGACAATGACATAGGAGTTATTAATGTATGATCAACTGCCGAGAATCATTTTCTCTTTTGTTTACCTTTTTTAATAAAGGGGTCTGTTCCTATATTTCACTTATATAAAAATAGGCCAGAAAACGCCGATCCCTCGGTATTCAAAATTTTTCGTTTTGTTTGTATCCACTTATTTATAACATGTGGGGTGCGCCAAAATAATCCAAACACATTCAAGGATAGCTGCATGGCTCCGACACAGACGAACCAGAGTTTTACAATTTGCGCTTTGCACCAAGTGACCTTTCAACTCCCGCACATATGCAAACAACCACTTACATGCAGTTAAATGGGTTTCCCGTTTGTCAATATTGGCATATGTTCCATGTTTACTGTGAGATTGTAGATAAACAAGCTCACGCATCCATCACAGAGACGTTATGAGAACTGTTCTTAACAGGGATTATCAATTCGTTTAATCACATAACTTCCACATGTAAGACAGGTGAATTGCTGACTTTAAAGAAGGTCTAAATTTTTCTTACATAGGATTGTCAAATCTACAGCTTCAGGTTTGTCGAATTGGTGTACCTAAACAACGATCCAAATGGTCAAAATATCTATTTACATCCCTGTAGGGTTGTCAAAAGGCTGTCAAATGTTTCCCGTGCCAAACCATAGTTTGAGATTTGGCATGGTAGGCTGTATATTCTTGGTATTTCATGTCACACTAAATGAGTTCAACGTGCTTCTCTCTCTCATTTGCAGCTGTTCTCAATAATATGAATATTTTAATTATTATTATAACTTTACTGGTTTTGTTAATTTAATCTTTCATATGCATTAAAACCTGTGCGTTACCTTGTGACATATCACACATGTATAACAGCCTTTGTTCCATGATGACTGGGTACTGATTGGATAATCTCCTAGTTATGGTCACTGGGTTACTTATTTGTACAGGCCGGATCCTAATCTGTAAATCTCATTAGGTTAAAAGTGTTGATCTCATCAGGGTGACCACTAATGGGGGTCCCGTGATGTTAAGGAGCACACACAGATAGGTGATATCAGGAAAACGTATAATTACACTGTATGTAGACCTTGTATATGTCAGGGTATAATCAACAAACTCGCCCTTCATTTCATTGGCCAGCACAGGGATGGAGTTCACCTTACCCATCTGACCAATGGAGTGAATGGGTGATGTTATTGGTTATATTCCAATGAGAGAAAGAACAAAAGCCAGGGTATAATCATGTGTGGGGAGATTCCGTTTGGCCACTCTGCACTGAGGACACTTTTTATGTATTGACATTTTTATTTGGATGCTACTGTAGAATAAAAATGGTTACCTAAGTTGACGAATTTGTGTGCTGTGGCTGTGTGCCACAAATGCCACGAACTTGCTAGAACAAGAACGTGAGTGAAAGAAAACCGAAGTTTAGTCAAGAAACATAATTTACAACAGGTTGTCATACATCTGTCAAAGTCATCCGTCATGCTTGTTTATACAGTCTATTGTACTGTATGTTTATTCGCACTATTACTATGCTTTAAGTAATAATTATCTGATATCGTTGAAAATTCTAGTAAATTCTATAACATCTTATACGCTGCAATATACTAGGATATTCAGCGATATTCTTACGATTTAAAAAAAAAATGAATTTACCGCCTTCCATTAAGAGACCGGTATATCAATCTCAATTCGTCTGCGTGTATTCTGACCTAAGTGATGAATTAATATTCAATATAAACGATCACGCATCACTAATAGCTCCCTTGGTAATAGTGTAAATTGACGAAATTAAATTATACAGAAAACAACAGAATGAGTGTATCTAAAGCGTGTATTCCATTCTCGGTCATTCAAATAAAGCCACCGGTTAAACATTCAGTTTTTTATACTTCATTTACCAACCATGTAATATTAATATGTAGGCGTGGTCGACTGAATGTTGCTCGACCTTAAAAAATAAACATGAATAAAATGGATTTATTTTATGTATACCAGTATCGTAAAGACGTTTTGTAAATAAATTATACTTCAAATTTCTATAGATTTCCCTTTAATACAAAATTTAAATATTTGATATTAATATATTCGATTATTTTTGTCTTTCAATTATTGCATAATCATCGATTATGATTTTACAACCGATTCCTACCACCTGTATTGGAGCATATTCTATGTATGGTTTAGGATTACGCCACATAACATCTCTAAATATTATCGTATTTCATTCCAGTTTGATAAAATGATTTTCCTTAGGAGTGCCTTAGGATGACTTGCACTCTTCGGGTCTGTCGCACAAAAAGGTCGTGTGCATTTCTGATATTTTCCATATCCCTTCCTGTCACTCACATATCATTCAAATTCAGATGTGCATTGAAACGTGGAAATAAATATTAATGTTTTAGTCACAAAAAGAAACAGTACTACAAAGTAACGATCGAAAATGAAATGCCGTTCGCCACTTAAACAGACCTTTAACATATTCCCTAAGGCTCCTTTAAGATGTTGACCAGTTTAGAGCGGATTTTTAGTCCATTTAGAAAAAAAAACCTTTCGAGCATACCAATTAAGTTAGACACTGATAAATGTGAAACTTAGATAGTTCATTAGTAAACTTCTTTCCGCGCACAAGGCCTTGTTAAGTAGTTTTTTTGTTAAACAGCCTTCGAGCATACGCCCCCTGTTAAATGAAAGTCTCCTAATATTATATATATATATATATATATATATATATATATATATATATATATATATTGTAGTTCAAGGCCTCTGGCCCATAAAATAGTCGTCATCACTGGTAGATTCCATTACATAGTGTTATGATTTTAAAATTACACATTTCAAGGTACCATTTTTTCCTATATACATCTATACCACCCTATTGGTAAATTAACACTTAATGATGCAACATATCATATTGTTATTTTATAGTCTGTGCTTTTTTTAGAGGGGGGGGGGGGGGGTTTCCTTTCTTTCAGACCATATCTCTTCTTAATACTCCTATCATTATGTATTACTCTTTTGCTTCTAAATTCTTTACCCTAATTTTGCTCGCCTTCATAAGATAAATTGCTAGTTTCTTTACTATACATCCTGTCTTTCAACATCCATCAGATCAAAGTAATGTTTCACAACTAGGGCTCTTTCTATATCGTTCTGGCAAATATTGTTCTCTGATATCCTGATACTGATCACATTTCATCATGAAATGCCGTTCATCTATTACTTCTATTATATCATTTGTTTAACAATAATCTACATATTCAATTTTGTAACATCTCACCATTATATCTATCCTCCACTACTCTTAATTTATAATTGTCACACCTTAATCTAGCAGCATTCTCAAAAACTTTGATTTAATAATAGTCAAATAGTCTCCTGTTTTAACCATCTACTTATGATAAAGTTTCGAGCATACTGATTTAGTTATTGGTCTGCTAAACAGCTAATTCAAAGTTACACAACTAATGCTAAACAGCTTTTGAGAATTTACGGCCCAATTTATCGATTTACAATTGTAATGTGAGATGTGACTATAAGATGACCATTCTTTGGCTATGTATCAGACCCAAACAGTCAATGTCAGTCTTGGCCGACAGGTATCTCGAGATGAGTGGGCAAGTCACTTATAGAGGAGGTTGATCAAAACCCTGATCAACACCAAATTATGCCAGGGGTAAGGGGATGCAGCCCAGGGTGAATCAATCTATGGGAGTCTTGGCTTAATGCTACAAAATTAAAATATCCCTTTCATTTATTTCGTTTGTAACAGTAAAAATTAGACCAAAATAATGTTTAACATGAGATATAGGCGAGATACAAATTTTGGTGGAATAATTGATAAACTTGCATAGAAAAACTAGAAAGAAGTTACTGTAAAAAAGGTTGTAAAAACTGGAGTATTGTTGTGAATGTTTTGTGTTAACGTTATAATTAATACCATGCTTCAACTAATTTATAAAATGTAATAAATACATAAAATGTCTCTTTTATCGATTATATAATATCAGAAACGTTTGATTGTCTAGATGAGGAAGGCACTTTTGGTCCTCATGATCAGTGGGGCCTCCTTTGGTCTCGTAGCCAAGGGCAACCAATCAACTGCCTAAACCCGGCGCTGTCTTTCACATATGAATTTACACCACTTTTTTCTGCTCACGGATTGGCCATATAGGTTTCCCCAGAGTATCACTGCACAGTCAGACCATTCGTTTTGCTCCATGTTGGCCACAGGCTGTGTGGATAGGTGATTTCTTCCCACAGAAGGCGTGCACGTCCATGGTCCCTCCCAGATGTTCAAATGTGACTTCCCCAGGTCGCTGTGTTGTAGCGTAAACATGTATTCGTTAAACAAACATTCTACAAACAAGTTTATAAATAAAATGTATTGTTTCGATTCCTAAGTTACGGCCACTGCCAAGAACGAAACATATGACTCATGGGTTTTAATGATCAGCTGACTAGCATGATGTTGTAACTGCCCGCCTGTCTCCACCCTGGGTTGAGTATCACCTTACCTGGGTGATCATTAACCTGGGTACTGTATGGCGGTCAGTGATCTTTTCCCCTGCCGAGCACACACGTGGTGAAGGCCAGATAGAACGGGTGCCAGTCGGGTTTGGACTTCCATCTGAGACAGAAGAGTTGGTTTGCTGATTCAAAGCACCATCTTCTGTACATCCAGGAGTCAGCCTTGGCAACCTTGGTATGTGCTTTATCCCTTGTACTTAAGACCATATGCAGTTTGATAATTGTTAAAGTTTATAGTTGTGTTTATAACCCTATATATTTGTTGTGGTTCTTTGAATTACCCAGTCAGATAAAAAAAAAACGAAAATCCTGTCCTCAGAATTAGAAATCCCTTACAACTGGCGAGCATAAGCCTTTATGCGCATGTGAAATTTGCGCTAGGAAACGAACCCTGGTTGAGAAATTGCTTTGTTCAGGTTAATTCTGGATATCCAACATCACAATATACTGTGTACACTAATAAGACAGCCATTCTGTCTATTGATAATCTGAAGAACCACACACTTGATTTCATAGGTGATACATTTATTTAACAATTCTTTGTGCTTGTGCCATTCATTTGATCATCTATAATACATACTATTAAAGAAGGAAAATTAATTTTGTAACATTTATAAATAGATAAAGGTTTTAATAAAATAAAAGAAGTTATAAAATTTACTTTTTTTGGTCTCAAATTGAATTTTATATAGTTGCATAAAGGGAAAGTTCATTTCAGATTTGATTTCAGTAATTATACACTTATTTGCTCATACCATTTATAATCATAAATATCATAAATATATATCATATTCATAAATTTACAAATTCATACTTAAAAGAAAAAAAATCTAGTTTACTTAAAGAATCATTACTATTGCACATTAAAAGAATATTCATCCCTATTAAACCAATATCCCTGTTAAATTACTATTTTTTTAATAGCCCTGAGAGGGCTCATATAAAATCTTAACATCAGCACACAAGAACAAACAGATGCAGATGTCATACCACCATGCTGAACTGAACTTTGGACACCCAGCCCCTGCTGCCTCTTCGCTCAAAAGCCCACTCTTGATGTAAATCCCTCTGCATACATGCTAGATAAAATTACCTTAGTCAACCGTGCTTAGTAGCGAACAGGCCCGTGCTATAAATGCCATTGTGACCTAATATTTAACGGTCAGTGACTGACTTGTTATATATATCCATCCACTTGACTTTAATAATTGGTAAAAAAAAAAACAAAAAAAAAAAAAACAAATGAATAAACAATACATAAAAAAATATAAATACATAAATAAAAGATAAATAAATAAAAAAATATCAAATAAATAAATAAATTAAAACAGACAAACATCCAACAAAGTTTTAGTTCACTTATCTTTATCTCCCATTAAATTTTCTTGTGAACAGCATTGCTTTTTACAAATTTATAGACGCAAAATGTAACTTGGCAGGAAGTTATCCAACATATTAAGTTCACTTTTTTGCCACCTAACGACATGGATCACCTCAAAAACAGACTGACCAAGCTCAGACAGAAATCACAAACAATGCTAGAGGAGCATAATGACACCTTCATACAACTGGTGGTAGAATTGTATGGAAATACCATCCCCGCTGACAAAAATAAAGAAATTGTAGAACACTATGCACGCAGTCTGAGTAGTACTGCTGCAGCAAGGGCAGCCCTCAAATGCAAGGATATAGATGAGGCCATGCAAACTGCCAGAAACCTGATGCATGATGACTTAGCTTTTCAGAAACTCGGAAGAGACCCTGAGGCTGACATGAAATACAAAACCCCTAGGGACATAGATCTCATTAATAAGCATTTCCATCATCCTTTTGATACAAAAACAGCACACAGAAAACAACAGCCTTACATGAGATATACACAGAATAACAGACCAGTCTGTTATTACGGCTCCACAGTAGGACATATTAGAAACCAGTCCTATACCCTGAATGGAAAAAATGCTTGGGGCCAATGGGCCCAAGAGGGCCAAATGTGGACCAGTAAACCACCACAAACACACAAACAACAAGCATCACAACAAGTGAACAGAAGTCGAAAGGGTGTCCCTGATCAACATAATCGGTATATTGAACCAATGGTCAGTCATGTTCAGAAATCTGGTCAACAAGTTCATGCTGTACAACCCATTGCACAAAAATTTGTCGACCCCCCTCAGGAAATTTCCCATGAGGGTTATACATATACTTTGAACAAACCCACCCACCGGCCTCACAGTCATTTAAACTGGTAAGGGCCGCATCACGACATCAACAGGGACGCCCATTCATTAAATTACACTATGCTGAAGTTAGCCTAGATGCTCTTATTGACACTGGGGCGGCTGTTTCGTTGATGCGGCATGATACTTTCATGAACCTTCACAGAAAGAATAATAACCTTACATTGGAGGAACCCCCCCCCCCCATGGGCTCCAGTCCGTCACGGGCAATAAGCTTGTAGTGACTGGTATAACCTATGTGTTATTCTCAAATCTTGACACTAGGTTACGCCTATTTGTGGTACCAGACTTACCACATGATCTTATCTTAGGGAGTGACGTACTGAACAGTGGCTGTGCCGACCTTGACCTTGAACAAGATACCTTGACATGGTATCGTCGTGTGTTCAAGATTACACATGAATACGTGGGAACACCAACTAAAATCTTCATCACAAGGCCGTGTTATGCTGACGCAGATTAAGATCACGTCCTGAGACAGTTTAGTGATGTGTTCGCCTCATCAGAGGAGAAAATGTCCATTTCAAGTCTACCGCCATTAAAAGTTAGACCAATTGGACAATCACATCACTCCCACCTTATAGGGTTCCCCTGGCAAAGAAAAAGGTGCTTGACCAGGAAGTACAACGACTACTAAAAGAAGGGATCATTAGACCAAGTAGGTCACCCTATAGTAGTCCTGTGTCCCTGGTAGACAAACCGGATGGTTCAGTTCGGCTAGTAGTCGACTACCGGAAGGTCAACCAGACAATCCAGGCAGACAAGTTCCCCCTCCCACGCTTGTCTGACATTTTTGATGATTTTCAGGGTGCCACAATATTTTCCACCCTCGATTTGAAGTCAGGGTACCACCAGTTAGCAATGCATCCTGACAGCATACCTCTGACAGCAATGGCCACACCTAGCGGACTCTATGAGTTTGTCCGTTGCCCTTTTGGCCTTTCAGTGGCGCCCTCTGCATTCCAAAGAGCCATAAGTTGGGCCCTCAAAGAAGCTGTGTTAGACAATTGTGCCCGTGTCTACATAGATGACATTGTGGTTTTCAGTAAAAGCAGAGAGGAACATGTGCAACACTTGCAGAAGGTTTTTCGTTGTCTTCAACGGTATAACCTAAAACTCAAGGCCTTAAAATGCAATTTTGCTAAACCAGCAGTAAAACTATTGGGCCACATTATATCAGCAGAAGGAAAACTGCCAGATCCAGAAAAGACTGAAGCCATAAGAAACATGGCAGCACCCACAAATGTAAAAGGTGTTCGCAGCCTGCTAGGCACCTGTGGGTTTTACAGGCAATTCGTTAAGAATTATGCCGAAATTGCAGCACCCCTGGTGGCATTAACAAAGAAACATGCTAAATTCCACTGGGGCCAAGACCACGAAGCGGCCTTCCAAAAATTGAAAGACCTACTTGTCTCACCTCAGGTGATGGCCTTTCCAGATCCCGAAAAGCCTTACCACCTGTACACTGATGCGTCAAATGTGGCAGTAGGCGCAGTGCTGGTCCAGCTGGATGACAATAACACAGAAAGAGTTATTGAGTATGTGTCACACGCACTTAATCCAGCGCAGCGTAATTATTCTACCATCGAGCGTGAAGGCCTGGCTGTCATGGTAGCCCTTACAAAGCTAAGGCACTACCTTCTGGATAGCCAGTTTACACTCTACACTGACCACAGACCCTTGCAGAGTCTGTTTACCTCAAAGATAAATAATACAAGGGTCCAGCGCTGGGCACTGACACTGGCAGAGTTCTCTCCTAAAATTGTGTATAGAAAGGGCTGCCTGAATGTCAAAGCTGATATGTTGTCCAGACTGCACAATTCAAAGCCGATTCCACCAGTGCCAGAGCCACCAGTCATAGTCTGTGTATCCCCGGGAGCAGTAGAAATGATAGACCTCATGGAAGACAGTGAAGCTGAGGATCTAATTCCTGTTACAGCACGACATGTGTATGATGACATCGATTTGGATGCCATTATCGAGGCACAAACATTACAGTTCCCAACACTGAAACGGAAAGCTCAGAAGGGCCATCCGTATCTCACACTGATCGATGGGGCACTCTATAATTTGCGGCCACCATACAAGGGGGCGCCACAGTACCCTAGGCTTGTTATGCCACCTCCTTACCAAGAAAAAGTCATAAAAAATGCACATCTTCAGCTTGGCCATCTAGGAGTGATCAAAACAATGCATAGGGTGAATGAAGCGTTCATGTTTCCGGGACTGAAAAGATCAGTACAACGGGTCATCCACAACTGCCCAAACTGCACCTTGCAGAGAACACCCAGAGACAGAGTGGCTATTCAGGAAATGCCTGTGCCATCACAGTGTTTCCAATTCATCTCCTGTGACCTAATAGGCCCATTTGTTGCTAGTGAGAACGACAACAAATACGTCCTCACAGTCATTGACCACCTAAGTTCATTCCTTGAGGTATTCCCTCTCCCTGACAAAACATGTAAGTCTGTATGGACAGCCCTACACCAGCAATATTTTGCTCGTTATGGCACTCCTAGGACTATCCTCACAGATAATGGCCTAGAATTTAATGCTACAGCTTGGGATAAATACCTTAAAGAACTGGGCATAGAACACAGAAGGTCTACAGCCTACCACCCGCAATCTAACGGGAAAATTGAGCGAGTAAATCGGACAGTAAAAGAACTACTGTCCAGAATACTTGCAAATAACCCTGACCAATGGGAGGCTGCCCTTAGTGATGTACAATGGGCTCATAACAGTTCCCGTAACGAGGCAACAGGCCAGTCCCCATATCTGGTTGTATTTGGTAGACACCCAAATGCTCCATTACGCCACATTGATCCCAATATGGCTTATACACTAAATGACAGAATACAGAGAATGCACAGCATCTGGCTTGAGACTCAAGCCCACATTCAAGCCAGCCGCGTACCTGACAGACTGAGATCTGAACGGCCGGCTAATGCGCCCATACTGGCGGACAATACGGCAGTCCTATTAAAAGCTGAAAACCCTATGACATTTACTGCCAAATGTGACCCTCAGTGGGTGATTACAGAACAACGTAACACTACATGTCACATACAAAACCAGCACAGTGGGGCAATGAAGAAAGTTCATCGATCAAAAGTTGCTTCCGCTCCTACAAATGCTGATTGGACCCAGGTCAGGACAGACAGACCTACACACAAACGTCACTTACGTAACAGGACAAAACATGTCCATAGTAAGATAGTACAGACAGACTCGTTACCAAGAAAAGGCAGGCCCTCTGCGAAACGCCCAGATAACATGAGGTTCACAAATCCTTATGCCTGGAGTGGCGAAACGCCAAACTGCTATGAATGTGCAGAGCCTGGACATGTCGCCGATGACTGTGACGTAAGATTACATAGAGTAGCGAATGGGGATTTTGCGGGCATCCCCCCGAAATCACTTAATAAAATCAGGGCCCGGTTGAACAGAAATGGAAAAGAAAAATCTTCGCTAAGTAAGCTATGTCCATCAGGGAGAAAACAAACTCTCACACCACAAAACGACGAACCTGTAGCAGGGCCTTCAAATGATTATACACACAGGCATAGCAGTAGAAATACAAGGAAACATAACTATGCAATTCTTAATGAATGGGGATATTCAGAGTAAATATCATACAAGTCTTACTGTACATGTATATATGTATATAAACGTGCAAAAAAAAATAAAAATAAAAAAATAATAATAACAATAGTTTGATAAACTATTGTGTATATGTATTGTGTGTATATGTTTATATATTTGTGCGTGTATGTATATATGTATATGTATGGGTGTGTATGTGTGTGTGTATATGTATATGTATATATATATATGTATGTGTGTATATATATATATATATATATACATGTTTGTACCTTTGTTATAATATATGTTATTTCACTGTACTTTCTTCCCATTTGCAGAAAATGCAGTAGAGAGCATCTGACCCCACTACCTCTATTACACATATTTCATTCCGTTGTAGATGAACTGACTCATCAGCCATGCACCGCTGGCCATGGTCAAAGTTTTGTAAATACTACCCTTGTATTATAGGAGAAGGAACTGCTGTTGTTGTTTTCATTTCAGGGGGCCCAATCTGGTATGGACATCGATCCTGTCTCCTGATGACAATATCAGCCAGCAACAAATACAGTGACCCCGTGCTGCCAATTAAAGCCGTACAGACAGAGTCATAGGATTAATATGGCTTAAAACATGGAACTTTCATGTAGAGAAACTGGACTGTATAGGATCATTTATGGACAGTTACATTAATTATAAACCATAGTCTAATGCATATCTTCATGCTCTTGTGCATTTTATATTATCATCTGATGTCACTTGTGTATTATATGTATATCTAATAAAATAGATCTTCTCTAAACTCCCACAACAACTATCAGACTGCTAGTCCCTAATTCTCAGTAGTACTGTGTAGGGAGAGAAAACTCCCTACCCGCTGTTGGGATCCCGCTCCCAGGGATACCGAGCACTGGATAAACCTACCTCCCCCTCCTAACATGGGAGTTAGGGGTTGGGTAGCCGGCTCACAGCCTATACACAGACTGCAAAGGCCGAGTTTGGGCCAAATAATGAACAAAAACCAGTCCTCCCCTCCAAAAGGATAAGCAATATGACGGATAATGCAAAACAAACTACAACAAAAAATTTTCCACTATATAGTGTAAAATTTTTCCCGATAGGGGGGAAGGATGTAACTGCCCGCCTGTCTCCACCCTGGGTTGAGTATCACCTTATCTGGGTGATCATTAACCTGGGTACTGTATGGCGGTCAGTGATCTTTTCCCCTGCCGAGCACACACGTGGTGAAGGCCAGATAGAACGGGTGCCAGTCGGGTTTGGACTTCCATCTGAGACAGAAGAGTTGGTTTGCTGATTCAAAGCACCATCTTCTGTACATCCAGGAGTCAGCCTTGGCAACCTTGGTATGTGCTTTATCCCTTGTACTTAAGACCATATGCAGTTTGATAATTGTTAAAGTTTATAGTTGTGTTTATAACCCTATATATTTGTTGTGGTTCTTTGAATTACCCAGTCAGATAAAAAAAAAAAAAAACGAAAATCCTGTCCTCAGAATTAGAAATCCCTTACAATGTTATAGCCTTACATTCACAACAGATATTTATCATATGAAAACCAAGCTAAGATGAACTTCGAATGTGACCTTTTCTTTTTGACCTGTTCTACCTGAACTGATGGGTCACACATATTTGGAATGTACGTCCGGTCATTGCGGTGTATACAGATTATACAAGGTAATAAATTAATTTCTGGAGAACTGGGTGGGCCAATTGTGTTCAGTCTTTGCATACTGACTGGGATATATGAGTAAACGTGAATAGTATTTAGCTCAGCTTACTGTAAGTCATATATAGTGCTTTAGTGATGGTCCTTTTCCGTGGTCCGGCCGGCCGATAACAGTGCAGGTTTTGAAACCGTTGAACCTATGAATCCGAAATTCAACATACAGTTAGATGTTCCGAAGTTCTCCTACCGAACACAAAATTGGATCACTTTCAAATTGTGATTTCGTTTTAAAACTTAAACTAAGGAACAATCTCCCATTTTCCATTAACATATTATTGTTACACTTCAAGACTGCCTAATATCAAAACCACTGGTGTTATTTTGTTCATATTTGACAAAAACTATAACGTCACATGTTTCCTATTTATATCTAAAAAAATAGGTCGATATCGCGTAGAGGAGTTAAGGGTCCGAACAGAATACATATTGTCAAAATATCAAGAAAGCTATTTGCCCACTTAATTTGGTAACTCTTGAAGCTAGAGAGGAGTCTTTTTCAAGCATGTAACTTTATTTAATGACATATAACTGTATGCCTTAAAGTAGATAAGAATTTTGATACGAATTTAAGTTATAAGCATAAATGTAAAAACAATACCATAAGTTTTGCCCAACTTTGAACTTGCCATATTTTTTCTATAAAGTGAAATGACTGTTGAATTAGTTTACACAGCATATACACATAAGGATTTAAGCAATTAAAATCTAAAATGTCAAAGAAATTGATCAAAAAGAGTAGCTTTTATTCAAGTTTTCAGACCCGTTGTCACTTGTTTACATAAAACCAGCCCAGTACAATGGTGTAGTGAGTGATGCATCCCTCACCTATGTTATATATCGTTTCATTCCAGGCAGCTGCCCTGGTCCAGCTTAGCTTGGATTCCCCTAACCCCCCCCCCCCCTCGCCCCTCCCCCCCCCCCCCCCCCCCAGCTAAGCTAGACTTCCTCTCGCCCCCCCCCCCCCCCAACCCACCAACTGGAAAGGATGTATAAACGAGATGAATGTTATAAATTTATATATAATTTATTTATTCTTATTCTAGACTTTTGCTATATTTTGCATTTGTATTGTAGGAGTTACAATGATTAAAGTGCACATTTAGTTGTGTCAACAAAGTGATGTATTGTATAAAAGTGTGGGTATTCATAATATGAGGAATTTCTTATTTCAGAAGAGTAAAAACTTTGAGGAGATTTTTTTCCAGCATGTGTGAAATTAAAAATTAATTTGAGTAACAAATTATGGTTGAGATAATAATAAGGATAATGATTTGGTTTCTCCCTCATCCAACCACAATGTGTGTATACCTGATTTGAAAAGGGAGTTTTCAATCAAATTCAATAAAATTAAGTATGTACTGAAAACTATAATGTACATAACATTTTTTGAAAAGTGATCCAAGGAATAATAGTGAAGATGCCATGTTGTGGCATAATGTTTTTTAATTGATATAATCTTTAAAGAAAAATTTTCTTTTAAATTCAGTTTAAACATTTAAATTTAAATAAAAATAACAATATTTAAATATTTGTGTATGCATAAATTGACATAATATGAACCAACCTAAGGAAGAATAAGATATGCAAATTACAATTCTGAATTGACTTATATTCTCAGAATTTTTCATTGCAAATTCATAAAAAAAATAAAATTGAATATGATAAAAAACTATAAGGCCAAAAATGGATATGCTAACAAAAAAAGGTTAATGTTCAATATAAACTTTAAATCATTATTATACTGAAAGTGAAATAAAGGGATCAGTCTTTTCTGTCCACCTCTCTGTCTATCTGTAAAAATTTCGTATGCAACACAGTATCTAAAAACCTTTTACTGTTTTTTTTTCGGGCAGTCTTGACACGGTATTGGTTGTGCAATCATATTTTTAGTATTTTATTTTTTTTTAAATTTTACATTTTAACCAAATAGGAGAACCATTTCCTATTATCTTTTCAAATGCTCATACATATAATAAAAACATGAACAATTGTTTAAGCATATTTTGCATTTTTTTTTTTTGCCTTAATTTTACAAAATTCAGCTGAGCGCCGTGACCCATGGGTCCCTTGTTTCACGCAGTTACAAAAATATGGAGATGTCTACCGCATCATACGCACTGTCTCCTAAATTGTGGTATATGCAAGCCTATGTTTCAGGAAACTTGACCTTAAAGCTAAATTCAAGGTCACCAGTTTATGAATTAATCTTAGAACATTATTGAACCTATTTGCGTATCGGATATAAGAGGGAAATTGTACAGTATCATAAAAGTTAAGGTTTTTACAAGAAATCTTTTATTTCTGAACATTTGACCTTGAAGATTAAGGTCAAGAAAACTTATTTTCGAGCCCGTCTGAGCTGGTAGCTTTAAACAATTTTGTATCCTATTTTAAGTGGGAAATATTTTTTTAAAAAATCAGATCCTAAGAATAGCTTGACTAAGGTGCCATAAGCATTGGGTAGCTCGCAAAATATAGATCACTGTGACTTAGTTTCGGGTTTCCAGGGATATTTCACAAGGACCTCCCTGGGTGTTGAGTTAAATTTGAGGGGGTAACAGTTAAGAGTAATGGCCTGTTAACTGGCCACCGGGCGGACGGTCCAACTGAAGGACTTTGACAAAACCAATCGCTATACAATATAACTAATAACTAAAATTCAACTGAGCTAAAATCGAGGAATAATAATACCCTCATGCACTTAACCTAAAGCAGTATAATCTTCAGATACTTTATAAGAAACCCGTGAAAGAAAAATGAAGACTTTGTACAAACCATCAGTTTTTTTCAACGTTGCCACGACTGTGGCCAGGTGGCGCTCCTCTCCCTGGCTTTCAATACTGACCGAGTCGGCGCCCATTTCCCGACAAATGGCTCTGGCTGTGTTCCAATCTTCCATGTTTCTGTCAGCAACGTAGCATGACATCGAGTTCCCTTCATCATCACCATTAAATAGATGATGAAAGCCAGGAGGGCAATCCCCTAATTATAAAAAATGCAAGTTTAGTAGGTTGGTCAATTGGCTGGTGTTTCCCTGTCTATGAGACAAAAGTGAAGGTAGATTTTTTTTTAGCTGCCATGGGGCATTGGCTAATGACGTCATTTTCCGAGTTTGTGCCAAGTCACCAGAAATCTAACCTCACTTTTTAGTCCAATGTCTAATGGTCTAGTTCATAAATTAGAAAGGTACTTTCGGAGAAATCTCGAACACAATGGAACACCCTCAGCAAAAGGACTAGGTGGGACATTGTGATATGCCATTATATCGAGGCGATGTTGTCTGCCGGATTTCCCAGCTATTATTCTAAATATTCAAAAATAATTAATAAAAATAAATGTTAATTAAAACAAGAGACACGTAGTACAATGCTGATTCTATTTTCTTCATATCTTGCTTCAAAGTGCCTTTTTTAGGTGGCAAGATTGCATAGACATGAATACATACTGCATACCATTTACCATAAAGAGAAATCGACCATTAATGAAAAACCTCTGAAATTCAAAATCTCAATATCATATCTGTGTAAAATCAAGATTATGTATTCGATCTTGGTTTCATGACATTTTCTGCAAGTGCTGCCACTTACAGGAGGTGATGGGAACTAAAGAGCAATTGGAAATTTTTTTAAATAAAAACAAAACGCGGGATCCTAAGACTAGACTGTTTCATACCATTTCAGCCTAATCTCCTTTAAAAAAAACTTTTCTGGCAAGACTTACTCAATTCCAAGGCTTATAATTTAAAAATGTGGACTCGGTTACAGACTGATCCATGCCTGGTTTCTCGATATGTAGGAACATTAACCTGACAACGCCCACCGACATATAGCAAGCGAAACATATACGTTGATCATACCACTTTCTTCAACCGAATCACTAAACCTGTGCAGTCTGCATTCGACTTGTTTGATCACATATGGCAACGACGCTGCAGTGATTAGATTGGATCCCTGGCAGCTTCTGTATCTGTTGCCTTGGTTACTGTGTTGCCATGGTGACCAATCATTCCACTTGGGTACTCCCGTACCTAAAGTTTATTGAAAAGTTTAAAGTTTCCTTATTCAATATTAACTTTTGGTATTACACCCCTTTATAGTGTGATGTCTTTGTGTAAGCGTTAAAGGTACATAAACATTTGCAATAATGTTTTATGTATATATATTCAAGTATATGTTAATTCTAAACAGGTTAAAGATATAAAACATTTCATAGTAAAATCAGAAATTGAACCAAAGTCTATTATTAATATATTTGATTTCCAAAATATAAGTATTATTTCCTCAATATAAGGCCCCCTTGCTAAGAAGTGGGGGTATTTACCCCTCCCCACCCCCCACCCACCCACCCACACATCCCCCTTGTATTGACGCCCCTGTTTCCTAGCAAAAACCATCCCACCACGCGGATTAACTTTCCCCATTTCACCCGTTGTATACGTTGTTATAGTTTGAGTTAACACATTCCACGTGCCTGTACGTCCAGATTTCCGGGTCTTGCGCGATTTCGACATCAAGAAGAAGAAACAGGAAAGAAGGAGACACAGAAGAGACCGGTTGAAAGCGTTAAAACTCTTGATTTGTAAAGTTGCGCGGTACGTCCACCAGGTGGTCTGCACGATGAGAGGCATTTTTCATTTTGAACCAATCCGTTGAAAGGTAAACACCTAGATGTTTTCCACATTAGCAGCTGATGAGTAGTAACAAACATGAAAAAAAAAAAAAAAACGAAATTTGATAGGTGGTGTTCCGCAGACTCATAACATTGCCTTAATTTTTCCTGTAAAGGTATATTATTGTTTATACTTTCCGGAATGTGGGCCCTCGTTTCCTATATTTTCCTGGGTTTATTTACTGCAATATCATGTATCTGCGATTTCGTGTTTTTTTTTTTACTGCAATAACAATTTTGCTATTGAAAAGTCCTTTTTGTATGCATCGCGAATATAACCTCGGTATTTAGTTGATGCATACCGTTAATTCCGCAACGACGAAGAATGGTACTTGATATCCAGTTTCTACCAATGAAAAGAAAATGAATGTATGAAAACTGGCGCTGAAGCCGTACTCCATACTCCAGCGGCCGGGACAACTGAGTGGTGAAACGCTCGGCCCTCTCCGCTTGCGACCCGGGTTCGATTCTATGCGTGACTATGAGAGTGGCTTGTAGTGGCCCGTCCAAGGTCGGTTGATTCCGTCACACTCACGGATTACCAAGCGCCAACATCAGAGCCATGGAGAGTGCCTTATTGATTATTATTACTAGATGTATAATGTAAAACAAATATATCAAGCCCGTCCCATGATAACACAGTCATGGTTGATTTAAACCTACATTAATGTTCGTAACGAAGTATGCACAAGTCTTTAACAAAAGACTCGAGTCAAGCCGAGCATGTTCATACATAAAGGACTGTATAACAATGGAATTCGTATGTTCCTAATCAGATACAGCATGAGTGAAACTGATAGGAAACGCACAGTCACACATAAAGATGAACGCTGTCTAAAGGTCCGGACATAAACTCCGTAATTCGTTGCTAATTTACTTCACGTATGCCTGGATTTGTATTTTGAAGATAAAGGAAAACGGTTTTCTCCGCTGGGAACTGCTATACATTTTCCTATTTCAACATTTCTTTCATCCACGCAAGATTTAAAACAAATGATCTAGGTTTGCAAACAGAAGACAATATAAAAAAAACATTGTACATCAATTTTGTGTTCTGCTCGGATAATTATATATGAAAAAAATATTGAAGAAAAAGCCTTGTGGCCCATGGTAAAAAAATTAATAAATACAATTGAACATTGAACATGTAAACTGTTTATATACATGTTATATACACATAAACATGGTGGTGGCACGTGCTGTTGTGGCGTTTCAAACTCGTATAATTCCTATCTCATGTCGAAGTTTTCTTAAATTTGTTTACCTGCAATAAATATTTCCCCACATTCAACTGAACATTAGAACATTGGATTTTTAATAAATTAATTAAACCGTAAGGTTTTTTAATTTCTTTTTAAAGATGTGAAAATTTCATTTTTAAAATATCAAATCTGGAGCAATAAAATAAAACGCTCTTCATCTTGATTACACATTTTGCAGGCCCTCAATTCAATTTGGGTATATTATTTTTCCTTCCCTTGTTAATGTCATAACAATGGTCACTAATTCAAAATTTTGATAAAACTTGCATGTGTGTATACAAATGACATATTATACAAATATTTCTCTAGTTCTACTGCTGATTTAATTTCACTGAATATACTGAGCTTAGATTTACTTTGGACTTCTGAAAACATTTCTTGCTTGCTATTGTCTTTGACCCTCTGTACAAACATACTCATAAAATATGTCTATCATCAACTCCTTGTCCAAACCAAACAATACCTAAAACCATACCTGTTTAACAGTTCTTTTATATGTGTGGCCAATGGCTTTTTTCCATGTCACCTCACAGTTTGAAGGTGTTATAATAATCTAGGGTATCTATAGTTTTCTATTGTGATAACCAATAGCTTGTGAATCTTTTTGGAATATATAGTGTAGGGGGTACCTTCCACATTCTAATATGGCAGCATTATTTACTGTAATTTTTTTACTCACACCAAGGAGTTGCTTACAAACACTTGATTGCATGAATTCTAGGTTTGGTCTGGGAATAGACCCCCAGATTTCTGATCCATAAAGTAGGGACGGGATTTTATCTTTTTAGAAAATAATCAATACAACAGATAAAGACAGTTTACCACATTTTGAGTCGCATATTTTGATAATATTTCAACCTTTACTTGTTTTTAACAAGAGCATATTTTAACATTGCTTCCAATTCAGAGATGGAGGGAACAGAACTCCCTAAATATTTATAACTATTAATCAGGAGTCGAAATAACGCCTTTCCGCCTGTCTCCGACAGGCAAACACGTGCACAGAATGCATTTTTCATTTTGTACCATTCTGTTGGAAAAGTGAACAACTAGATGTTTTCCACGTAAGTACCTGGATAAGTAGTACCAAACATGACACAAAACAAAATATTTTAGAGATGGTGTTGTACCGACTCCCTTTATTTTCTTATAAAAAAAAGTCTATTTTTTATTCTTACTGGCATTTAATCCCTCATATCCTATATTGTCCTGTGTTTTTTATACAACACACCCGTGTATTTAATAAAATAGTGTTACTATTGAATATATTCAGGTTTTGTAATGCAAGTGTGCATGTAAATTGGCAGAATCCGGTTTACACTGAGCGAAGTGTGACTGAAAGTTTGATATGGTGGTAGGGTGCATCATTAGCGGAGAGGCAAATTTGTATTAATGCATTTCCGTTTGAAAGGTGAATATTTCAAAGTATTACGACCCCTGCATTAGCATTTAAAAGCTCCCTACCCTCAAAATACATTTCTCGTTTTGTTTGACTATCCCTTCATTTCTGCCTCATATATTTTGTTTTATCAGTATTAATTTGATACCCTATCTGTCACAGAAGCCTTCTAAAAGGTTAAATAAGTCTCTTCCCCTATCTGTCACAGAAGCCTTCTAAAAGGTTAAATAAGTCTCTCCACAGAGTCCCCAATGAGACAAATACATCTGCAAAGGCAAAAATATGTGTATGCTGTAATGACATCTGAATACCAAGAAGCTGTGTCATGAACCATTTCGTAGAATGTGTTGAGATATCAAGAAAATAATATTGGGCTTAATTAACAACCTAGCCTTGTACCATTAATATTCTTCTCTTAAACCCTTGTCTAGCCTGACACAGCAAGTTAACTTTCCATCCATTATATAAATTAACGAACATCTGCCGCAGTGGTTAACCAAAGCGGAAAGAGCAAAACAAACTCCATCACTGATATTTTTTTTGAGTTCAGGTCGGCATAATAAAAAATACAATAAATATACTGATATTGTCACTGATTTTATTAACCGACAGATGACAATTATGAACAACTTGCAACATGCCATACTTCAAAGGGTAAGATTCAATGATTTGTCTCTATCTTGAGTCTAGACATCAATGGGTATACCGAACATGTCAAACAACCATTCCCATGTACTCGGTTAGTTTAGAACATCTCGCATATTTTGTGACTATGAATGTCATATACTACTATGTACAAGCCTATCAGTGATGCATTGATTTTAACCATATTGGCATATCAACACTAATACAAGGGCACCGCAAAGCGGAGCATCCCCTCGCATAGGAGCATAATGATATGGGGTGTATTACCCCAAGTGTTAAAATAAGGAGGGGAGGAGTGTGAGCTTGAGCTTTGACGTCAATCTCAATATCTGTACATGTATTGGTGGGTGAGGCATATATGAAAGAGAAAGCTTGTATGGCAGCATTATAAGAATCCGTGTATTAATGTAAAAATAAGGAGCGCAGTTCTGTAACCTTGACTATTGACCCTTTTTAAGAAGTGGGTCCTGTGGCCGTGACTTTTGACCCTATGATCTCAAGATCAAAAGGGGTGTTCATTCATTGGGAGAAGGGGAGAGAAATATGTGCAAGATGAAAGGTTTTAGTCAAACGGTTTGGCTTAAAATCAGTCCACAAGCTTTTTTTAAGAAGTGGGTGCTGTGGCCGTGACCTTTGACCCTATGATCTCAAGATCGAAAGGTTTCTTCATCCATGGGTGGGTGAGCCATGTGCATATGAAAGGTTTTAGTCAAACGGTTTTGCTTAAAATTGGTCCACAGGCTTTTTCAAGAAGTGGGTGCTGTGGTCGTGACCTTTGACCCCGTGACCTCAAAATCGATAGGTTTCTTCATCCATGGGTGGGTGAGCCATATGTGCATATAAAAGGTTTAGGTCAAACGGTTTTGATTAAAATGGGTCAACAAGCTTTTTCAAGAAGTGGGTGCTGTGGCTGTGACCTCTGACCCCGTGACCTAAAAATCGATAGGTTACTTCACCCATTGGTGGGCAAGCCATATGAGCAAGATGAAAGATTTTTGGCAAACGGTTTGGCTTGGAATTGATCCACAAAGCAATTTCGGACGGACAGACGGACGGACGGACGAACGGACAGACGGACGAAGGCGTTACTATATCCCTTTTGCAACTTCGTTGCAAGGGGATAATAATGCACTCCGAGTAATACTATGGGCACACATTAATTACCATACTTAGGTCGAATGGCCGTTTCCGGAAGGTGAGAGGACTTCATTTGTATTAAAACAAGCATTAATGCAAAGTCTCAGGCTCTCGGATAATTGATGAGCCATTTAGATCTCGGTATATGGACTTGGCATCAAATTTTGTTTTATGCTGGTGTTTTTCATACATTAGATAACCACGACGGAACATAACACGAACGGGCTCACATCTTATAATCTGATCACGCTAAGCTTATGGTGATAATTTTACCGTGGAGGTGCAGATAGATATGCTCTCAGCAGTTGCACAATTTTAGGCCGACACAATGGTGAATTATATGATCACACTGTTTGGTGAAACGTATTCTTGCTTGGATCTTTGGAGGAGGAAGTCATACTATTAATGGAACATGTTCCCTTTTCTATGGATCATTTGATTCTTCATACATTCTGCGAGTAAAGGTCATGGGCTTTTTTCCCACAAAATACATGGCAGGCTTCTCCTTTGTGAATAGAGTACAGGCACATCAAAGGGGATATCTGAGACGAAGTCCCACCTGTGGGCACAGAAAGGTTATGGATAAAAATATTCCCTTGTCATGCAAAGGAGTGCTGCTCCTGAAGCCAGAACAGCTTGTCGTCAACATCCAACCCATACTGAAACCCTTCCATATTCATTCCTTTCAAACGAATCATTTGGATATATTTTTTTTAAAATGCGGTATATATCGCTGTCTTTGATACATTTGATTCTCTCTATACCCTGCAAGGTATTTTACAATATGATACTCTTTCTCGTGTGAGTATTGTTACCTTTTCACTAGACCTGCCAAACACGAGTCCCAGCAAATGGTTCCATCATCACTGACATGCATGACAGACTTGGCATTCGACATGCAATTTGTCTCCATAAATCCAACCCAGACTGATATTCTCCCAAACCTACGCCTAACATAGTATGGCTTACATTATGCTACATTTACACAAGTTACACGTACGAATATAAAACACTACTAGATCTAAAATAAATAATAATCTTAGACAAAAACAGAAGTTAAAAATAATGGTCATTCAGCTTACATTTTAAATATATCACAGGCAATTTTTTATAATATAACACCCTCTGACAGTACATATTTCTAACATTATATTTACAAACATTCATTAGCTCCATTATAACAATAAATTTCAGTGTATATATTCCGTTCATTCTTTTAATCTGAAAAGGGCAGTCACCAAAATCAGATGTAACAAAAATAGCTCATGTGCTATTTCCTTTCTATTCCTTTTGTCGTTAATGAGACATTAAACCACAGGATTATTTCCAATATCCTCTTAAAAGACTTACACCAACAGCAGCAGCTCCCCCTAGTGCCACAACAAAGAGCATTTTCCCACCTCTTCCTTTATCCTTTGGGTTTCTCTCTTTCTGCACTTTCTTCAGTAAAGACCGTGCTGCACTAAACGGCCTTGGGAAATTAGAGGATGAATAGACGAAAGTCCTTTCAGCGGCATCCAAGTCACCAGTCTTCATGTAGCACCTTCCAATCATGTTCATGTGTGAACTGAACCTCTTCTCATTTCCATCCCATGGAGATTTTCCAAGTTCCTCTGCTACCTTCTCTGCGACACCAAGTGTGGTTTTGCTCTTATCAGAGCTTCCTTCCTCCCACTGAAGAACGCCTAAAAGACATTCACAGAAGACTTCTAGGGAGAAAAATCCTGTACCAACCTCAACCATCTCCCCAGCCACAGGACAAGCCGCCATTCTGACTTCCTCGGAGGTCACAAAGTCAGGCCAAAGTTCAACCTCAGGTTCACTCAACACTAAGAGAGAATTAACTTGAGTTGCAAAAGCTAGATTTTCAAATTCTTTCCAATTTGCACTTGACTGCAACTGTTGGGTCCCATCTTCTTTCAGCTTTTTAATCTCATTCAAAACAGAAGAAATATACTCGGAGCTCTTCTTCAGTCCTTCATTGCCAGCATATTTCAAGAATACGGCACAAGTTGTCAGGAGTTGAAGATGACTATATTTTTCTTCTGTTTTCAATGCTTCAGTTGCTAATTCTTCAAAATATCCGATCTTGCTCTTCAGATATCCTTTCCCCATTTTCACGGCCGAGAAGGACATTAACCATGCCTGAACTAGGTGTTTCATGTGGTCATCACCATTGAGAAGCATACTGAGATATGCCTCGCACTGCAGGATACACTGCTCCAAATCACCACTCTCTAACTTCTTTCTCAACCGTAATATCTGAAGTTTTAGGCAACTGACATGTCTATCCTTCAGGAATGTGACGAATTCATCTGCACTTGCATGAAAATTAATCGCCGTACTTTCAGTTAGTGTTAAATGTGATTCAAAGTAATCGAGCACACAACTGATATTTTTTAAACAGTCACTCCTTTCAACCAAATTCAACCCTGGAAGAAGGAAGTGGGGGATCTCCTTTGCCAAAATAAACTCCTTAAACTTTTTCAGCAAAGAAAGAGAGGTTCCAAGGGTGTCCATATCCCTCTCATGTCTTTCCTCAAAAACTGCAAAAAGTGTATGAAGAAGCCAGTGTGACAGTTCTTTTTCTTCCACATGTAGACTTTTCATTAATTCTACGTAGACCTGCACGAACGCTTCTTTATAGTTTTCAGGAAGGCCATTAAATATTGTTCTTTCTGCATGTGCAAAACAGTATCCCCACTCTACACCACTTCCATCTTCTAAACTGTCCTTGGCTATGAGGTAGCTTGGTTTATCAAAGAGAGATTCACATGTACTGTCCGACATTCCTTCAAAAAGTAAAAAGCATTTCTTGCTTTTCCAATGTTTCAGTACAAAGTCCGGACAACCCTCAAGTTCAAATGCAGCTTCAACAGAGCATGCATATGCATCAATGCAGGGCACATCTAATGGATCACCTGTTACCTTTCTTTCCATTTTCTCCCATAATTTGAAGTGTGAACTTGTGATACCAGAATCAAAAACAACGGGATGGTCATGGGCTCTGCTTCTAAGAGCCTCAGTAAGCTGCCGTGAATTTGACATATCTGTTTTCAACGCACTTTTCCCATCTTCCCCAAGGTCGTTTCCATGGAATGCAGTAACGGTTTTGTGTACATGAAGTAACCTTAACCGAGGCTTGTTGAAATTCATGTAAAAGCCATCTTCATCTGTCCCTGTATGCATCCTGTGCAGCAAGTAACTTATTTCTGAACTGGCTGGACCTGCAACCACCTGGATCCCCCATTCTGGATCCCTGTGGAATTTTTCCACAGTTGTCTGCAGAATTTCCTCTGACTCGCTGGAAACTTTTGTAGCCACCTCACTAAACAAATAATCATTTGTTGAGTAGTTCTGAACCATTGTAACTTTGGTGCTTAGCCCCTGCACATCACCTTCATTGGCCTGGAATGACCAAAATAAATATTATTAATTCAAAACTATTATTTTTTGTTCATGCATGTAGAAGTGAGCTGACAAATGCTCAATGTACGAGACAGTGGTTCGCCCAGCTCATACATCACACTTAACATATCCTGCTGGATTCTGCAGACTTTATTACACAGGTGCAGTTGGTCATGCTGCTAGTAGTATTTGCCATAAGCTATGGGTCTAGGCCTTTTATGTCAAAGCCCATATATAAAACAGAGAGAGGAGAAGCATGGTCTAATCAGGGTTTCTGCCTGAAGGGTAAATGGGTAAAATTATGTACCCAAATAAAATTCAAGGGTAAAGATACGTACCCAGAAAAAAAATTGATTAACTAATCAAATGAACACTAAGGGATATCGCCAAAACACACCATTTTCAGGTCTGAAACTCCAAATATTCTCACTGTGGAATGGGGGAACCCCCCTCCAACACGCACCCCCACATGTTGTCCGTACTTCTTACCCATTCATTTTTTCCTGGCAGAAACCCTGCTAATGTTACTGTCGCTGTTACAATCTAATAAAATGAGTAGAAATTAATATTTTTAGCTGGTGATTAGTCAATGACTTTTATTTGCTGCGACAAGAACAGATATTACTGCAACTATGGATGTCTCATACACTGGCTTTTAAACACAAAGGCTTTCACATGCCTAATGGATGGTCCAGCTTGTTGGTAAATAAACCTGAGTTCTGGGAAATGACACTTAGGTTCTAATGCTTATTTCTAATTTGATCTGTGTTAGGAAGATTGCTCATCAAGCTGACTAGAGAGTTTGAACTGTCAATCAATGATGAGCATGTACTGATGTAAAATCCTGAAGAAGGGCACACATTTATTGAATGGCACATTGTGCCAGGACTGCCCTGACCTGGCTCCCTGTATGCATCACCCCTACCTCACCATGCTTCCAAAACTTGCATCATCTGTGGGACTGGCAAGGCACACGTAGTATGTGAACAAGTCAGTTTGTAAAACATACAGGAGCCCAGTTGGTTTACAGCATGACGTTTTCTCAGTGGTTTCAACAACACACAAACCAATCAGGATATCATGGAGAAAAACATACTTCCTGAATATGAAAACTGAAGGATAACAATGGAGAACTGAGGATGTTCACACATTTGGCACTTTTACAATTTGATCAATTTGTTTGAAATGTGTAAATGCATCACTGTGCACAAATAACCTATTGAATACCACAAAAATTTGGCCCTGTTAATAAACAGTTAACCCCATTTTTAACTTCTGCAACAGAGTAAACTATTACTTGGTATTACCTACTAAATTATTTAAATGCAATTAACTATTTCATTTAAAAACTCTATTTTAATCACTGGCCAACAAATATGTTGGAATATATTAGGCCCTGTAATGCCTTAAAACACCTAGCAGATTAAGCTACGGGTAGACTGTTCAGTACCTAAACATGATTTATCAAAAGCTGATATGACTCTCCCTGCTTATTTCATTCAATACCTGTGTTAATGAAAACTATGCACCCATAAGCCAAAATATTTAGGATAGTCCATCTATTTTGAACATAAATACCACAGGTAAATCCATGTTAATATATATACATGTATATTAGCTGACCAGCACTAGTAACATACTGCCTTGGTCAGATGCTGTTCATGTTGAATTACCCCTGGTATTTATGATTATGAACTGAACAGTCTATCCCAAAGCTCCATCCATTAAGCTGGCCATACACGAGGTGACATGTCGCACAACACAAATGATCTGTGACATGTTGCTCAACATGAACAGTCCATACACACAGCGACATGTTCTGCAACATGTCGTGCAAATCTATAATAAAATCTACATGCATCAAACAACTTCCAGGTTTTAATCATTATTTGGTATGGTAACATTATGTTTACCAATATAACTTGTAAGCGCATGTGATGAAAAATGTATTATGCCTAGGACAAATTCTGTCTTGTTCTCTTTATTAATAATGATATATAGGAAAAATAGGCATAGGTCTTTTGGGATAGCTACACAATTTCTTCCATGTTTCCTGTTGATAGCACCCTCATCAGACACGGTGAAACCATGGACAGTCACATTATCACAGGATAACATGATCAATCGTTATATATTTGTTGGCTTTTCCCCAACACTGGGCCTACAATCCCGTGACAAGTCGCAGGAAAAAGAAACATATTCCTTCTTCTGCGACATGTTGCGCAACTCATGAAAACGTGTGATTGTCTGGGAAAAAGTGTGTTCTGTGACTTGTCACGCAACATGTCGCCTTGTGTATGGCTGGCTTCCGGTGTTTGGAGGCAGGAAACAGTCTCTCCCTATTTATCACAGAGATACTGACAGGGCCTAATTGGAAAAGTATAGTAATACAATCTGTTACTGCTGATGGGAGGGAATCCTTGGTCTGTCACTTAGGCCCTACATGAAAAATATGAAACTGGTTTTGGTTCCCAGAAACTGTTCACTTTACAATTGCGAAACCAAAACTGGTTTCAGCCAAACTGCAAAACCATCTCTGCAGCAGATTTCAGTTTCTCCAAAACCCTCTTGTTAATTATACGGTCATAATGGCAACATCATGCCAAAGCAGTGCAAGTTTGTTAATTATATTTTAATAATTGATACTGTTGGTGACTGTTGAGTTAAATTTGCAATAGTTGTGGTATAAACAATCATTTGAAAGTGTACTTAATTTAATTTTCCTACGTTAGCCTTGTATAGCTAAAGATAAGATACATGTATTCTGTACCACCATGATAATTGGATATGTTTTGGGAAACAGGAAAAAAGTCTATTTTCATCATAAATGCAATTTCTATATACAATTAATAATGCTCTCAATAGGTCTCAAATTACACAAATTTCACCTAACATGAAGCCAAGGGCCAAGGCAGTGTCTGTGAATGGACTATGATACGTTATAACTGAAGTGCAGCGAGGGAAGAAAAATTGCAGACCTGCTCGATGATAACATCACGAAGCAAACACTATGACACCCACCTTTTCAGATTATCTGGACAGATGTCAGCTGTGAGGAATCTGCTATATGTCTGAATTTCAGTGTCTGGTGCGTTGACTTGTGACCGGTCATGACTCGGCAAAACATCCTGTCCTCATTAGCCTGGTCAACAGGTCAACGTGACTCCGTGGTCTCTTTCTCTCGCCTACCCACAGCTGTTAATGGCCCCTGACGCCGACAGATGGCGCTTATGGCCGGTGCAAGATTGGACGGGCACCGGTTTCATTGATCAAGAGCAGTTTCAAGTGTATTGATCTGTAACTGAATATGGCAAATAGGCCTTATTTAAAATTATAGAATGTAAGTTCAAGAATGAAGACGTGTGTAACTGCGTCGAAATTAGTTGAATTTGCTTGCTGTGCTGAAAGCCTATTAAACTTTACCGAATTATTTAGAAAATATCAGCATGGTGTACTAACATAGCAGGGTATAAAATTTAGGTCTAAAACACTTAAACTTTAGAGCATTTCTATCTGAATATATCACATCAGTTTGATAATTTGTCTAGATACAGTTTTCATAGCTTCTGATAAATGCAATCATCGTAAACACAATGATTTCACTACCTGGTAGATTTATAGCAAGTCTTGAAGGTTGAGAATCATCAACTGCAGATGTAAAAACCTATTGTCTACATCTTCATTAAATAGCCATTTTTTGTAGTAATCCTTAAAAAATGCATTGTGTCAACCAATAAGTAAAGAGTATGATATTACTAACAGTAGGTAAACATTGTAAAGATAAGCAGGCTCAATGTATTTGTTTATTTGAAGATGTAATATATTAAAAGACCAAATTGAATGACAAGTTGTGTTATGTATGCCTATAGTTAAACTTTACTGACTGACCAGATAAAACGAAACCCCTCAGATGTTTGACAAAAGCACCAGTTCCCCCATCATCACTGACTTTCACAGTCTTATCAGTTGCATTAAATTCTAAGCAGGTTCTCACCTCCTTTTTGAGTCAATGTAGGCATATACGCCTGATATCAAATTGAGAGTGAATGAACACATCATCAAGAGAAAAATAATGTAAATAGTTCAAGCCTTTTTAAACATTTTCTTCCTGTTATATAACGTTAACTTTGTTAACTATATCTGACATTTCAAAATTTATTATCACAGTATATGATGTCTGATATCGCCGTCCGTAGTTTTACCATCAGGCAGGAGATCCCTATGTAAGCTTATGAAATCAGGTTTTTTTTTACAAGCCTATGTGACATCTTATCTTGTATGAAATCGTTCATAGATAGTCTTATAAGTATATATATTACCCAATTGAAACATATAACTGATAACTGTATAATGATGCTTGATTCTCAGCATTAATTTAGGTCTATGCACAATACTACTACATGTGGCCAGCCATGACCTTCAGCTACCTCCCAAGCCATGTGCTCTTGGCAACATAGGTTAAGGTCATTGGTTTTAACCTTTATCGAGCAAGAAAATGATATATGTGACCCATTCCAATTTATCCTATACTATTTAATCAAACTACAACATCTTACAGAGTGATTAAAAATTTCCAGATTACTGGAAATAGTGAATCTTCACTGCACAAACTTTCACTCAATCAAGTGTAGTTGACAGCTAAAGATAGCTTGTCAGCACATAAATGCTTAAATGTTTTTATGGAAAGCCAAATGGGACACTCCAACTACATTATACCTACCAATACTAATTTAGCATTTCTAGCCGCTAATCAAATCAATGTACATAGATACTTTTCTTTATTACTTTATAGGTCTAACGCCTTGTTATTTTCTAGTTCCTCTTTGGAGATGACATTTCATTTGATTTCTGAGTTCTGACCCCTTTAGCACAATTCAGTCTAGTGATCTAGTAGAGTCATACATGTACTCAAATTTGGAATTTTGAAATCATGAATTGATAAATGGAATATAAGCAATGCCTATTATAATTAAACATCTCAATCATACAAATGAGAAAGCTCGGGAATAAATCTGGAGAGTCATGAATCTGCCTGCTTTATGTTACATGGATACATGTTAGTGTACATATAAATTACACAAGATTCATATCAGATAAAACAATGCAAGGCACTGTAACTTTAGTATAGTATTAAATGTTAGATGTACTAAAAGTCTGCAGTTTCATAAAAAATATGAAAAAATGGCATTGAACTACAACAAGAACAGGAATAAGAACAAAATGTAAACCAACAGTAAAATCACATGATAAAAATGTCAAAATTTAGTAATTTAGTGACCTTTGACCCCAGGTCCCATCAGGGCATAGGTAGAAAACAATTAATTATACATCATTTATCACAGAAATGTGTTGGCTATAAATTAATACCATTCTAATGACTTTTGAGTGAATACTGGTTAAGAAAATCCCTAATTAGCTACCCCTAGCCCTTAATTTGGACCAATTAAGGGTCGCGGTACTGCCCATTATATAAAATGCTGTAGCAAAAAGGTCATACCATAGTTCAACTCTACTACCTACCTGGTGATGTTCCAGGGGTCCATACTAACTCCCTATGGCATCAAACCATATAGATGTAGTTTTGGTTGAACAAACTCTTTTTTTAATGCCCCCTACCAGATTTTGCTCCTACCCTAGCTATTTTTGGTCTTTTCGTATATAATTATTTTGGAATACTATGATGATATATATAACATAAAATATAATAAATAATACATATATATATAATGTATATATATAATTGTTAATTTCATTTATTTATTTAATTTTGCTATGTAAGTGTTTCTGAAATGTTTAATTCCCTCTCCTCCGTCCATCCTTCCAGGTTATTGCATTTAACCTTTACGTTTTTCAGCAGTTTGCCTACTATGGAGAAATGAGAGCAAGCACGTTAACAATCGGTGTATCAAGCCCAATTTTAATTATGTGATTAAAGCATTAGAACTTGTATAAATACGACCGATTTTTTCAAAGTACTTAGTTAAGTCAGCATTTAAAGAAAATGGAGGCTAGCTGTTGCCTTCACTAACAAAAGGTCAAAGAAATTTCGGGGGCGTAGTTAAGTGCATGGGTTAATGTCAAACACGGAAAGCGTAAAAATATTATGTTGCAAATGTACAGCGCATTTGTTTGTTTGTTTTGTTCAATTAAATAATTTTCTTTTTGAGTTATTTATCTCTGTAACATCTACAAATCAAAATAAAAAGAACCGATGACGGGCGCAAATTTATGGTATAATATAACAGGAAAGAACAGGATAATTGGAAAATTAAATTGAGAATTCAATTACGATTAAGAGTGAGTTCGATTTGGTCCGATCTGATAAAGAGTGCACGGCCCTATGGCCCCTTCACATGACCCCCCCCCCCCCCCCCCGTCTGGCATTTCATTTGATAGCTGGAAAATAAAAGATGCTAATCAGAATTAAGCGGATCCGGGGGGGGGGGGCGCCTCCCTTTTCAGCCGCCGCAACCTTTGATAAGGGTTTTAGGCAAATTTAAGCGGGCCTGTAGTCTCCTTTGGAATCTCTTTCTATGTCTATGTTTGGAATCAAGGAGCTTTTTAGGGGTAGTGATTAGTCTACAGGTTGGACCCCTCCTTTTCCTAAATCCTCGATCGGCCCCTGCTAATTTCTAATACATTGCAATATATAATACTCGTTATGGGATAGACTGAAGTCCTGTTCATATTTTTATGTATACAGCAAACATGAAGCAGAAGTTAGATGCTGCATCGTTCTAAAGCATTGCATCTATTCAGATAACGTGGACAAATATAGAACCACGTTAATCTATAGAACCCACGCACGTTCTCGTCGATGACGTCATTGTGACGTCATATCAAAAGAACCGGTGCCATCGCCCAACACCATTGTCTTTCTTTTATAATCATTAAACAAAACCATGGCAGATTATATAGCCCAACTCGAGTGTGTAAGTATGTTTTAAATTGGTACATTATTCTCATAAAGCCGGGGTTATAAGATCATCTATTTTGGGCATTAAACTAATGATTTAAACTATATTCCCGTCAGAACATTGAAACTGGTTCAGTAATATATCTGTTATTGAGTTAAAGTTTAATCGTACAGATCTATACGTAAAAGGCAAATAACTTCAAATGTTTAAATCCAACTGTATTATCTTGTACGTATTGTAGTTTCAGTGCCTTTTTTTTGTCATATCATTAGCTGCCTTTCATGTTCAGTAAATTATCGATAGGGAAAAATCTTTAACATGTAACCTTGTCTGAATGGATAAGTATTTATCCATAAAAATTAACAATTCCGTTGGAGGTTTATGTTCCAATGCAACCTTATAAAGGTCAAATGTTATTTTATATAAAAGTAAAAGAGACTGCATTTGCTGCAGAGCTGGAAACACATGCAGCTCTGAAGCATTATCTAAGAAATATAATCACTCGAAAAAAAAAATTCTTCGAGAATCATGTAATTATTTCAATGATATTCTGGACCTAACTGGTTTGAGTAGCTCTAAATTGAGTAATATATATATTTTGATTTCAGATGCCCTCAACAAAAAAGAAAAAGAAAAATCAAGTAAAAATTTATAAATTTGTCATTTTTATCGCATCTGCTTCATCTAATAATATTATAATCATATTTCCACATTCATTAGCACTGGTTTATTTGAAATACCTGTAATTACATATAAAAGTAATGAGCCGCATTTGAACCCAAACCTGTATAACGATTTATATATAATGCTGCTATATTTCTATTAGTGATATGGCTAACTGTATCATTTCGATACACTCTTAAGATAGTTGCGTTTAACCAAGTTTAATGGTAAAAAATGAACATAAGTAAAAGACCTTTCCTGAAATATTAGATGAGCTGATAGAGGTCCAGTTCTGAGGTGTATTTTATTAAGATAATTGTAACCTCCGATATTTACTTCTTCCTGGTCCAAGTTTTTCTCTAAATGGCACATGTTAGTGAACGACGCAAAGTCAATAAAGGTGGCGCCACCTACACCTATGTGAAGAGTTTTGTGTTTATTACTAACACAATATATATATATATATATATATATATATATATATATATATATATATATATATATATATGCGAGCCTATGTGGCGCCACCTCCCTTGCTGTTAAATTGATCGGTTGATAAGTAACTGAGACGCCTGGTGTTTCAGACGATTCTGTAACCGAAGAGTTTCTGTTTGCTTGCTGGGTTGTTCGTCTGTTAACAAAACACGGAAAGACTTCTGAAATGGTTTAAAAAAAAAACGATTACGGGGAATAGGGAATAAGCCTCAGAGCCACAGGTCATGTTAGCCAAAACCTGGCTAGCTTGAACAAAACTAGGCTGACTTCAGTAGTCAAGCGACTATCGGCTTTTTATGGCAAAACGTTGGCTGCAGGTAAATTCAGCTCGACTGGGACGTGTCTCGTGAAATGGAGGGCGCTGGCTTTAAATTGGCGGCTAGACTTAAACCCAGTTATGGCTCTATAGTATACACACGGCCACAGGCCTCTGCCTTCATTAATTCAGCGGACCGAGTGCATGAACATTGCTGCACAGCACATGTTGTGTGACCCATTGTGTTTGGTACCTGTCCAAGTTAGCCGACCACTGCTTACACACGAAATTATTACGCAATTGCTTCTGTCTACGGGGTGCATGTATTACATTTCTCTGGGTTGGCCAGCAGGTTAGCATTGAAGATGTAACACATGGACACCGCTGGGACAAACAAGCGCTGGTTTACTATGACAGGCATCCAACACACGGGATCACAACAAGTGCTTCGTAGCACATTGTCTGCGCTCCGTCCGCTAGATTAACGAAGGCAGAGGCCCAGCTGTGACTCTGTACTATTACTACAGATACAACAAGGTCTAGGGGAGGACTTGATTAAAGGTTAATGCAGACCTTTGAAAGAAATATATGTATTCTGTAAGTCCTCTGGGTGCTTTTCAATTTAGTATTAAATTTTGATAACAGAACAGCACGATACCGCGACTGGCAGCGCCCACTACCACCCAGCAGCCGTACCATGTGGAAGTCCCACCGGGGATCACGGATATCGTCACAGCTCTCTACTACCAAGTCCTCAAGCATCAGCCTGATGACGTCATCGCATTCATGGCCCTCTACCTTGAAGAAATGGTCAAGAAACGGACATGGGGTAGGGACCCCCCCTCCCCCCCAACACCTACACACACGTACCCTAAGCCACCAACTTGTTTATTTTTCTAATTATTCTAGAGAATATTATTACAGTACACTCAATTTCGTATTAAAGCAACTTGAAATCCTGGGCTGGAAGACAAAATTTATTTTTGTATTTCTTGCCCAAAAGACCTGTAATTCCTGTGCATGTTAAATTTTACATGGGGTGGGGGTGGGGGCTTATTTTAGCCACAAAAACATTTGATTAGGGTTTCAAACCAATTTCTTTGCGGCCTGGACTCGGTTCCTCAATCCTTTCCGGACCAGCGCTCCATCACATCCTTAAAAAACAGCCTGATGACGTCATCACATCATATAAACCTTCTATAAGTTTTCATCTATTCCTGTGTAGGACCCTCCCCTTTCCAAAATCCTAGATCCGCCCCTGCAAAAATATGGATTTGCGCATACCCTATTGGTCCGCTGCTGATTTTATCTTGATGTACATATTTATGGACTAAAATTTATGGTAGATATATATATATATATATATATATATATATATATATATATATATATATATATATATATTGGAGAGAGACAGAGTAACCTCAGCTCCCGATTATGAGGCCCTGTGCTGATGAAAGCTCAGTCCGTTTGTATACTAGTATCCGGCCATGATCTATGCTAATTAAGACTAAAAAAAAATTTGAACCACAAGTTGCGCCTTCTGCATGCTTGTGAAAACTAGAGTATGAAAGTTGTTTTAAAAAATGATAAGGCGAGGCCCTGGGCGGGAGGGTCGGAATGTTTAAGTGGCCGTCAGAGTCTAAAGCCTGTATCTCACTGGGCCGCGAGAGCTTTATATAATGCTACTTTTGCTATACGGTAGGTTATTTTGACACTTGATATTACCTGGGTTTAGTTACATGTCTATGAAACGCGGTTGCGATTGCAGTACGGGTACACAAGCGGGCTAGGATGCGGGCATATTACATATCTGTTGCCCCCCCCCCCCTCTATAAAAAAAAACACATCGCTTTTTCATTTTTAATATCTTGATGGTACCTTTACCAATTCGATTGAAATGTCTCATGGTATAACATGTGAATAGAATCATCAATTTTGTTTTTAAATATCAAAGAAACCAAAGCTTATTACGGGAGTATCGCCGAATTTAAAATAGCATACGAAGTCAAGAAATGCGATATAAGAGTCAGGTTGTACATTTGACATATGACATTCATGGCACTAGTGTCTGCCTCCAAGAGTTGGCATCTGTAAATCAGTTTCAGTCTAAAATAACCGGTCTTGGTGTCGAGTTTTTTCCATTGGCATTTGAATCAAGGATTGAATAGTCCAAAGTTTTAATTTGGAAGGGTCAGTCATGATTTTGAGCTAGAGTGATGAGGCCATCATTGAGAACCGTTTCAAAGAAAAAGGGATGGGGTAATAGACGGATTGTCAAGGAGCTTTCTGGAAAAGGATGGGATCATCGCACAGTTGGCAGACTAATAGCAACAAGAGCAACACAAACGTGCATATTACGCCTGTCTTAAATGGCTTGTGACCTCTGACCTCATCAGGTGACAAACTGTATTGATTAATATTTATACTGAATATCAGGAATATCCGTAAGAATTCTGTTAAGTCTTCACCAAATCTTGTGACCTCTGACCTTACGGTATATGCATGCATTTGTCCGGGAATCGAACTTAGGCGAGCTATTATATTGGTTTATGTTTCTTTTGAGCTTCATCATAATTCATCATATTTCTGATAGTTATCACGGCGAAACTACAGTGGCCTTGTGAACTCTGACCTCATTAAATATGCGTGGATTTTGCCTTGGTCGAACTCGGGCGAGAAAATCTATTGGGAAGTAGTTATGGTGAGTTTCATGGAAATTCATCAAAACCCAGGTAAGTTATTGCGACGACACTGAAAGTGGACGGACGGACGGTGGGTATACCCTTATAAGTCATAGACGGGCATATAAAAATAAGAAACGCAGGATCAGTGAGTTAAAAATCAGGTAATGGGAGACCGAAGACAGCATGCTCTGAAGAGAACACTGCCTGCGTGGAGGATTTTATTTAGTTACAAGAGGATCACCCCAGGACGCAGCTCTCATGCAGCTCACAGAAATAGCCAGTGAGTTGCAAATGAGCAAATCTTTTGTGTCAAGAATGGTAAAAATTAAAGCCATTCAAAATGTTAAGGGTTTCAAAGAAATACCAAAATGTGTACCTGAAAAGAAAGAATAGATGTCGAAATTTGAATAACCGTTTCTCAGCGCCGCAGTTGTCAGGAATATCATATTTAGGTACGAGAAGCACTTTAATTACCCTATAGATTTTGTGAAAAATTGACAGAACAAGTGGGTCTATATGGTAAACGAAAATATGATATTCTATCATCTTGCATCTATCATTTGAAAAAAGTAATGTTTTAAGCTGGAGCTTCTTGGACGGGAGGATAAACATTCATTTCATTGACGCTGAGAGAGCCAAAGTTAAAAGTGAAACTGCACGATGTTCTTGGATGCATGATTATAGGACTGTAGGAGACTTCATTCAAATATAATCATATTTTTTCAATAAGACTGAACCCCCTTCCCATAATAGTAAATTGGCTCAGGATTATTTTGAGGGAGACACCCGAATTCATCAAGGATGGCCGAGTGGCCTCAAAACCCTGACTGTAATCTGATGGATTATTTCATGGAATCGCTAAAGGAAACGGTTTACCGAGGAATTACGGGAAAATATAGGGAACAGGAGTTTAAAGACGGGATACTTGCCTCGTGGGAGGATATTTCAATATAAGAAATCCACGTAGGCATCTCTGCTCGGCATAATTAACGCCTGTGTTAACTTGTAGAGGAAGATAAAGGGCACATTGTGCACGGGCTGAAATAAGGAAGCTTTTCTCTAATATTACATCTTTTCGTAAGCTATTTTGAATTTGGAGAAAATATGCAAGTGATTTCTTTATATTTTAAATGCTTGTAGATAATCCTAATGTTACACCATTAGAAATTTCAATGGAATTGGAATATTAAGCACCGAGATATAACGAGCTAAAAAGCAGGGGGGGGGGGGGCACCCGATATATACGTTTGTCCCTGCGGGTTTCAGGACTTTAACCTCTTAAAAAGTGTAACCACCAGGTTTCAGTATACGTTACCGTAAACCTGCCGCTACATTGTCCGTTTCGTAAAAAAAAATATCCGCAGTTGCACGCCGGACACAGTCTTTCTCATTTCTTTGTGTAGTTTTTAGCCGGGTCCGCATCCGTACAAGCGGACACGTGACTTCAAAGTGATAAACTAGAATTCTCAAGATTGATCCCAGGTAGTGTTCTTAAGGCAAACTTGTGAAATATCATTAAAACTCAGAGATAAATTAATGTGAATCTTAGTAATAAAGATAACAATTAAACAAACCATCTGTCCTCCTTCATTAAACTTCCTTATACCCGTCAGTGTCCTTTAGGCAAACTGGTGAAATATCATTAAAACTCGGAGATAAATTAATATTAATCTTAGTAATAAAGATAATATTAGAACCATTATTAATGTAGATAACAACTGAATAAACCATGTATCTTCCTTCATTACAGATCCTACTAACTTCCAAATAAGCACCCAGGCAGGAAACACGTCATCAAACAACCCGTCTGGGAGGAGTGTCAACTTCGATGAGGACTTCTTCGTCAAAGATTCACCGAGGGAAGAGGAGGAAAGTGAAACCGTGACACCCTAAACACATCATTATTGACACATCAGCGTTAATCATGTGAAATAAAACGTTTGAATTGGTAAACATTTTTGTCTTTACGCATAAGTCAATACGCTCGCTATATATACAGAGGCCCGATACAAACGAGTACAACATAAGAATACCTGCATAAACCTGACGAGAACTGGCGGATCTACGTGTTAACTCCTAGGTTACGTATCCCAAAAATAGCGGGATAGTCCTGAATTGCGTTTCCATTACCTCGTGAGCGAACGTGAACACGAACAGTTCGCGGGGACTTGTTTCCATAAAAGCGAACAGTAAATATTGTATAATTTACCAAAGAGGAACGTTTAAATTGAAAGGCAATGTCGCATTTAAAATTATCTGAAAATGGGGGATTATGTCGCTAGAGTTAACGCCACTTGCCGTTTACGCCTCTCATTTCTATTGATATGTTGGTTCGTGTCATTCTCATTATGAGACGAGAAGTCGTATAAAATTCCGTGCCACTTTAAAACTCTACCCATCTCTCGACATCACTGAACAGTGTTTGTGCCTTCTTTGCTTTAGCCACTTGCTAGAAACACAGGGGTGCCTTTTCTTTGATTCGATTTAAGGAATTCCATCGTGCAAAGTCATCCAGAAGTATTTTATATCAGGCTGTTCTGTATTGATGCTATGGGAACTCTTGGTATTTGATCAAATGGTTCTATCTTATCTGCTCTATTAACATAGTTATAGCTGTAATAAGCGGCAGCATATCCGTTAATAGTATAGACCACGGTTCAGAGAATCCAGCTTTTATCTCCTTTTTAATAATTACACTCTGTACAACCGTGCTTTCAATAGGCGAACACTTTGGAGAGTCCGACACTCAGGCTAAAATGTAATACTTTATTTTAATACTATATTGACATTATCTTGAGAATACATAATTATCGGAGTACCGTATAGTGCTAGGTTAGAGTCAGACGGGCCTGCTGTATACACATTTGACTGTTTTTATTGGGGTAGTCAACAATGGTCGTTGACTATTAGAACAGTCATCTTCATCTGTCAATTCTAAAGCCAAAAATTTGCTCTTCCAGTCAAACGCCCGGACCTCAAAGCAACTAAACTCTCACTATATTGGTTATGGCATTAAAAATATTTTTTTTTCTTAAATCATATACATTAATTCAAACCATGGATACATGTATATACATTTATTTTCTATCAACATGTATAATGTACATAAACAATACTTTGTTACATATTCTGTGTCGGTCATAATCTGTATCATGTTCTGCCTTTACAATTGCACCATAACACACTTAACTGAGCCAGTGTTCAGTCAAACACTTGAGAGTCATGTATCAGACACATTGACATGTAAATGTTCAGCTATAAACAACCGTCTGTGTGGCTCCCCATGTCCATCGAAGTAACATCTGACAAGATTTATGTATTTGCTGTGCTAGAATACACAAGTTGGCCTGGCAGCCAACATATCTAAGCTAACGTCTTGGATACAGAGTTTTACAGACATAATTCATATCGTTTTAAGACTGTATAAAATACATTGGTTCATGGGGTATGAGCTGTTTACATTTGATTGTATATCACATACTTATTTTTATTTACCTAACACTGTTTAAACAGTTATGTATCAGATATACTATATAGCTCTAAGTGAATGATGAAAATTAATGATTACCTGAACAGCAATGGATAACAAATGTTTCAGGTAACCATGGCAACATAAGGCAGTAAGCGCATTTTCTCCAAAAGTATTTTTAAATTCTTTCTTTACTATTATATTCTGGCAGACAAGGGATGACAAACAGGGTAACATAACTTACAAAGGCACTTGTCAAACAATTAGTTAATTTGTATCATCTGTCAAGAGTAGGAACCAATACATGTAAATACTTTTGGATAGTAATTTTTGGTCTTTGCCATGAACCTTCAATGGCATCTTTTTACTGAACATATTTGTGTATGAGAAAGGCCATATCTGTCACAACAATTTGATTCATTTTGTCCCCCCCCCCCCATGCTGCACACTACATGTCAAATCCATATATGTTGCCAGTGGTAATGTGATATACACAGAGGGCAGAGGGTGTAATAGTTAGCACCTCACCTAACAGATGTCTCCACCTGTTGGACAACACTGACAATATGCATTTAATAGTTTGTTATGGATTCACGTCCTATCATACAGGTTCCTATCATAATCAGTCCACTCAGTGTCTCTGGTGGGATTCAGGTTATGGCACCATTGCTGCAGAGTCAAGCCCTCTATCCACTTCTAAGCCTTGTCTTGTAACATCTTAGATATCATCAACTAATATGATTCAGAAAGGGTTGGTGGACTGTGGAACCAAAGTGTCTGACAGACTTTTTAACCATGTGTCACCATTGATTATTTTGGTTGTGGCCATGATGTAATCTGCCGCAGCTGAAAGCAAAAAAAGTAAATTATTATTATTATTATTATTATTATTATTATTGCCTCTGCCAGGGGGGTATAAGTTCATCCCAGTTTGTGGTTGTGTGTTTGTGTGTGTGTTTGTTCACAACGTGTCTCACGCAATCAAGAACAGAATCTCATGAAGTTTTCTGGGCATTTCAGGAATGGGTCAATGAAGAAAAGATCAGATGTTGGTGTGGACCTGGCACATGATCCAGATTCAGGAACATCACCGAGGAATAGTGAGAAATGTAGAGTCATTTATGCACGAATGAACCTGGGAAAATGAGCCGAATAAGTAACTGCAAAAATGGTCTTAAGAGCATCCTATAATATGAACCCCCCCATATTTGGCAGAGACTGCTTGCATACCTTAGAATGCAGATTTAAAGTGATCATTATCATTATTATTATTATTATTATTATTATTACTTTTATTATTATTTGTATACCATCATAACCAATATTAATTTTCACACATATTTTTAACATGAAAAGTTGTATTAAAGAAACAGTAGTAAGATTCATAATTAGAAGCAGACAACTGACATGATGAATATATGATGATATGTATATGATGAACATTCTGAAAACAATATCTACTCCACTTACCATCATCACTTTGTGACAAGAATCGCAGCGCTGATATTTCAGCAAAGGTGATCCCTCCTAGGAAAAAGACTAGCGTCACCTTCTGTTCTGTGGTGCCGGAATGTGTGGATGAAATGGATGGTCCTATGATGTAATACATATTCATACATATAAATATACAATCAACTATAAAAAAAAAATTAATTCTTTAATAACACATTAAATATTTTGGAGAAAAGCTTACATCAAGGTTTTTTTTTTTTAGACAGTCTTTTGCTTAGGCAAGAAAAAAAACAAGGGACCCATGGGTCACATCGCTCAGCTGAATTTTGGAAATATTAGTAACTGTAAAATATTTTTATTTCTTATGGTTTTTCCATGTATATTACCATTTGAAAAGCTAAGAGAAAATGGCCCAGCTTAAATGAAACTCTGTAAATTATAGAAAAATGGACATGAGCTAAAGCATATGGACTGTGTAAATAAATGAAACCTTTGGCCTGAAACCATTTAGTGATGCACCAAGGGAAAAAATGGGCCTACGGTAAGTGTCATATAAAAGTTCCATTTCATAAACAAATAATGTGTGAAGGTAATTAAGTTTTCAAAAGTTAAATATATGGCCATATGAGTTAAAAATTAATCCCACAAAGTTTGACCAATATTCCTAATTTTAAAAACTAGGTTACCAGTGTTATTCACACCTAGGCCCCACCAACTTTAAGAGATATGAATGAAATGCTACCAAGTATTTATATCTTCTTAAATCTTGTCAGTTAGCACTAACATTAGGTCCCTATATTTTACCACATTTGAATATCAGGATAACATTCCTGAACATTTTTTCTTTAAAAAAAAATCAAAATTGTCCAAGTCTCAACAAAAAGAATTTTTTAACATTAAAATCATAAGCTTTGTCTTGTATATTAGTCCTGTGTATCAAAGCGGTGGGTCAGGGAGTTGTCTCTGTTGTTACTGTTCATCGCTGAAAAAATTTGAAATTATAAGATACATCTTGTTTAGAGTACAGGTCAGTCAACAGAATGGGGGGGGGGGGGGGGGGAGAGAATTAGGCTCCCTGTGGTATTTATGCTAGCAGCCTGATCAAACTCAACAAGAGAGAGGGCTTGCCCAGAGTGATGGGATTACATAACAGCCTGGGGAGCATAGAGTTGCACTGAATGACCTACAGTGATCTCAGTGGACCGCTTGACAATGTCAGGGAATACAACAAGAGCCTAAAAAAAAAATTCAATAACAAGCCTAATTTTGCAGTTTTTATTTTCAAATTTCAGATTTTAACAGATTAAATCCTTATTTGTACATGCTGTGAAAATTAGATCCACAGTACTTACAGGAAAATAACGTGCCATGGTAAAAGTTGGGCAAAATTAAAGGTACCAATTTTTAAATTTTGTTAATATTTTAAAAAATTTAAAAGATTTTGATCTAATTTTGAGTATACAATTTATTTTTGATTAATAAAAGTTATATTACTGGAAAAAAAGTCCATAGCTTTAACATGTTTTGTGTTAAGTGATCAAATATCTTTCCTGATTTTTTACAAAATGCATTGTTTGGGCCCATAACTTTTTAAAATTATATAATACAGACATAATTTCTGGCATGTACATAGAAACTATACAGAGGAATATTTATGGTAAATATGAGGAAAAACAGATGAGTGGTTTCAATATTAGGCAGTCCTGAAGTGTGAAAATAGGTTTTTAATAAAAAATTGAGGTTTTTCCTTAATATCTCATAAGAACGAAGTTGCAAAGACTCAGTTTTCGGCTTGGTAGGCGATTTTGGGGACATCTAACATTATGCCGAAGTTTGGATTCCTAGGTCTTACGGTTTCAAAACGTGCCACATCTACGGACGGACGGACAGACGGACGGACAATGGACCACGACTATAGCTCAGATGACTTATAGTCAGCTGAGCTAAAAATTAGGTTTGGTTCTCAGGCATTTTTTTTCAGAAATCAATGCGGGCGTGCAGTTTTTTATTTTTAATTTAAAAAAAAAAATGTCAAATGATAAGGAGAAAAAACATGATGATAACATATTTATTTTGCTAAACAAGTAAAATCACTACATAACAAAGGAAATTTTATCAAAATTGTATGATTTTATCTTCTTGAAAGAAATTGACAGGGGCTGTGCCTGAGAACCATACCTTTTATTTTTTTGGCCTTACACACAATTTTATTATAAACATGCCCCTGAATGCAATCATTTTGCTGATAAAATTGCTTGTACATTACAGAGAAAAGTTTACTTTCCATCAGAAAAATTTACTTAAGAAACAGGCTCACTTCTCTAACAGTGTAACTTTCTTTAGACAATCATACTTCCCTTTTTCTCTTAGTTATATTTTTAAATACAATGTTACTTTTCTTGTTTTGGTTCCTTAGTTCCCTTTAAGAGAAACATCATTTTACAGAAAAGTTTCCTTTCTTCCTGAGCTCAATGTTTTTAAAAGAAAACCTTATTTCTCTCTGTGATTACCATTAGTTTCCAGAGACAAGCTTACTAAAGTGCTTGAGTACTATGTTATTTAACGACAAGATTATGATTTATGTTTTGATTTAATATACCCATTTAAATTAATTTTGAAGATAAGCTTACAGACAAGTTTACTTTTGATAAAATACTTCTCTTTTTTGTCACAATTCTGTTTTTTTTTAAGAAAACTTAATTCTGTTTCTTCAAACAACCATTATTTAATTATTACTAAATCTTTTCTTCTTACATTGATTTCTTGAACTGGTTACATTATTTTCCCAGTACTATATTTTTAGAGACTGATTTACTCTCTTCTTTTCTTTTAATAACTTACTTCTCTTTCTGAGTTGAGTGGGGATGTGTTGAGCTTCCTCGACGGTTGGCCCCGGCAACAGATTCAGCACCTCGATAATGCTCCTCCATCCTGGACGATGAAGGAACTGAGCGAGTCTGACGCTGAGCGGAGCGTAACCACTGAACACGTACGATATATCCTTAGGATTCTGAAAAGATCAGCTAAAGAATGAGAACCCCTTGGATAGGAGCATGACCCTGAGTGAAGCGTACCAACGAAACTCATACAATATATCCTTAAGATTTTGTTTAATGTTAGCTTTAGAACAAAGGACCCTTTGTCTAAGAGCCAGATGCTGACTGGAGCATAACCGCTGAACACGTACAAGTTTCTGTAAATATCAGATACAGATAAGAACATCTTGTTTGGGAGCATAAAACCTACTTTACAAGATAAACAAATTATTTTAATTATAACAGTGATTATTAATTAATCACTTATCATAAACTTCATTATTATAAAATGTAAAGGATAGCAATGTGATATTTTATAGAATTTGATAAGTCAGAATTAGAGTACTAAACAAAAGTCATTTATATACTAAACTGTGGCATGCTACATCTTGCCATGCTATATTAACTGACAATATAAGATTGTCATTTGAGCGCAGATACTTTCTGATGAAAATCTTTTAATCTTTCACATTAAGTTACAAACATACTGTTTTCATGATATTTATATCACATAAATAAATGTATTGTATTATTCCTATACCTGCTCGTCCACTTCTTCCACTATTAACCGGAGTGACTTTCGTACCGTCGGGTAGGTTCTCTGCCCTTGTATTTTGAGAAACCCGACCTTCTCTAGGTTGTGTAACGTGAGGATGTGTTCATAACCGTAAGTCTGAAAATCAATAAAATAAAGGTGAATACATTCAGTAACACTGCAAATATATACTTAACAAAAACTTTATTAATCATATGAAAATACAAAAAAAGGGTTAAGGAGTTTCTGAGCAAATTCCATGGGACATTTATAATTTCAAAGTATGTTTGTTCCTGACATTAGTCTGAACCACCTACTTAGATCTTATAGATTGGTTAAAATTAACGTATGAGTAGCGTTCTTCCCATATCTGCCCATTCATTAGCCTTTGGCATCACCACAATAACTTGTAAACTAGGAAATGAATGGATATTTAGGAACTGACTAAAACATTAACCAACTAGAATGGGTTTGTTTTTTCAGTCACTACTTCAATAGTTAGTGTATTAACAGAAAAAAATTTTTTAGTAGATCTGACCTTGAAGATCAATATGCAATTTGTAAAAGTTCACAATTTTTTCATTATTTTGGTTTATTTGACCTTAAAGATGAAGGTCAGCGTAACTGGTTTTCAACTCATCTAAAATATTGCTAAAAACAATTTATATTTCAAATTTCATGAAATAATACTGAGTCATTCAAAAGTTATCACATTCACAAGAAATCTCACAGGAGATGCCGACTACAGACATCACCACCAAAGATGACAGACCTCAGTAACACTATCTGTCTCTATTACCCAAGGTGTGTGTGGGATAATAAAGTATCCAAAGATCTATTCTCAGAAAAATATGTGCATGTTCAATCCGGTCTGAGATAACCAGGCATCTCTGTGGAACCACAAAATCTTGGCATGAATTTTATGGGTTTTAATGAAACTAAGTGTTAATGTTTTCCAATAAAGTTTCCTACTTCTAATTCTCAGCAAAATGGCCAAAGACACATACTGACATCACTATTAAATTTACCTGAATAATTTCTCTCTTGTAATACTCTAGCAACTTTGGCTTGAATCCATTGTTACACACAGACTGGATACACAACAACCTCAGCACCTGAAAATTGCAGAAACAATATACATCTTAGGGAACTAGCATACATTTATAACAATTTAAAAAAAGGTCAGTAGACATTTATTACCCCTGTGCAAAGTGGAGGGTTATTGTTTTCAGTCCATTCTGCATGTGTGTGTGTGTCTGCAAGTTATCCAGGTTCATGGAATTGACTGAAATTTTTTTATTAGTTGGAAGTGTAAACATCTCAATGTAAATCCATAGGAAAACAAACCTGGGATGAGCTTTGAATGGATCTTTGACTGCACTTGTGTGTGTCTGTTCACAACATTAATCAAGCAATTATGAATGGAATCTCATGAAAATTTCAGGGCATTTCGGTAATGAGCCAGTGAATAAGAGAAAAGATTTTGTATGGATCCAGCACATGCCTAATTCAGGAACATCATCAAGGAATATTCATAAATATAAAGTCAGTTAGGCAAAATTTATCTTGGGAATATAGGCCGAATAAGTGAACGGAAACATGGTTTTGGGAGCATCCTACAAAAACGGACCCCCACATGGTCAAGGCTTGCATTCCTTAGACTACAGGCATTTAGTTTTCTTTGTATTTTCAACACTGTCTGATGCACAAGGGTGTTTTGTTTTCAGCTGATTCAAAATGGGTCAAAACAGGTAAGCTTACCTTCATCACTGCCATTTTCCAGGTCAGAATACATGGGAATCAAGAATGTTTTACAACCAGTATGTGCCCTAAAGAATGTTCATCCTTTACTCTGTAGATTTACTTCTTTATTTCCAACCAATATTTTTGATGCTCTTTACAATTACATCACAGTTCACATTTTGCTCAGGGTTCAATCCTCACAAAATTTTCAACTGTTACTACTCAGGGGATTTGTGTCACATTAATGGAAATTTTAAGAAATGAAAAAAAATATATACAGTAGAACCTCCGCATTGCAGACACCAACTCACCTGGTGCTGGTGAGTGAATGGGTTTAAACTGAATTTGAATTTAACTTACCTTGACTATTGGTTCTGCTCTAGCTATACAGTCTTCTATGTATGGATGTGCCTTGTCTGTTTCTAGACCATTGATAAACTCTGCAAATAAAGCATATCAAAATTTAAATCTTCATAAACCAGGTGAAAATACACTACCAGCTGAGCCTACAGACCATGAAAAAGTAAACATCAGCTTTCTCTTGCATTTGTTCAGTTTCAATGCCCATGAAACTGATATGAGCAACTTGTTGCCGTATACTTTTTTTTATCGTTTTACAGGATATATTTCAGAATACACCCACTGAATCATTTACTTAGCCCTAGACATCTGGGGTTTATCGATCATTTATACTGAATAATTTTTAAAAATTCAAACTTGACTAATCTATAGGAAATTGCACATTTAAAGGGACAATGTGGTGATCTATCATAAAGATTTTAAGTATAGGATGGAAAATACAAAATCAAGAGTATGAAAGAAATGGAGATATTTAGGAATAATGCAAATATATGGTAACTTAATATCAAAATATTCAACAATGCTGAATTAGACTTATTTATGGATATGTTTATAGTATATAAGACTTTAAACTGGGATTACCTTGCTGAGCACGGAGATTTTCTATGAATTTGTCTGAATCTGTGACTTCTTTGACTAGTTCAGCAATAGATGTGTCTGCAACAAAAGATTTGAGATGATACACAGAAAGCACCTGCTCTATATGATTGCTGCAGTCAAATGTATTATATAGTTTAAATATGCAACACAGCTTTGAAGGAATATAGCAATTTAATATGATGATATTATATATGATTCATTCAAATCTGCTTGAAAAATAAGGCTGAACTGGTGTTAACAGATACACTTGACCTCTCTAGAGGAGCTGACCTTTGACACACTGGCCTTTTACCACATTTTCTCATTGTAAATCACATAAACATCATGTACATGTATATAAAAAAGAAATATTTTTGTATTCCTATGTTTTTCAAAGCTGGATGAGTAATTTTAAAATATTTGAGGAATATTAGATATCCTTACTTTGGCTTCATAATATATGATAACATTAAGAACAGCAGAGGTCAGTCTTTATTCTTTAGGGATTAATAATTGACAGTAGTTAACAGGAATGGTACTCACGAGTAGCTAGGGAGTTTTTGGCTGACTGCATGTGAGGAAGCTTTGACACAAACTGTTTGATTTCACCGACTGTCTTGGCTGCATGTCTCTCCTGCAACAAGCATAGATATAATATATAAATCTACCTCAGTACTGAAGTCATTGTCACACAGTAGCAGCATGTACAAGTTCTGACCAAGGTAAATATACAAAATGGCCACCCTACCTGTAACACCATCGCAAGTTTGAATGTGTGCAGTCCTACCACCGAATAACAATATAGTGACTGATGTAGACAGAAGGTGCTGAGGAAATCATTTGATATTAGGGATTTTGTTGTGTTCTTGCTATCACACTATTATTAACAATTAGTACCAATACTGAATAGTGTAATATCTGCCCCAACAAAAGCTTACATAGGAGAAACAGGCCAGACCCTTACACAGGCCACAGACAAACAATTAACTCATAGAGCATACATGTTCCATTTTGGAACCACTTTGGAAAGGATAGACACAGCCTCAGGCATGAGAATAAGTATCCTGAAGGGACATCTCCCAGACACACACTTCACAAGAATTTGGGAACTTTAAATCATTGAAAAATTAAACTGTATTACAGAAGGACAGATCAAGGACAAAGGGTACCTCACCCACTACAAAAACTAACCAAAAAGAATCAATGATTTTCCAACAGATCTTGTACATAATACTATAAATATGCTATACTCATACTGGCACCTTTCTAAGTTCTGTAACATTACCACAAGTACACTTATTGACCCTGTAATAATCAGGAAGTTCTATTCACACACCAGGACCAACAGACTTAATCCCCTGATCCTACCAACACCTGGACCACAATATCAAAAGACACTTGTCACACCAACTGGGACACAAGCAACAGGGTTCATATTCACCTGAGGAATAGGCTTAGGAATAGGACATCCAAATAAGCCAGTCTGACCAAAGGTACATGTATCACCTTAAGACCTTAAACTCACTCACATAAACAGAACAGCATGGCAATTCAGATCTTACATTATGAATGTAGGACATGAGATATAACATCTATTCAAATTTCTTGGGATTGATAAAAGTTGTTTAATACAAATGTCTTTTTTTATTTTAATAATTTTTGCTTTTGGAGGTAATTGCCTCCATTTTTTAATGCTAGCTGAACAAAGTATGTACATCTGCAGAAATCCATTCTTGTTTTAGACTATGTGACAGGGCAGCAGCACATGCTTCCTCTCATGTCTTATCCTGGTGTCAACTAGGCCTGGTGACTACTGCACCAACTGCACGGAGGAGCCCCTAAAAGGTGCACACTTTGTGAGTAAAACACAGCTGTGAGGCATGGCATTCCCATTAAGCCTGCAGAGAGCACATCCTGCTGACTGTGAAAACCTAACCGCCTGGGCTGAGATTCAAACCCACTATCTCACGGCGCCGAGTCCTGTGCTCTACCCCTAGACAACAGGGGTATGTCTCAGCAGGTTTTAATTGAGATGTCATATTTGTTAAAGATTCACTTACATCAAACTGAGCTGAGATGAGTTTGGCTTTTTTACTGAGAATCGGACCAACAGCGTTGAAGTTTTTGTCCCGCAGCTCGGCGTACAATTCTTCTCCTGAGTTTAGCACCACCTTCTTGGGTTCACTGGGTGCTTCAGGGGCTCCATCTTTGTTTTTGACGAATTTCTCTGGTGGCAGCTTAACACTTGCTGTGAAAAGTATAAGTATGCAGAATGCTGACAAATAAATAAATACTGGTGTCAGAAATTGCTAAACAAAAACGTAAAAACATTTCTGACATTTGTCATGTGACTGCGAGACATTTCTCTCAGCTTATAAGTTGGAAATTAAATTGGATTTAATATGTTACTCTGTAAATAATATATTAAGCATGTAGATTGGAAACTTATCTATCAAATATTAAACATGGTGGTATTCTTGTTTGTGACATCTATAAGAAGCATATGAACCGATACATGATCTGAATTAAAAATTATATACATTTACTGAAATTTGGGATTTAATCAACAGAAATGAACATACATTTTGACAAAAAGAAAAAAAGTACAACACTTCTGTTTTTTTTTAATTTTTAAATTAGTATAAATTAATAATGGAGATCTTTGAAAGAAACATAGTGTCAAGTGTCAGATTGCAGCAATTATGGCCATGATCAAGGCAACAACAAAGATTCTAAATATTATCTACAGCATACAACCTATTAAGGCTTAAGTATATTTCCAACAAATGAAGGTCATAGGTCATCCCAAGAAAATACAACGAATCATCATATGACATGTCATTCACATTAGATTTCAAATTGAGTTATTTCAACTGGTCAATGGACTGACATTATTGCTGGTGCTTACTGTTATTAATTCCATATATTTCATCAATTAGACCCTCATAGGTCAATTGGGACAGCAGTGGGGTCAAAGGGTCAACAGTCCTGTCAATCAACAGCAGGTTGTCAATCTGGGATGTGATCTGAGGTTCCGCCCCTGCCATTTCTCTTCTCATTCTCAGTAACATGTCGCAAACATGCTGTAATGTAGAATACACATATATGTATCAAAATTTATGTATTTGTATCTTATAACATTGGCCACACTTCTGAACCAAATATTCATTATTACTGTAGATATAGTTTATTCATTATTGGTTATCCCTTCAATTTTTCATAGGTGTATCTCTTTTTCACTATGTTACAACACTTAATTGCTTATTTTCCTAAATTACAACACTTAATTGCTTGTTCTTCCTATATATATTATAACACTTTATTGCTTGTACTATTATTTAAATGTCTGATATACAGCACATATGTATACATTTACACATTATTCCATAGTTATAATGAAAGGTGCTTCTCTACATGACAATAAGACAGTTCTTACCTTGGCACATTGGCCTTTCCCATATATATTAGGAATGATTCCATACAAGGCCTGTAGTGTCATCAGAGCTTTGGCAGCATAAAACAAAGAGGTGTTGTCATTTTCCAAGAAGCACTCCTACAAAAATGTCACATGCAACATATATACCAATATACACATATTATTTACATAAAAATTTTTTTAATCAGACATTGAATATATACCGATTCTCCTCTTTTAATTAACTATTGACAAATATTCATTTTTCAGAAGGGTCACAAAATTATATTTATTCTTTCACCAAGATATATGGAGAACTGATGGTAATTTTCCACCCTTGAGGAATTCACAAAAAGAAATCCTATGGTATGTCACATTAAATTATGTTATGGTAATTTTTTCATTAAATGGAATCAAACATTATCATTATATTTTCAGTACTCATATCAACACATATACAGTTTTGCATTGACAATTTTTCTTTTAATTAGGAGCTGTATATATGCTTTTTACAGTGTTTTGAGTTGTTTTAATCCTACATTAATCTAAAGTGCACACTTTTATTATGTAAGGAAAATTAGAAAAAATTAAAAGATTTGTGTAGCATGATAATTTTGGACATTAATCACCTAATAGAAAAAAAAATTCACATATTTGCATTAAGAATCAAGAAAAATATGTTTTAAAACAGCATATAGCTGAGAATGAGTAACAATACAATATATAAAATATAAAATACTGAAAATCTATAAGAGATGCAGCGCATTAATGAACTTTAATTAAACTCTTATAAGGAAATGCTGTTCATTTTCTATTTACCTTGAATGAATTTTCCATTTCCATTGACAGTAGGTCATGGTCAAACGGAACAAGATCCAAGCAATATTCATCAATGTTAGCGAATGTTCCATAAACTCCAAGATCCTACAGAAAAACAAGTAGGCATTTCATGATCTGATCATTAAGTGAACAAAGACCTCCAAGGCTTTAAAACTGATCAGGTCATTTTTATCAAAGCACTAGATCATTTCTGCCAGCAGTAGTTTTATGCAGCATTTACACCAGTTTAAATTAAGATAAATATCCTGTGAGTGTCAAGATCTATTGAATGAGAATGGTTGTTCCTTTATGATAAATAAAATACAAACTTATTAATTCTTCTACAGTCTGTCCCAGTACCTGTGTCCAATTGTTTTTCCTTGATAATTATTCACACACTGAGATGCTACACAAATTTCGGGCCCAGTGGTTGCTGGAGCTATTCCGCCAACAGCCTTAGTAAAAAATAATGTCTCATTTTAATAGAATTTATATGAGACAAATATTCCAAAATTTGACATAACAGTCATCAATGTTTGCAACATGTTCATCACTGGTGAACTGAGAAATTGGTGATGTCAGACAACTGGGGCCTGGACACCTGAGTGGTAAAACCCTTGGCCCTCTTTGCTGGCCACCTGGGCTCAATTCTCTATTTGGCTATAAGAGTGGGTTGTAGTGGCCAGTCCAAGGTCGGTGGTTTTCTCCTGGTCCTCAAGTTTCCTCAACCCTTACCAACTACCGAGCGCCATCAACTGAGCAATGGAGAGTGCCTCATATTAGTTATTTTAACTAGTTGTACAATCCATGTAAAATATATATAGTTTAATATTGTAACATCATAAGTGACCACTCTTGGTACCATAGACCGGAGAGATGCCATAGTTGGTCCATCAACACAAACAACGCAACAGGGTCGCAAAATAAATACTTTTCACTATATTAAAATATCTTAACTAAATATCTTATTGAGGGAACAACTGCAAATATGTGTTAGGACAATAATTATTGTAAAGAATATCTGTAAAACAGTGACAGCATAGAAAAAAAAATGTGCGCAATGATTCAGGGACAGACTAGGTTTTCCACATCAATGGCCAGAATTTTTCTGCAATCATCATTTGATATTCATTTGAGCAATATATTTTTAGAACCAGTTATCATTTTGCTTTGAACGCCTCTGGCAGGATTAATACTGGGAACCTTTAAACTCCTGAGCCAACTGCCTTACCCACTAGGCTATGTCCTACCTAATTCCAAAATTTGAATGCTGATAGTGATAATAGCAAATGGATTTGTAAAGAAAATCCAGCAATCTCTCAAATGGATTTGTAAAGAAAATCCAGCAATCTCTAAACGCTAAACTAGGGATATTACAACACATCGAATAATTGACGCATTGAATTGTAACCCCTCTATAAATTGTAATTGATTAAAAACCTTCCAAGGGATTTGTTTCAATTAATATTTTGTGCATGTACCATTCCAAAACCCTCAGTAAGCTGTTTACTTTAAAGGAGCACACTGCTATGTCAAGACTATTCATCATGTATGTGTATAAGATAGAGTTTCCACGCTTGCATATAAAGTGCTCCACTAGCATAGAAACAAAAATGACAGCAATAAACAGAGGGCAAGCTCCTTTTCTCCTTTACTTGCCAAAATAAACTGATATCCACTGTGGTAAAATATTTGTTTTTATTTATAAGAAAGACTGAAATTCACTACTAATGTAATAATTGAATCTAGAATCAGATCGAAGGTAAAGAATCAATTAGCTAAGTTATTTCAAAGAACCCTTACAATTCACAGGCCTACTCTGTACCCTAAAACAGTTTACTGTTAAACTAAATACAAACAATACCTTCAGTTTCCGTTCACATAGCAGGCTCTTCCTTGGAACAAAGAACAAATGGAACTCTTTTCTGAAGCCTCCTCTTTCTTCCTCCCTTAAAAAAAAGAGTTGTCATAAGAAAAGTTAAAACCACTGGCCACTAAATGAAGGGCATTTATGTCAGGATAGGTCCATGTCTTGTTGAAGGCAGTGTTTAAGGCATTTTGTAGTATTGTGTCAATTAAACAATGACATTGATGATTGGTTGCTTACTTTCATAATCAATTAAATTAGTTGCATCTTTGTTAAATCGATCACAAATGATTATGTATGCACTATGCACAAGCAAAGAAGTCCTAATATCAAAACATAAACAGAGAACAGCATTAATACTGTCTTTAATCCTATTAACCTGTTGGTTACCTTTTATTACCACTTAAGTGCAAATACATGTTTATAAGTTATGAATACACTAAATCAGATTTTAATCTATTTTCTTTCAACAGAGAAACACAAGAAAAAAATACAGCAACAGATAAATGATAAAATCATGATTCATGGCTTACTTGAGTACATTGTTAGCGATGGTTTCCATCAACGCCAGCTTAGGGCGTACAATAAAGATGATGTTTTGAACGTTGTTGGCTGGCAGTCTTCCTGACCGAAGAGGGAACATTTTATCAACCTCATGCTCCTGTAGATGAAAAGATAAAACCAACAACATATCTTACAAAATGATTACGCTGATGACCCTTCCTATGCATTTCTAATTATATACAGCACTTTACACAGTCCTTATAGTTCTTGCTGAAATTTGGTTGATAACTGCTGTCTGCATGACAAACACAAGGCCATCAGTACAGCTCAGCAGGACTTGAAGAAAGCTGAGCTGAAACAAGCCTGATATATCCACAAAGATCCATAATCTGACATATCACAATTGTAATATCCTCAGCACCTTCACATATTTATTACAACAAATTAACAGTTCAATTTCATTTTTTAATGATTAATTTCCTATTAGAAAATAAGATTATCGTATTTAAATTTAGTATACACAGCTTACAGCAGACAATGCATATTATAATGTTGTTGAGTGAAGTCCTCTATAACATAAACACAGCTCCAGTATAAGGTCAGTATACATACCTTTAAAAGTGAGTATTCTGAAATAAGTCCAAACGGACCAGTCAGGGCATCATCCCATACAATTGCCTGAAAATGATAAAACATGAATGAGACATGTTAACAAACAAATCAACAGTATATTTTGAATGAAAAAAAAAATGTTAAATTCTCCATTGGTTTCTCTGTCAACTATCCTTATGGTATTCCCACATATGCATTATAAAGGAAGCATGGTCATCTTCTAATTAAGAATTTATATAAAGATGTCCTCTCTATTTTTCAGTTAAAAGGTGTTAAGTGTTTATTTATGGTTATTCTAGTTTACATGCCAGTCAAATTTCTATACCACTATATATTCAATAATGACAGTTTTAGCCATTTGTCATGAAATGTCTTAGCAAAGGTTGCATTTATTACAAACCACAGTGATGTCAGGCAAATATAACAGGGCTACTGAGGTAATCAAATTCCCTTTTATTACTAAAAATAAATTCTAACTCTTCAGACAACAATGATTCTCAGTATTTTCATGTTATAATATATATGATATCAATTCTAAGAATGTTAGTACAAACACATACATCTTAAAATTTGCATTTCCAGTTACCCCTAATAGCTTTACATGTAACAGGATTTACAATTCACTGACAGATTACCCATCAAATTGAGGAAATGGCTATTTTCTAAACCTGTGATATATTTTTTTGCACAGAGCCTTGCCAAACAAAAGTTGTTGAAGGGTGAATTTGCAGCAACCTTAGGGGTTGAAGTTGATGTGAACTGCCCCACAGCCACAGCAAGCCTTTTGAGATACTGAAGGATTGTTCAACGGGAGGGGACACAAGCATTTGTTCTAACAAACATTTTTAATCTACTTTTTAGGTACTGGGGGTCAACTTCAGGCTTTTATTGCAAACAGCAGATAAACCCACCTTTAGACAGAAAAAAATGGGGGTTCAATGTCTGATTACTAATTGTACTAATTATAGAAAATATATTGATATATTGACAGTGTTACATGAAAAAAAAACAAAGGGAAAAGGAAGACAATTTTGAGCCATGACAGGATTTAAGTATTACACCACTGACATCATATCAACCCTAACATATATAAAGCTTGATGGTTAACTTAAGGTTTATAAGGGGTTTGAACTAAAAAGTTTGTATTATGTAGCCTATCCTTTCAATTTAGTGAACCCATTTTCGTAAATATAAGTTGTTTTACAGTAAACATATATATAGCTTTCAAACAAATAACAGTGGTACTGTGTAATAAGCACAAATGTGGATGCATTTAATGCACTCTAGGTCTACAGTTGATTCCAAAATAATAAATGGGAACCTTGGACCACACCTGTACAAGGATCCTAATCAAAGCTTGCTGTGTGCTTTACAAAAAATGTTGTGTCATGGTTCATCAATTTCATGCATGGCTGGATCGGCAACAGGACAACTACCCCCTGGACGATAACCCCCCCCCCCCCGACAATTACCCGCCCCGGTACAATTACCCCCCGGACAACTACCCCCTGGACAATTACCCCCATGGTATAAATTACACATTAAAAGTACATGTTATACTTTTAAATATATTCTGTGTTGCTAATGAGTAGCACAGAATGCCAAAGAAATAAATAAAGTTAATTGCAAACAAAAAATAAAAAGAAAATTACTTGGATAATAATATCATGCTATTACTTATTATGATATTACTTATTATGACTGGTTAGAATCAATTAGAATGAATGGTATTCCCTTTTTGAATGGAATTCTATTGTAAGCTTGCGAGTGGTTGATTATGAGGTCATAGTTATGTGACCAAACTTACTCAATTAGTCTTGACTTGATTTGAGCAGTATAAGGTAGGAAGGGTACACCATGCACTGAAGAAACCCGCAATTTTTTAAAATACACAATACAATCATCTGAGAGGCATTGCTAGAACTAGTTATCAGCTACTGAAAACTTGATGTAATGGATTTTTTTTTCTATTTTTACAATACACATGATGTATGTACCTATGCTTGGTTTGAAATATATTATCACCGGTATTTGTTTCACTTACAATCAAAATATTTTACTTTTAGTTTGTACAATGTGTAATTTAAAAGTGTTATCGTACCATGGGGGGTAGTTGTCTGGGGGGTAGTTGTCCGGGGGGTAGTTGTACCGGGATAATTGTCCAGGGGGTAATTGTCTGGGGGGGGAGGGGGGTAGTTGTCCTAGAGCCGGCTGGATCAAAGGTCAATGGAGGCAAATTTGTCAACTTAATATTTCACAAGACTGCCGACTTAAATAAGCAAATTTATGAACTTCTAAGGGGACCAAATTTCAAAACTTGTGTCAAATCCCATTCAATGTCATTCCTGGAACAATTCAGCTCATCATTATGCCAACAGATGCAGGATGAGCCTAAATCAGAGTTCCAGAAAATGCAAGTCAGTCGTATGTACATTCTGTACACCAAACTGAAACACAATTATTCATTTCAACTTAATTTTCAAGCAAGTTTCCAAATACATATCTAACACACTTTCAGGCACCTTTTAATGGTATGAGCCCTGTTATCCTGCTGTGAGTCAAGCAAAATAATTAATTTTTTAACGTAAAAGTGCTGTCAATATTGATATAAGAACTTATATGAACCTGCATAGCATACATGAAACTGAAAAAAAAGACAATTGATATTTTAGGATCAAAATTTTTCATTTTTAAGTCATAGTTTCCGGAATTTCTGCTACTTTATTGCACTGTCAACAGACACGCAGTAGGGTTGTTGGCATGGCAATACTTTCAGTTCCCAAAAAAAAGTTAATGGCATTAACTTAATGCGTATATATATCCGCCAACATGCAGACACTGCAGAGGTTACATGATTTTGGGAAAGTGTACAGCAGAGGGAAATAATAAATTACTGCTCTTGTGGCACTGGTGCACCTAGGGAATAGGCTATTATTTGAAACTTTCGGCAGACTGCAAGACTGCAACATATGCAGCCATATACAGTCCGACCGTTAACTTTTCAAATAACTGTATTCATCTTTCACATGTAAAAGACAGAAGTGCACACAGACAAACTATTGAGGAGTTTTATGGACTTCTGGTAATTTTTCCTGAAAATTATAGATATTTATGTACTTAAATTCTGCAGGTTTAAATTCCTGGAATTTCATGGTTTTAAAGGACCCATATGAACCCTGCATTATGGTGAACCATCCAAAATAAAAAGTTAAAGGGTTGATCCTTTGGTGTAACCATAATCTTTAACCAAATGTAAAATTTCTTCTTGATTGGAGATAACAATACTCAGTACGACTACAAACCAGCCAAATATTACCACTGAGCAATACCTCCCTGTCTGACAGAGGTATAATACAAAAATTGTCTTCATGGGTTGTCTGCTTATAAGACCTAAAAAAGAGCAATGTACACATACATGTACTATTTGAGGAAGCCATTAATTATTCTTTATCTTTTATTAGTTGTAAGTTAATATTTAACCAGGAAATATTCAATTTGCACATGGAAATGGTAGCAATCTACTTATGTGATAATACAATGCAATGATATATGAAATATGTATTTTTAAGTAGAAGTGTGATTTTCTGAAAGCCTGACAGCCAGATTTCATATGGTACTGAAACAGAGTAGAAAGGGGGCGGGGCCATAAACCCCCGTGACAGGTGACTGGAGACGCCACCGGCGAGAGCAGACGGATGCGGGTATCATTAACTGGGTAAAATTGTCGAAATTCTGACGGTTGACAGGAGATTATTCTCTGATGGCTTAAAATCAAGTTATACCTTTGTACCGACGCACTTGTCGATACAGTCAAGCAGTTCTCTTCTGTAAGATTCCCTTAAAATGGACACATTTATCCGCCCGCTGTTCAGATGGGAAGCCATGGCCATCTACTGCGGGACCATAATACTCTGGTTTGTTACTAAAACGCGTGCATGGATGCGTGTATGCGTGCACGCAAATTTCCATCTTACGATTACGCTAAAACGCGTGCGTTCCTAGGTGCGGACGATGTATTAATGAACATTTATCTTGCAAAATTCAACCTAAATATTGTGTTGGTTTTATCAGAATCTCATGGTCAGGGACTTAATGTCAGTAATTCAACTACAAACCCAGTGGTTTGGCTGACACCGAGATGTGTGTCCGCATGGACCCTATATTAGGCCTATAACAAAATACTTCTGAGACTGTTTCCTCTGAAGCATTAAATAGTTTAATTTGTCATCTGTGTTTTAAAGCAACATTTTTTTTCTTCCTTCAGTTAGTCCAGTCCCGTTCCCGCAGTGCTTATGTGAGTAATATACATAAATGGAATATACAACATTTATGAGGCAGGGGCACCCTTGCCCACAATATCACCGTTTATTTTCATAAATTGTATATATTTAATTTGTTATATCCAGCATCAAGAGTCTGAGAATTATAAAATAATTCAGTAATTCTCTTATTCTTGATGCTAGACATAACAATATATGAAATTAAACGTTACTTGAAGAAATTGTCTGATATGTACATAGAGCGTAACTAAAATTTAATGATAACATTTGAAAAAGAAAGGAAAAAATATATATACACCGTGACTTCCATGCGGATGACGTATATTATTTTTATAATCATAAATTAATATAAGTACAAGTTCAATACAGTTTTATGTGGTATTTACCACATAGAGAAATCAATTTGAAGAGCACTGTTTGTCAATTGAAACAAAATATTAGTAGTCTAGAAATAAAATTGCAGAATAACCAAATTAAAATCGTGAGACACAACAAGTTGTTGGTGTAAAAGTAAAAAAAAACTATGAAAAACATAAAATAGTTGAATCTTGTTAACTTTTAAAAATAAGGTACAAATTAATATTAATGAAGAATAATTAATTTGTCAGTGTTTAAAACGTGGAACAGTGGAAATCTGCGTGCAAAACGCATGCGTGCACGCGTATTAGTAATAACCTTATACTCTCTCTCTGCGGACTTATTTTTATCGATTATCAGCCATTTGAAATAAATGTGGCTTATTTGCATGTTTTTTTATCTATTTTCGCATTTTATTATTTAACTCAAATATGAAAGTTAAATGCTTCTATTTTTCTGAGCATTGTCGTTAAACTTGTGGGCAAATGGAGCACTTTTGCACTGTGCGCACGAATACTATTAGCATAAATTTACATATGATAGTAAACATACAGTGTAGAGACATATACTGCGGTCATTTTAGTGTACGGACGGGGGCGACGCAGGTCTGTCGTGCGAATCAGCTGTAGTTGTTTCTTTCAATTCAGATTTGTGCTTACTACTGGGAAGATATTTTTTTCTCCAGCAGTATTTGTTCTTATAGCGCATTTATACCAAGTGTGATGGTCCAATTTCCGGATTCAGATAAACAAGACAATATGGCTTCGCCGGGAACAGGTACGTGAGACCATCAGTTGGCACTGATTTAGCCCATGTATGAACAGTTCTTTGAAATGACAACCCAGTAATGTTAACCTTTTATTTATCTTCTATTTCAGACACAGAGATGCGAGAACGACTACTGAAAACCGTAAAGAAAGAGGTATGAACATGTTTTCTAATCCATCAAATCGCCGATTTTATCCCACATAATTACTAAATTAGCTTATGCTGGGCCCAATCCATGTGGTCATATCAAATGCAGGACATGAAAACTTCTCAGAATACATGTGAACCTATCTTATTTAGCTTACTTAAGCATGGATTTGTTCAGTAATTGACGTATAACTGAGATTATGTTAATACAGAAACATAAAATTGACTTAGTTGGCCCAACGTGCGGTGTGGTAAAAGTGGGAGGGGCCACACTGCCTCCCACGCGTTGAAGTGACAGATAGAGTGCAGGAGACATTATATTACAAACAGGACTCAGCCTGGTGGACACTGGATGGCCTATCTTTGGCACACAGTGTAGACCCAGTAAACGCCAGTGAGGTTAATAAATGGCTTTCTATTGGGATTATGCTGAATTTGTCGATCTGGACCTGGCACATACAGATTTATTTGAGATCACTGGAGAGTGGAGAATATAAAGATATAAAAATGTCATGAAAGTATGCCCACATGTGTGTCCTTACATTACATGTTTAACCCCCTCTCAACACTAATAATGCAGTGTTAGCATAGTAACTGTATGTGCAGAGAATAGACCAAAATACTTTACAGAGATTAATATTAAACATGACTCAAAAGTCAGCGCTTTTTCAAGCAGCTGAGAAGATGTTGAACCACCCCTTGTGGCAAATGTGAAACCACCAATGAGGTTTACATAATCTACTGGTATGATAGGATGAACTTTTGTGCTAGAGATATAACACTGATAAACAAACTAGAGAAAGACTGTGCTGATAGCAATCATAGCAGAGGCTGGGTCAGTTGAAAATTGAAATTTTGGAATCGTAAGAAAAACTTAATGGGTCTGAATCAAATAGACATGAATAAAATGAATTGAAATTGAATTAGAATTTAAATCTCAGGTGAAATTAAGTCAGCTGTCTGATGAATAAATGTTAATTTCAACACATCATGAGCATCTATAGCAATACAGAATTTATAATTAAAAAAGGACAAAATGTACTGGAATAACAGGTAATATGTATTTTGATATGATGTTGAGATAATTTTCCAGATGCCAGTTTGCAAGTATCATGAATGTTGCTTAATCTCTCTCATTTAATTTTGTATGAACTTACTTTACAAGGAAATGTATTGTTATAAATAATTATTAAGTGTGAATTGAATTGTTTTCCAACACACTTAATAGGCATTGAAATTTCATTAAAAATTATCAATTTGGCAGAGTTCTCAAGTCCTGAAAAGTCATTAAAATTTTATATGTAGGCTGTCTAGCATCTTTTATCCAATATCTTTGGTAATTAAGTAAACGCTTGAGGCAACCACATTTTTCACAGAAATATGGGAGCCCAGAAAAGGTGCTGATGTTTTGTTTATTATAATGAAAATCTGATGGTCAGGAGTTGAAGGGACGTTGATTATAATTGCTATTAGTATATCTGTATTTACCTTATGTATGGGGATGAAAAATTTCTTGCTTTTTGATTAGAACTTTTTTGTACAATAGATGTTACTTACATGATATATATCTATCGTCATTAAAAATACTTCTGTCACTTTTAGTTTTGCCATTATTGCCTGGCACCTTGTGACTTTCAGTGCCACATAGATTTGTTATTTCCATTGGTATTTTGTTCATTTCTCTGATGATAGATACAAGGAAAACCATGAAAGGTAACAGTACCTTTTATACTATCATTAAATGTAATTCAAAATAACGGAGTGAAGGGTTAAACATATTCCTTTTGTCAGTTTGATTCATGTCACTCTATATATATCATATTTCATGTCATATTTAACATTTAATATGTCACATACCTGAATGCTCATGTCCTGCTAACTTTATACTGAAAATACAATGTAAAAATATTATTCAAATTTGGTGAAATGTAATATTATAGATTAATAAATGAATGTACAAGGATGTTTATAACCAAGTGAAAATGTATGCTGTTGATTATTTATGTATTTTACCAATATAAATTTTTAAAAAATCTATTATTATATTTGTTTTCCGAGCCAGTAAATATAGGTGATTTGCCCCTTTTCTTTTAAATAGTTAAGGTAGGGGTTAATGAATCTGTTCTTTGACACAGTGTATGTTAATTGATCTTATTCACTGGTATTGGCTAATTAAGATACAGAAGTGCAGTGACTTGTCACCTGCTGAGAGCCTGATTGCTGTTAATGAGAATCCACACTTTTCCTGACATTTCTTCCATATAAAGCATCCCCTGCTGCCTCTGTAACAGGCATGCAACTCGTTATTGTTCAGTATTGACAGGTTCTCTGTTCATCACTTCCCTGGAAACCTGCCTGGCATAAACATTCATTAACACAGGCCAATCAATGTGCCCCACCTGTTGGCTAGTGGTAGCTGGAAGTGGTATAACTGAAATTGTTTACTTTAACTGTTAGACAAACTTTTTATTTTTTGTTTGTTTCAAAATTGAGTTTGATGCAAGAGAGGGACATAACAAATGAGAAAAAGAATTGTAATATTACTTAATAGGGAGAGCAAGCCACTTTTACTGGGCTTGTGTTGACCTGCATAACAATATCCCAAAAAATGTGTATTCATTTTCTCATGCAATTTCTCTTTCATGTTTTAAATTGTAATTTTAAATTTGTTATCCAGACAAAATTTGTCAATTTTATATAATTTTAGGCAATAAAGAAACGTAGTAAATTAACTCCACACATGACCTACTATTCAATTAATGGTCAGTTGATTACAATAACATATTTATTTACATTTGCACATTAATTCATCCCACAGCAAGAAAAATTACAACTATATCTTACATATGTGATCATTACAGAAGCATATGTGACTAATAGATAGACTCCAATTGCTTATTAAACTGTAATAGACCCACATATATGGGGCATTTACATGAAGGAATAACACAGTTTCTGGTGATTGGAGATATTATGAAGGTCCAGTGTAATGACATGTCCATCAATTAATCAGAATCATCAGATGTGTGAGATAATCTCACCTTCATCTAGGTATATGCAGTATGATGATGATGATAGTCCCTGTGTCTAAAATCACTCCAAAAGTGGTTTAAATTCATATTAGACTCCATAAAGTATACATAATGTTAAACCTGATTCAGTGATCTTTGTGATGGTATACATCAGAATTGTTACAAAATCATGTGAAATCAAGGAAAAGTGCAAAAACAAGTAAACCACAAAGATCACAGTATCAGCTTTAAAATAATGTAAACTATATGTGGTCTAATATGATTTTAAAACAACTTTTAAGCTGCGAGTCCACTTATGCGATGCGGATGCAGACGCCTTTTAAATCGCGCATATGGAATAAAGGAGTGTGTCCACTTATGCCGTGCGGAGTGCGTGCGACATGTGGAAACAGATACGTTTTTTTAAAACGGTACCATGTAGCCATGGGTACGGAAACGCGTGTGGAAAGTGTCGTTTTGTAGAGGTGAAAGAGAGTGAAAGACCTAAAAACGCACTGAAAAGCGTATCTAATGGACACACACACACAAAATATCCGCATACGTATCCGCACCGCACACACACCACATCCCTACAAGTGGACACAGGGCTTTAGACTGATTTATATATAGGGGGTCCTGGGGGTTTTGGACAATGATGATGCCTAATAGTATGTTCATGTATGTATATAGTAAAGCACAGCAGGAGTAGAGACATTAACTGCCAGAAGAACAGCCTATCACTGATTTCAAATTGTAGAACTCCCCAATCCTTTTCCAAACATAGGTGACTAGGGATGTCGTCCGGGGGGGAGGGGGGACTTCATTTGGTCAGTCAGTGATTGCTTACTCATAGTTTGCGTGTTTATTGGGAATTGCTCAATAAGATTTTAAAAATCAACCTGCTGCTGTATTTAAATCATGAGCAGGTGCTAGAAATATGAAGAAGCATTCATGAGAATAAATAGAGGGATCAGCTAGTGAATACAAGATGAGCTACATTTAGTCCTGGTGGGTTTACAGAGTTATCTTGTATTCAGTGAGTGATCCCTTGTCTCATATAAGCCATGCAGCAATCACACATCAAGACACACTGTTGGTCTAAACTTGGCTTTAACACAATGGACCGTCCACATTGTGACTGAATCTGTGAATTAAGAACTTAGAATCCTGAGCTGAATAAAAAAAAGATGTGTTGAGGATTGATGAGTAAATGCAACCTCATGTTTATCTTTGTTCACGTTTTAACATCATCAAAATCATAAATGGTCATTTAAAAAAAAAATTGTTTACTTCTAGTTCATTTTGATACCCACCTTGTCACACGTGTTGTTTACAAGTTAGTTTATTGTTCTACTTTATAAAAAGTAGCATTTTAACTGAACTCTCAACCCCATGTGGGGTGTTAACAGAATCACATGTAACCAAAGCTTTCTTCAAATATGGATTGGCTGCCAAATGGATCTATAGCTTGACTTATATACCTAGGATTATGACCTGCAGTGTCTGTCTTTTGAGCTTGAGCATTGCTTATCTTAATAAGCTGGTCCCTAATTATTGATCCTTAATTAGTGCAAGCCAGGTTGGCCAGGTGACCTAATGAGTAGAACTTTGTTGACCAGGAACCATAAGCTGCGCCTTCTTTCGAGTTTTACTCAAATTACTGACTTGACATTTGGCATCAAAATTCCTTTTCTTTATACATAAAAAATCGGTTCAGAGCAGTAAAAGAGGAAGGTAAAAAATCAGATCATGATATAGATTCATGTTATACAACTGTCTCTTGCATTTTCTTTGGCCCAGGTCATGAACCCAGTGACCCCTTCTAGAACATTTTAAAATTAGAATATATGCTAGGGTTGAATCTAAAGTTTCCACCTGATGCTGTCGTAGACCACCCAGTGATTTCCAAAAAGCAGCTGATCAAGTGGATTCATGGAGTGTCTACTGTGTGTATTGCTTACAATAAGTTAAATTGAGAAAAAAAGAGCATATGGTGTGAGTGCATAGTGCTTGTCAATCCTGTACTTTTGAAATACTTAGTCCAAATTGGGTAGTTCTGTAAACTGATTTTTTTTTTTTCATTGTGAGTTTATGCCCTTAATTGACTGCAATTTAATCACAGGTTGTGCCTTTGGTCCTTGGATATTATGGTAGCTGACCATGGAAGGTACAATATCTTATCTGAAGTATCCCTTTGTTTATGTTTGTAATTATTGTGTGGGTTATATAATCCTTAGGAATTAAGCTTAGACATTTGTTCAAAACATTAACTTTTATGCATACTGTATACATAAGAACAAACAAGAAATTGATACACAAAAATGCAATCTGTTTTACTGTCTATGTAAAAAAGATTTATAGTTGATATGATTGATACATTTTTATTTATATAATGTATATCTCACAAAGGACTGACAAAATTAAACAGTCTCACAAAAGGTAAGCAGTGTAGTTGTCTCTGCATGTGCCAGTAAAAGGAGTGTCATCTTTTTGTTGGCAGGCAATCAGTCAGGCTATATAATTGGATTTAAGCTCACAAGGCATGGCTTTTATTTAGGTTTAAAAAAAGTATACTGGACTAATTGATGGTGATTCAGTCCATGTAAAAAGTTTGTAGTTGCTTTCACCTGGCAAGAAAGCAGTTCAATAAGTACATTGCTCTTTCAGTCTTTAAGTACAGCATTTTATGGGTTTGAAGATTGTATCCAATCTCACCCACCACCTGCCTTCAGTGAAATTGAACCACAGCATTCTATCAAGGTCTTATGCTAGGAACACTACAGGTGGCCTTCTTATTGATCAAGGTAGTTCACTGAAAGTTAATTAGAAATAATATTTATTTTCCTCAAGAAGATAGGACATTGTTTAAATATGTACATGTACATCCTGCATCAGAGGTAGGACATTGTTAAAATTTGTACATGTATATCCCACACCAGAGGTGAAGGGCTTAGGTTTCGAATCAATCATCCTGCTGTAATTTGAGGATTTGGGCATGGTCCAAAAAAGGTGTTATTCCACTCTAAACTTTGCCAATTCTCATCCCTTTGACACAAACTCTTTCGTGCCTGAACATTGTCCTCAGAATACTTCATGTCACTTCCCTGTCACCCTCATCAAATCCTGATGGTTTATTTCTAACAGTATCTTGAAAAAGTTAATGGAGGCTGCCATTTTGCATACACACTAAAACCTGTATGTCGCAGGAAACATGTCGAACTATGGGTTTACCTCTAGTAAATTGCGGAAAAATATCAAGGGAGTTTTAGGGAGTGGTTAATCCTTCTGTCAGAGGTTGTTTCTCCTCAAAACCCTTCAACTACTCGTTCAGTTAGGGATTATGGGGTAGTCGTGTTTATTCATATCACACAAAACATTCTTGTGCATGTAATTTGACTTGAAAAAAATGTCACCCTTTTCTGCTCAAAGGCTCAATAATGTGCACTCATAGTTGGCTCCTAGTACTCCATCATTTGGCTAGATTCTCTCAACTTAGACTTCCTGCATATTTACTTCGAGTGCTAAAGATCAAACCCTCTTTGTAGGGTCTTTTAGAAAGGTGGTAAAGCTACAACAAACGCTGAGCATGATATTGCCAGTAATGTAGATGTAAAGAGTGTTAGAAGTTTTCTGAAATCCAAAATAAATATAAACAGTTAATATCTCTCAGCCTGTGATTTGCTGAGGGGTCTTTGATTCAGTTATCAGTTAGTGCCTGTCAATATAATTTTCAAGTAAGTTTTTGTAAACATTCATGATTATCTGTTGGGTTTGAAGAGTTATTGAAGGTTTCTTCCCAGATCATGCTAAAATGAAAATTATAATTTTCAGTCATTAGATATGATCTTTCACAATTATTTTGCCAAAGACTGTTTAAATTTTATTATCTCACAAAGTTGATCTATATATATATTTCTCGGAAAAAAGTGGCAAATAAAAAGACACGTTGAATGTTAGATGTGAAAAGTGAGTTGCTGTGCATGCTATTGATCTGTGGGACAAAGGTAAAAAAAAATACCCTATGCATTCTTACCAGAGCACTTGATATGAGATCGAAACATAAAAAATAAGAACAGATAATAGGGTTATATCAGGTCATGCAACTATTGATGTGACCTTTTTATCCCAACCATATTTTAGCCATCAGACAGAAAATGAAGCCATTAATCTAATGTCCCCATGATCCCTTTGGGCATTCAAGGTGACCGGGCAATCCTGTGGTTTGAGGTTGCTGTTGCCTAGCAACCAATATGCGAAAGAACAGTGTGGGTGGAGAAAACCATTATGTGTAAGAGCCAGCCTACGTCAGCTGATGGTATTGGATCAAGCATGGGTGTATCTCTATCATGCTTTTGGCATCCCAAGTTCCTTTAATTCAGAATCTATCATCAACCCTAATACTTACATTAGATTTACATCCTCTGTGGGTCTGCCTCTGAATTAAGACTGGTGATGCTCTTTTTTGTATTCCGTCAAAAGGGGTACATTTATCATGGGTTAAACTTCATATAAAATTTGAGTGTTCAGAACAGTAAATCATTTGGTGCTATGAACATGTTCAATGGTCACATAATTTGTGAACGTTTGAGTCACAGAAAAGCTCACATAGATAATAAAGTAAATATAAAGTGAGACCCTTAGGTCATGCATGTTATAAAACCCATGTAAGATGGAAGAGCTTCATTGATTCATATTAAATTTTATATTATTCCTTCTTATTTTCTTTAAAATTGTGAAAGTGTCTACATACTCACTTCATGATATTTTTTCTATTTTACTTATGCTCATATTTGTTTGTCTTCTGACCGAATATCTGAGTTCCTTTAACACCTGCATATGAAGTCTTCTCATTTATATTTGTACTAAAATAAAGTTTTATTTTAGACCATCTACAAAATTGAAAAATATCTTTCTTTTCAAAACCCATCAGTCATTCAAAACTTTAGGAATGCATCGGGAGCTAAACATGGCAAAGTTGCATTCTCTTGAATGCAGAGTTCTAGTTCCAAATAATTCTACCACATGTCAGCAATAATTGGTGCACCCTCTAAATTAGCTGGAATGACAAATGTACAAATAAACCAAAAACAATATCTCTCATCCATATTTCAATCCAGATCAGAATTAAAATACAGCTACTCTTACAAACAAAAAAATAAAGAGACCAACAGTACAACAGATAGAAATCAGTGTAAATATGATTTTAAAACACTTGGATGGTGAAAGTAATAAATGAATGACACTGCTTCATGATGACAGTACTATTAAGTAGATCAGGTTATATTATATACTGTATAATCTCATGTATAAGATCTTTCCTTGTGAAATAACAAATTAGGGTATATTAATTTGAGAGATTAGGAAAATTTTGACTCCAACTGATGCAGAAAAGAGCCCCACTTTCCAATGTAGGTGTGCTTAGAGGTGAAACAGTCTATGCTGGAATAGTTAAAACATGATACATTTTTGGACTTATAATCAAGTTTATTCAGTAATTGCTTTATTTCTTCAGGTGAAACAGATCATGGAAGAGGCTGTAACACGAAAGTTTGTCCATGAAGAAAGTGGTAGTATTACATCTCTGTGTGGTAAGTGAAAATACATCATTATTATTAGTAGTTTCTAAAAAATGTGGTATATTATAAGATGTCAGGAAACATTGAACTAGTCTGAGCCTGCATGTTTACCTGTACAAGGATTCTAATAAAACTTTTCTGTCTTCTACGAAGAAAATGTGTTATCTTGCAAGGGAGTTTTTTATAACATGATGTCCTGGGGCAGACCCACAATTATGGAAAAAGAGTAGGTCAAAGCAATAAGACTTATGAGAAAATCTTAAAAAGGCTCTTAAAGGTCCAGAAAAAGGGGTTCTCAGATGGCAAAAATGGTTTGAAACCCCTCTAAAAAAGGTCCCTGAGGTAGAAAAAAGGGGTGGACCAACCCCCCCCCCCCTTCCAATCTGCTTCTGGCATCACTGACTGCAGCTCTCTGCTATTGTATACAATCTCTTTATATCTTCTGTCAATTTTAATATAATTAAAACCACAACAGATTTATATAATAGAGCAAAATGCATGGGAAACTTCACAAATTTCCCAGGAATTGCACCATTTTTAAGTGATAATCCAGATTGCTGAACTTAAGTCAACTTGTCAACATGATATGTACACCATATACATGTGGAGCTGGTTTGATGATGATCAATGTTTAGTCTAAGTTCTAGATGTTGATCTCATGATTCTGATCAATGTTTATTGGTTGTCTCGTCTGGACTTGACACACTAGCCCAGTGAAAATAAATATCTCCTTGCAAGTGTGCTAGATATTTTGTGGTCCACTGTAGCATGGTATAAAATTACTACATAGCTGCATTTCTGAACTGGACATCATTCAAAGAGCAAATACTGGTGTCTCCGCTCTTAAGAAGTTCATCAGTATATTCTTTATACATGTGAGTCCAACCCTCTCCACTTTACTGAAATCCATGAATAACTCTCTGACAGATCCATGACAACAGATCAACATGCAAACAGACAGGTTGACAGAAAGACATATAGATGTCATAGCATAACTTCCACCTAAATTTGGTATAGGTAAAATAAAGAAAAACAGGTAACAAGTAGTCAAAGGCCTGTGGCAAAATAAAAAAAAAAACAGAAGGAAATGTCAATTTTGGGATTCACATTCTTGTTAATATGTATGTGTTCAGGCCCAGATTAGAATCTGGTCCAATTTAAAACTGGGCCAGCCCAGATTAAAATTTTGATCGGGACTGGGCTAGGTGCTGTTGTGGATGCATATATGTAACTCCCAAAACCATATTTGCATTCACTTATTCCCCCCATATTCCCAAATTCGTAAGTGCATGAATGACTACTAATTTTCAATATTCCTTGATGTTCCTGAATCCAGATCATCTGCCAGCTCCACACAGATATCTAGTTAATTCTTCTTTGGCCCATTCCAGAAATGCCCTTAAAATTTCATGAGATTCCATTCATGATTGTGTGAGTTACATTGTGAACAAACACACCAACACACATACGAATGGGGATGAAAGCATATCCTTCTGGCAGAGGCAATAATTATGGGTATCACTTTACATATCGTACCTGAATAGACTGACCCTACCCTAGTATTTTCTGCAGAGGAGTGTCTTCCAGGTCAATGGCCTGTGTGACTGTTCACAGTTCACTGACCTGGTGGTGAATGTGGGTTAGATCTAAATGGAGCTGTGTTAGATTATGTCTGGTTTGTACAAAATATGACTGACTTTAGTAGTCTGCACATGGACATTTGTGGTTAAACTTAATGGAGCCTTTTCTGATATCTGATGTCTTTTCACTTAAGATAATCCCTTAAACCTTTTATAAAAATAGGCTTAAAAAACGCTGATCCCACTGCACACACACGGTTCATTTTGTTTACATCCACGTTTCTAACATAAGTGGGGCCTGCCAAATTGATCCAGACACATTCACAAGGATAAGTCAGCCAAACCTAGAGTTCTGCAAATGTCATTTTGAAACTACCGGTAGTGACCTTTCAGCTTTCACACATATGCAGCCGACCACATTAAGTTACATGGTTGTACTGTTGTCAACTTTGGTAAATGTACCATGATTACCAATAGCCTGTTGATAGACAAGCTGATACCTTCATCACAAAAGAGGTAAACAAACTTCCCTTAACAGGAATTACCTGTAGTTAATTAATATGTATGCAGAGTAAGACAGAAGTCACATACATTTTACAGAAAAGGCAGATGAACAACTGGCTTTCACATGGCTTCAAATGGCTTGAAAGAATTCATGTTAATTTAGTAATGTCACTAAGTACCTATTTCATTTCAGGCAAATTTGGAATATCTGTTTTCAGTTTGATATATCATGTCTGTTACTTATCCATTTACATTCTGACTTGTGTATCAATGGACAGTGGAACCTGTCTGAAAGACCACATGTCTTAAAAGACCACCTGTCTACTAAGACCACCCTTGGGTGTACTGAAAGCTTTCACACCGGTTATAAATGACCTGTTTTATATGACCAACTGTGAATTGAGACCACTTTTGCCAGTCCCATGGGGTGGTCTCACAACACAGGATTCACTGTAGTGTCATCAGTCAGTTTTGTCAGGCTCACTTTGTGCTGTCTCGTTCATTGAAAGTATTTTCAGACTTTGATTACAGTATTAAATCTGTTGCTATCAGATGCTGTTAAACATGTTTCTGGCCTGTGCTGTTTCACTTTACTTAGATGTCTTAGAACTCTTATCAAATTTGGTGTCCATTTCCATCAGATGATCAGCTTTAATAATTGTATAATTATAGGAACATCAGATATTAGAAATGCATATTTTCACAAGATATAGACTTGGTCTGTGCATATAGATTTGTTTTTCTGACTGTGAGAAACACTGAAATTTATGACAGGGGAACTTGTTATGAAAATTAATGTTTATATTACATGCTCATTCCCAGTTGAGACCAGCAAGTATGGGTTGTGTTATTATTTAAAAAAAACATACAAATTTATGACTATTATCCATCATTAATTTTCCAAGCAGTTCTTTGGTAGCACCCAGTTGCTGTGGCGTCCTTGATCATTTGGGGTAACATTGATTCAGTTTGACAAGAGTCTGAGGATTTATGTGTTGTTTTTTCTACAATTGCTCTGCTGCCAGTGCCAGTAATATGACACATATATTATAGATATTGATTGGTTGTTGGAAATTAAAACACATTCGCCTAACAGTGTTGATACCTGTTAAAGGGGCCTAATCACCTCCCTGACCTTTATACACTTAAGTTAACCCCTTGGAGCTTTTATAGAAATAAGCTAGAAAATGTGGATATCACTGCACACAGTCTGTTTGTTTTGTTTATATCAACATGTTTATAATATGTGGGGGCCCACCATAATAATGAAAATGAATTTATTAAGGGCATCTTGCAGCAAGTAAGATAAGCCAGAGCTTTGCAAATTTCGTTTTGCAACAAGTGTCTTTTTTACTTGGCATATATGTAACCTATGACCTTAAGTTACATGCTTTTCGTGTTTGTCAACATTGCTGTGTTTACAAACATGCTTTTGATAAACAAGTTCATACATCCTTCACAAAGTCTTTCAACTTTTCACAACTAAAATTACCCTAAGATCATTAATATATACACGAGGAAGCCAGAAATCACATAAATTCTTTTTAGCAAACGGTAGGTGAATGGGCATCTTTAAACTACTATAAACAGATCATGTTACTTTATCACTCAGGCTCGTATACACAGTAAAACCTTGCCTTACGACCACCTCTGTTTAGCAACCACCTCAAAATAACAAACACTTGTTCATGGTCCCATTTATTTTATGCTCTTTATATGCTCTTTGTAGAAGACCTTGCTTAGACGGCCACCTCAAAAATGGTACCACTTTATCGAGGTCCCATTGATGGTCGAGATAGTATGCAGTTGCACATGTTACAGTCCATAAGCTCCCTTAATAAGAAAAGTCTTAAGCATCTTCTTACAAACATCCAAATCAGTTTAAGTTGGCAAATGCAAAGGCAATCTGATCCATAGAATAGCAAAGTGCACTGTGGTTAAAAGCTCCAAACCCATAGTACATCAGCCTGGTTCTTGGTACAATGAAATTGAAACCTCAAAATTATGACCATCAACAGGACCTGGATTAAAATGGTCACATTTTCAACGTGATCATCTGAGCAAGGTCTGGATATAAAGAGCAAAAAGAAAAAAGTGGTCATTATTTGAGGTGTTCTCTTAACCAAGGTTTTTGTTTTGTGAGGTTTTACTGTATTGTAAATGCACAACTGGATGGATCGCAAATTCTGTACAGGACGATATACCTTCATCAAGCATAACTTGGGGAGTCCGGCCACGGAAGACCAATAATAAAATTTTATATCGCAGCCTTTCTTTACTAGTTACCAGTTAATACTAATCATTGTACTTGTAATGTGTTCCCTCTGGCCCAACCCAGTGATAACCCTAGCAGGAGAATTTTTAACATACTAGATCTAATCAAGTTGCACTTTGACTCAATCTAGTACAACTCTTAACTGGTTAGGGTTTATGGGCATTGAAATTCAGTCCCCACAATGCACCATGGCATCTGCATACATGTAGTGAGGAGGTAAATGTAGTCTGTTCATGTACACTTCATAAAAATTGTTCCAAGGACTTCATTAAAAAGGTATTATTTTGTGAGCATGTGCATTGGAAAAGTAAATGGAAGATGTTTCCATGACATGTAACACATTTTGCTTTGAAAGTTTGACAGTTCAACTAGTCCTGGCTTTTCCTCAGTGCCTAGATAGAAGAAGTTCATTTTGAGTAGTAATGACCAGGACCTCTGGGGAAGGTCGGTCAAGTTGGTACTGAGGGACCAGACAACAGACTGTTTCAATAATTTAACTTACTGTTAGCTTTCGTATCTGCAAGTCCATCATATGGTACCGGCTTCTGTGGCTCAGGGGTAGAGCGCAGGACTCAAAGCCGGGAAATCATGAGTTCGAATCTCAGCCGAGGCAGTAAGATTTTTCACAATCGGCCCCAACCCAGGGTGAGCCCTCTGCAGGCTTAATGGGAAGGTCGTGCCCAACGGCCGTGTTTCACTCACAAAGGAGTGTGCCTTTCGGGGGCTCCTCAGTGGTATGACTCAGCTATGGGGATGATTATGCACCCAGGGCCCGCAGGTGCAGTAGTCACCGGGCCTGGTTAACGCCAGGATATAAAATGAGAGGAAGCGTGTGATACTGCCCCGTCATGTAGTCTGAAACTGGAATGGAAATCTGCAGATGTACATATATGTAGTTAAGTTAGCATTTAAAAAAATGGAGGCAGTTTAACCTTCACCAAAAAAATTTAAAAAAAAGTCCATCATATGTTGTTTATTTAATTGCCTCTCGGTTGATTTATGGTATCTTATGCAAGAAACATAAACCCGCCTTTGTTTTCTTACCTATGGTCATTATTATAATGTTTATTTTTTTACCCATGGTCATTATTATAAGGCCATGAGACAATTAAACTTGTATTATTGTGGAAACCTTTGATGGATGGGAGCTCTTACTTAATTATTACTTGGCTGATTTTGTTCAATTAAAGCAGAAAACATATGAGCACACCTTTACTTTCTTGCTTTTTAACCTTATTATACCACAAGGCATGTAAAACTGGCAGGTAGTATGATAGATGATAGCTGTAGTTACAAATTAACTTTCCATTTCTGTGAGTTCTGCAGCTGTCCATAAAAAATTTAATATAATAATATGGGCATAGTTAAAATAAATGATATACATTGAGATAAATGAGGCTGGAAAGTGTAATTAGAATATGATGAAAACAGGTAGTTGGTAATAAAGTACACCAGAGGGAAAATCATTGTGTTTTGTTTCAAGACTTACATACTCATGCATATACATTTACACTGTATATATTTATAATGTTTTAATATTTTCCAATAAATTTTCAAACTTAAAGAATTCAAGTTTGCATAGAAATGAGGTGGTTCTTCAGTTTATGGTGAACATTACTACATTACAGGAAATATCCAATAGGTAGTGGAGAAAAGGTTTATATTCACACATGTTAATGGATAAGACAGACACAGTCTGTTTCAAAGGCACAGGCAGTTTGTGAAGATAGTGTGAAACCTGTGTAATAAGATCACCCATGGAACTGAATAAAAGTGCTTTTAATTTGCTGGTGGTCTTATGAGACAGGTCAGTTACCATGTGATGGCCCCATAGCCAATCAAATCTATCAGAGACATTCACTCCTTTATTGTGTCATCATATAATCTTTATCTGAGTCAGAATTACTGTACATATTTCTCATGGCCTAGTTTCCAAATTCCATTGTCCCTAAGGTCATAGCATCACAGTCAGATTTGACCAGCATATATTCTCTATGCATGTAAGGTGCATAAAAAATTATGGTGGTATTTAATAATACCATTTTAGTTGATTACTCTACAGGCAATCAGAAATAATAAAAGCTAAAATGATAAGGTTATGTCAAAGAGTTTATATAAATAGATATACAACTCCAGAAAGCCCTGCCAGCACTCTTGTGTCAGCCTGGTGCTAATTGCAGATTGCCCTAATTGCAGTTAAGGCTTTATATATCCAGTAACAGAGCCTTAAATCACAGGAATAACTTTGACCAGAAATATGAATCTTTTAGGCCTGTTCATTCTTGTACTTATTCTTTAAATGTTCTATGAGGTTATTCATTCTACATTTGCCTGTCAGCCATAATCAGTTTTAATTGTGGAGCACGCTGGACCTGTGACCACAAAGTTGTGGGTTCACGTCCCAAACTGACAGCATTCTGTGCTAAGACTCCTAACCAAAATATTTACCACAAGGGTGCATGCTGACTTCCACCTTGCCGATTCCTTTTTGCCGAAACGCCGGTTTGCTGACTTTGTCAGTTAAACTGTAATATGAAGATGGTTTTGGGATATGACGCTAGAAATACATGCTAATGATTTAAATTCATTATGTTGTATGTAGAATATGAGGAAATATTGTATCTCAGGCTGGAATTTGAAGGTGCAAAGCAGGACTCGGCAATAGCCTGGCGGGCCCATGCATCATGGCCGACTGACTTCACCCACGTCCGGCTGTCGGCAAGTCGGCTGAAGATAAGCTTCTTATGGTCAAGCAAATTCAAGTAAAAAATACGTTATCAGTGTTGAAAATGTATGTGTATTCCTCTTTGGATGCATTAGCATTAGACTACATAAATAATAGTAACACTTGATCGACGGATCGTCAAACGGCAAATATCAAATAGCTAATTAATGCTTCTGTGTTTCATGACATTTGTATGAGCGTTTGTATGGGTATTGAACCAATTTATTCATCAATAAAAATTAAAAATGATGCATAACTTGGAATTTTTTCCCTCTAAGTATTAAAGAAAATCAGGATATAAAAGTGTAAAGTTTAATTTTCAGATAAAAACAGCAATCAGATTTTGGATTTGAATCAAACATTAATCCACTGTTCGATTGCATTATACATCGATATTTTGTTTTGTTGCCCTGTAATAAAAAAAAGATTAGAAAGGAAATGAAAGGTGTCAAATCTGAAGAAATAAGTGCATGCACCATGAATAAACTTTAGCTGACACCAAGAATTCGAAACTTTCAATGAACATCATAAGGTAACACTTATTTTGTTCTTTGGGTTTCTTGTTGATTAATGGATCAAACGGATTACGAGTAACCATGACCAATTGATTGTTGTAACAACACTAGAGTAACTGACTCATCCTGAGTACTTGGTAATTATGTTCACTGAAGGGCAACAATATAAGAGAGAGATAATATTGAGAGAGAGAGAGAGAGATCAATAAAATATAAGAGACTAATATAATATTGTATATATATACAATATATATACACATATGCATTAATATGTACACAACATAATCTCTCTTGTATGAAATATAGAATTATATACTTCTTTCCATAAAACACCTTTGTCTCCTCTCTAACAATTAATACGTATTATTTTTATCGCGATCTTTCTTTCTCATAATTGAATTCTTGTTCTCATGAATAAAATCATATTGATCTCTCTCTCTCTTATAAAATTATACTGATCTCTCTCTCTCATATAATGTTACATTGATTACGATCTCTCACAATCTTAAATCTGCTCTCATGAAATAAGGAATATGCATCAGAAAAGGATTAAAAAATTATTGTTTCCCTTCAGTGAACATGGCTATCGGTTGCACACGATAAATCAGTAACCTCAGTGTTGTTCCAACAATCAATAGGTCAGGGTTACTCCTAATTACCCTCCCATAGATCCCCTAATTAAGTCGAAACCCACCTATCAAAGTGTTTCTGTTTGATGTTCATAGACTGTGTCGGAATACAATAACAGCTAAAATATATTCATTGTACAGACACTAATATTTTTAAAAAATGTTAAAAATCTCATAATATTATAGGCCTATATCATCATGATACCATGGAACGCTTACACAATAAATCGAACTAAAATCCAAACGCACAGTATGTTCATGTTTGTGACACATCCAGTAGCCGACCGTTGATTATTAAATGAAGATGCCAAGATTGTCTGATGAATTCCGTAAACAGACTAATTGGTTTCTAAATTTCAGTTGAAATGTATCAGTAACAGAAGAGAGCTGATTAATGTGCATTTCAATACTCATTCCTAAATAATGCAGTGTGCGATTTTAAACTCGTAAATAACCAACAGAACCCTTTTCAAGCTCGCTGTAATTCGAAAAAATAAATATGAAATTATAACTTTTGTTCCACGATCGGTCAAACATTCCTTTCACATATTTGTCTTATCGTATTTATGCTTCCACAAAGCAAACACAATGTAGAATATGACCATTTATTAAGGGTTTAATTTGTCTGAGGAAGCTTGCATTTCACATGTTGACCTGTGTACGGTCAGCCAACTTGCCGACTGTCGGGTGTTGGTGAAGTCAGTAGGCCATGACGCATTTGCCCGCCAGGCCATTGCTGAGTCCTGCTTTGCACCTTTAATTTCCAGCCTGAGATACAACTATTTCCTCATATTCTACATACAACATAATTAATTTAAATCATTAGCATGTTTTTTTAGCGTCATATCCCGAAACCATCTTCATATTACCGTTTAATTGACATAGTCGGCAAACCGGCATTTCGGAAAAAGGATTTGGCATGGTGGTAGTCTACATGCCGGTTTTCGGCAATCAGGAATGACACTGCGCTCTCCATCCACGAGTGAATGGGTACTATAAACACCCACCTTTACAAAGTATGAAAGCACCAACACTGAAAGAAATAAGTGCTCAGCTGCATGTAGATCATAAATAGATGTACTGTATTATGTATCATATACTGAATCATATATACATGTATTATGATCATATAAGTGAAAAAAAAATTCTTGAAAAGATTATATATCTTATCCAAAGAATATTTTTCTGTTGACAAGAAATCCTTTAGATATTTTTCGTGATTTATAGGCAAATTTGCTTAAAGTCAAGAAAATATTTCAATTTTCCAGGATATATATTTCAAGGGGGTCAGTGGGTTACACTGTGGCTGAGCAATGCTGAACCAGGAAATTCTTAACAGTGATTTATGGTGGTTATAAAAACAACACTTTGCTGTTGCCTGGAATCTTATTTGAGGAGTTTGTATTTGTCAACAATTCTTCTAAAGCAGAATAAATTACCTTTTGGTGAAAGCTCTGCAAAAAATTTCGTGGTGTTATTCATCATGGTTTGTAAGACAGGTGTTTTCGTGATGACAGTGAAAGAATTTTGTTGGAGTCAGTGGGTGATAGAGGCATCTAATAAATGGCGTATACCATGTTACAGTGTAGTAGTGTACATGCACATGAAGATACTTCAAAATATTATATATCATAAATATGACTGTGTGTCAGTTACATATATTTTTTTATCACTCAGTCTAATTAAGTGTATTCAAGTCTCAGGTTTTGATCATCGTCCTGCATAACATAGTCGGGGACAACCAGCAGATACCTTTCTGTGAAATATACCCTTTTTCTGACAAACTCGCCAGTCTTATTATTTTCAAAACACTCTTGGAGTCCTTGAGTCTGCCTGTTTTATATCTGTGAGGACCAGCTTGTTATTGGCATCTCCGTCTAAGTATTAGTTCACAGCCAAGTCGAGTTGAGGTAGTTTCTGTGTAAGCAAACATGGCTTATTTCTAGCAGGCAGGCCATGCCAAATGCCCACTCCTCATGGCATTGACAGATCAATACTTAGATACAGGCTGTGGGGGACTTAGGCACAGCCCTGAGAGATGCTTATTTGCACAGTGGTGAAGGGGCTGTTGCTGCTGTGTTTTGCTTGCGTACTGGGGCTGATGATAAGAATCAATAATAATAACAGGTCGGGTATAAATATCCACATGATATTGCATGGTGGTTATGGCATGGCGGTACATTTGTGTTTCCCTCCCCCCCCCCCCCCTTTCTTCCCTGCAAAGTCCACCTTTTTTTTTTTTTTTGGGGGGGGGGGTTCTTGGACCTTCATCTTAGGAAATTCATTACAAAAAAAGTAAGCTGCAAAGGACACTTAAGGTATGAACCTAAATAATCAAGAAAGGAACATATGAAAATTAAAAATTTATAATAAGTGGAGACATTTAATATCTGAGAAAACAGATTATTTTTCACAAATCACAAACCCGGTCTTGGCATGCACTCATTGTTATACATACAGACACAAATACATTTGACAGTTAGGAAATTAGTGATAACACTAAATAGCAGTAGATTGTCACAAATAAAAAAAATTGTGGACTCCTGCCTGGGGCCAAATCCCCTTTAAAGGTGTAAAACAGCCGTATGCAAGGTACTTGGAGGTCATGAGTTCAAATTCAGCTCTGGGGGTAAGACCATCTTCATATTATCAAGCCTCGATCTGTGGCAGCAAACTGCTCTTTTCACAGACTGTGACAGCTGTTTTGATGAATAATGTACATTTAATGTCATGAATAATGAAAAAGGCAATTGAACCAATCAAATGATGCTTGTTATACGTGGCTGCTAGGGCATGTCTGGTGCTATTTTTAAACCAAGCACATTGCCAAGATGGCATTGAGGACTTTACCAATCACATTAAACCATATAAACTTTTCCCGTTTCTGGTGCACATATTCTGGTCCAGACAGTGCGTGAACAGTGTATTTTTTTCTATATTTTGTTCATTGGATTTGATTGGCTGTTTTGATTTTGGCCCGCACTCTTGCAGGCTTGTACATTATTCATGATATATATATGAGAGCAGCTAACTGAATAAAGGTATTTGAAAACTGAGGCTGCCTGAGACTTGATAGTAGTATGAAGATGGGTAAACTTGAATTCATGGCAATGACATTAGATTGAATTTACAGTCATGGAAAATATATATATATATATATATATATATATATATATATATAATCTTAATATATATGGATTTTGTCTGGACCAATCACTGATTGATCTGGAACTATTTCTGATTGGTCAAGACCAAAGCCCGATCAGGATTCTGACCAGTTCAAACCCTGATCAGGATCTGGCTCTGCCCAAATCCTGATTCAGGCTCAGTGAGTTGACATGATACTAAGTTATTAAATGTACTTTTGATTAAATTACGGAAAATTCACCCTAGTCCAGCCAACTCATAAACTTAAATCTTATTTCATCATGACAAACTTTTATTTATGCCATGCCAAACTTCAGATACATATAAAGTTAGTTAATCAAGTAAATTTTAGTAGGACTGATACCTGACATGAATTAATTAATGAATAAAAGAATACTGACTTTTGTGGCACATCTTAACCTTAATTTGTAAAGAATTCAAAATATGTTAAACTTGATGAATAAAACTTTTTCTGGATTGTATTACCTACATGCATCATAAATGTATGAATCAAAATGATTAAATTCTGTATCCAAATTAAACAAGACATTTTATAAATATAAAGAATTTAACATTGAGATAATTTTAAAGAGCAAGTAGATACAGTTTTGAGCTGGATCGGTTGTATGGGTAGAAGTAACCCTCAGTTGATTAGACAGGAAGTCATTATCTTTGTTTTTAATTGAAGATCAGGATTTAGGTCGGACTGAATTTGGACTGTATTTGGTCCAGCCGAAATCCCAATGGGGAATTTTTTCTAGACCATTTTGGTGATGGGTCCAAATTTGGATCACGGCTTGACGTGTGTATATATATATATATATATATATATATATATATATATATGTCAGAGACAAGATTGAAATCCAGGCGGATTTTAAATTCGCCTAAACGAGATTGCGATTGTGATCTCGCCTAGGCGAGATTGCAATTGTGTCCTCGGCTAGACAGATTTTAAACTCGCCTAGACGAGATCACAATTGCAATCTCGCCTAGGCGAGATTAAAATCCATCATGGAGCCAGGATTTTAATCTCGTCTAGGCGAGTTTAAAATCTGTCTGGTGTCATCCAGGCGAGTTTAAAATCTGCCTGATATCACTTGGGCGAGTTTAAAATCTGCCTAGGCGAGATTAAAATAGTGATCTGATCTAATTTCCCAATAAATTATGCATTGTAATTGACTTATGAAAGATGTTTTCAGTCAGATTTTCAATATTTTAACACTGAATGGTTACGTATAGTTCACAAGTAATATATTTATTAATATTTACAGAATATTATATTATTTATGTAATAATTAACATTAATTTTTTTATTTTATATTTTTATTTATAAACTATGTAATAAGAAACTTACATTGGTATTGTATATGGCATATTCAAATGATATATGATGTGGGCTGCTGCTGATTATTTACATAATAATTTTGTTGTCAATATTAATTTGAAGGGAAACTGGTATAAGTAATATAAGTAATGTAGTATTTTAAAAAGACAAAAGGAACATAGCTCATTTATTTTTTATCAATATAATTCAATGCATGTTCACATGCATAAATGATCTATTACTCTATGAATCTAGAAATCATATTTTTTCTGATATGATATAATACTGTCCAAAAAAAGGCAGTTATCTTGTAACACAGTCTACATAAATATTGAAGCTTCACAAAATGCCTCACAAAACATAAAAAAAAAAATAAAGAAGAATATTATATACATTATAAGAAAAGACTAAATAAGACAAAGAAATATTCACTTGCATACATCTGTGTATCAACTTTTACCTTTTCTCATATGATGTTTAATTACCTTAAAAAAGGATGGTGTATCAAAGTCCATCATAAATACTGATACCCTGCATATTTTGTACCATAAGTGTACATGTTTTGACTGTTGAGTGTTGAATACCTGGGTGAAAAGAAACATTTGAACTAGATCAACCAACTAATTTGTTCTGTTTGTCCTGTAAGAATTATCAAATAGGATGATTGTTTATGTTAATGTGTAATATACTCATTAAATAGTGAAGTAATAGCTATCTAAACTAATCTATCTATCTGTCTATCTATCTATCTATGATTGATTCAATATGCAAGTGGATGACTTTTTCCCCCAGATTTGCTCTTCATAATATCTCATAAGTGTGCTTCAATATACCTCTTATTACTCTCTAATTGCCATATATTTAAATACAATTACAAATTATTTTTTTGTAAAAATTATTAGTGATATTTACAATCCCAAGGTTGTTAAGAAAACTGAAGAAAATAAATAAAGATTAATAAATGTTTAGCAAATAATTGGTATGATAAGGATGCTGTAGACCACATGAAACACATCAAAGGTTCAAATAATAATCAAATATCTATTTCATAATTCTGTTTCCAAAATTAATGTTAATTATCACATGAATAATTATTACATTACCGTATAAAAGTTAATTATTACATTAATACTATAATATTCTGTAAATATTAATAAATATATTACCTTAAAACTATATATAACCATTCAGTGTTAAAATATTGAAAATCCGACTGCAAACATCTTTCATATGTCAATTACAATGCTTAATATATTAGGAAATTAGATCAGATCACTATTTTAATCTCGCCTAGGCAGATTTTAAACTCGCCTAAGTAATATCAGACAGATTTTAAACTCGCCTGGATGACACCAGACGGATTTTAAACTCGCCTAGGCGAGATTAAAATCCTGGCCTGCTCCATGATGGATTTTAATCTCGCCTAGACGAGATTGCGATTGTGATCTCGTCTAGGCGAGTTTAAAATCTGTCTAGCCGAGATCACAATTGCAATCTCGCCTAGGCGAGATCACAATCGCAATCTCGTCCAGGCGAATTTAAAATCCGCCTGGATTTCAATCTCGTCTCTGACATATATATATATATATATATATATATATATATATATATATATATATATATATATATATATATATATATATATATATATATATATATATATATATATATATATATATATATATACTGGAGTCCCATCTGGGGAGCTTTAGCTGTAATTCTGAAACATTACTTCAGCCAGCCACAAACCAGCTGTCCCTGTAACTTAACCAGTTCATGCAAATTAAGCATGGCCTATAAAAATGTCAAGTATTCTGTGGTTCAAATAACATTTTAACAGATATCCACATTTGATTATTTGCTGCCTCTACATGCAGTTATTATTGGCATGAACATGGATTGGAAACATAAATGAAGACCCCTTGCAGGTTTTGAATGATATGTACTAGCATATCTTCATTCTTGTATTTGGACAAGTTATAGCATCATTTCGGCCCTCTGACATTTAGAGTCTTCCACTAGTGTACTGGATGTCAAGAGAACAGTTACATCCTTCAATGAGGTATGCACTTTAAGGCTCTATGATGATGCAGATATTTTTGTCATTTCTTTCAATGCCTCATGGCCTATTAGTTCACTGTCACTTGACATAAACCAGACCAATCATTAGCTTGTATAGTATACTTTCTAACAACACCTTGAACCTGCGAGAAAAATTCTGTTTTAACTCAGTATATTGGTAAACTTGTGTGCAATACAGGAAATGACCCATCACCATAGAGACAGTTTCAGTTTGGGTTGTAAGTTCATGTGTATTCATTTGTGTTAATTCATCATTTGTTGACTATAATGTTAATGTTATGGGCTGTTTACCACGAAATATATGTGACATGATGGAAGACCACTGAAATGATTCCTCAGTATGGCTTATATCACCACTGAAGTTAGGCTTACCAGCTGTATATGAATGCCTAACGAGTTGTGTATTCACAGCTACATAAATTAATGTGACTTCATCCAGGTTCGTGTGTGACAGGTTTTCCACTGTCCAAGTTCACCAGCTGTGGATAGGCTGGTGTAGTGTCTCATTGATAAGGATTCAAAAACGCTTTACAAAATTTCCCAAATAATGTCAGATTCCTCAAGATGTATGGGAAAATATGGAAAATGACCCCCTTAGGACACATGTGGCATTGTTCCAGGCACTTAGAAAACAATAAAGTGGTTTAATTTTCTGCACATAACAGAGAAATATCTTAAGATTCATTGTCATTTTTCCTGTAATAAGTTATCTTATTTTTCAATATAAAAATTAAAATACTGAAGTTTCAGCAGTTGATTCTTTTGATATATATATATATATATATATTTTTAAATCAGAGACTTAAATGTGGAATATGTGGTAGCCCTAAAATTTGAATTCAATACCAGAAAGAAACACATGAAAATAATTTTCTGGCACATGTGCAAACACTCGAAAACATAATTAAATCAGAAGTATGGACATAGTTATTAAATTAAACTTTTTTTTTTAAGTATTGCACAAGTAGTTAAAATAACTAATGCCATAGGCACTCTGCATGGCACAGATGGTTCATGGCTTTCTGTTGTCTCCAGAGGAGGAGGAATGTACCCAGAGAGCACGCAGAAAACCACAAACGTTGGACTGGCCATTACAGCCCACTCCCATTAGCTACTCCAGGGATTGAACCCAGGTCACTGGCTGACTGAGCCAATTTTGTAACTGCTCCACTATCCAGGCCCCAGAATATTGACAGCATTCTGAGTAATAGCCAATTGTAACATAGATACTCGGCAGATATCTATTACAAAGTTACAACAAGTCTGCTTAGATCTAGACCATTTACTCTGTTGCCATATTTAGTATAACCTTAGCATTGTTCTTATGTAAAGATAAATCCTTTGGCAGTATGACCACTTAGATTTTGTGGCAGTGAAGTTGGTACTGTATTAATATTCAGATACAAATTCATAACACTTTTGTTTAATTCAGATTATCTAACTTATGTAATACCACAAGTCTACTGTGGTTCACTTTATTTTTGCAAGGTTATATATAATTGTATCCCCAGACAAAGTCGGGATACTATGGTTTCACGACGGTCCCGCCGCCGCCGCAGGAAAACCTTGTGAGCGGGATAACTCAAAAAATATTTCACTGATCTTTTTCAAACTTTACATTTGTATAGATATAGGTAAGGGGACGAAGGCTATTTAAAATGGGGTCATGACCTATGCTAGGAGAGTGACTTTGACCTTGAATAGGTTCATTTTTGCTGAAAATAACACAAATTCTTAAATATCTCAAGTAAGCTTGCATGGACTGGTCTAAAAATCAAGGTGACCGAAGATCTTGGATAGCCTTGTGATATACGGGAAACTGGTGGCACCACCTATTATCCTTTTCTTGTTTTTACGCCTTTTAATACCCTCATAATTGCCACTTGACAGTACTGTAAGCATTATAAGTCAAAAACTAATGGACAGATTTCTTTCATATTATGCACATGTAGAGAGATGGGATGAGATCTATTAACATTTGGGTCATGACCTTTACCATGAGAGTGGCCTTGACCTTTAATGTGTCCATATTTGGTGAAAATCACACACCTCTTATGATATCTCCAGTGTTGATAGCCATATGGATTTCAAACGTGACTTATGTATGGCCCACAACTAAAGTACGAACCCTATAGGTTCTTGGGTCATGAGGTCAAAGGTCAAGGTCACTGGACTGGTATCTTAAAAGATACCGTGGATGCATTTTAAGCCAAACTTTCATCCCAGGTCTTCCATCTTGAATATATAGCTCACTTGCCAATAGTGGATGATCCATATCAATTTTGGGGTCACAAGGTCAAGGCCACAGGAGCTATCTGTCCAAAAATGAGTTTCTGGATGATAATTCCTGCTTTTTATTGATGTATTGATTTCAAACTTGACTTATATATGTCCCATTGAAAAAGCAAGACTCCAATTGATTTTGGGGTCATGAGGTCAAAGGTCAAGGTCACAGGACACATCTTTAAAAAGATTGTGGATGCATTTTCAGCCAAACATTTCATCTCAGACCTTTCATCTTGCACATATAGTTCACCTGCCAATAGAGGAAGACCCCTATCAATTTTGAGGTCACAAGGTCAAAGATGAAGGTCACAGGAGCCATCTGTCCAAAAATAAGTTTCTGGATAATAATTCCTGCTTTTATTGATGTATAGATTTCAAACTTGACTTGTATATGACCCATTGAAAAAGCAAGACCAGAATTGATTTTGGGGTCATGAGGTCAAAGGTCAAGGTCACAGGACACATCTTTAAAAAGATGTGGATGCATTTTCAGCCAAACAATTCATCTCAGATCTTTCATCTTGCACATATAGTTCACCTGCCAAGAGTGGAAGACCCCTATCAATTTTGAGGTCACAAGGTCAAAGGTGAAGGTCACAGGAGTCATCTGTCCAAAAATTAGTTTCTGGATGATAATTCCAGCTTTTATTGATGTATGGATTTCAAACTTGACTTGTATATGTCCCATTGGGAAAGCAAGACCCGAATTGATTTTGGGGTCATGAGATCAAAGGTCAAGGTCACAGGACACATCTTTAAAAAGATGTGGATGCATTTTCAGCCAAACATTTCATCTCAGATCTTTTATCTTGCACATATAGTTCACCTGCCAAGAGATGAAGAACCCTATCAATTTTGAGGTCACAAGGTCAAAGGTGAAGGTCACAGGAGCCATCTGTCCAAAAATTAGTTTTTGGATGATAATTATTGCATTTTTTATGTATAGATTTCAAACTTGGCTTGTATATGTCCCATTGGAAAAGCAAGACCCGAATTGATTTTGGGGTCATGAGGTCAAAGGTCAAGGTCACAGGACCAACATCTTCAAAAAGATTGTGGATTGATAGATGGAAGAAACAATAATTGCTTGCCAAGTCTCAGTATATGCTGCTAAAAATGGGGGCCTATTCTTAAAGGGGGGGCCGTACTATGTCTGGGGATACTCTGGCACCTACGGTGCCAAGAAATGTCTAGTTTTTTGTCATTTTTCCATTTTCATTGTTTTGCAAGAGTTCAGTTTTTTGTGATCTCACAATCCAGAAACCTGCACAGCACATTAAGACACAAATCATTTCATTGTGAGCTGGACAAGGATTGTATATATCCTTAATTGACAGATTTTATGAAATATCCATGATATCCATGATCAGTCTTTGATTGACAGGCAACATGACTATGTTATTTTTTATCATAGCCACCATCTGTCTTAAAGCTATAAACAGCTTGCATGTGTACGGTGAGATATGCGTTTTCTGGCCTGATTTTATGAAAGGTTCAAGGGATTATCTATACATATAGAACTTTAATATACGTCAGATATCAGAATACTCCCCTTTAACATAATGCTGCCTTTCACAAGTCTTCACTAACAGAACTAAATATGGTTTCCAGTTTGTTGAATAACCTACATGGTTTCCACATAGCTGTCAGGTGGTTAAACGCTAAAGATTTGTAACTGCATTGCATTCTGTGATCTATTGTTGAAAAGCCACCCACATGTTCTTAGTGGCTTGTTGATCACATAAAGGTGAGACTTTCTCTGAATAGCATGGCAGTCCTACTACCTATGTGGACTAATGCATTGATCTAAGTTCTCAGGCATGTATGAGACAACCTTCAAATGTTGAACCAGTCTGTTTGAAGCTGGGATATTCCATTAATACAGCTGGGGCAAATTTAGGTCAGATTGAAATATATAGGCCTGACTGCTTCACCACATTTGCATTAGAATGTTGAAGGGTGCATTACTCTTGTTGTAAACATAGAGCCTCCAAAAAATTAAAAATGTATATAATATACACTATAAATATAGATAGACCAAACAATTTAGTTACAAGATCAACATGTTATGCTTATACTGTACTGCTGCAGACAGATGGCTGATAGAACAGGCCTTTAAACTACAGGCTTTAAGAATGATAAGGAAATGCATAATACAGTGGAACCTGTGTTAAAAGACCACCCAAGGGACTGGCCAAATGTGGCTTTAATTTGCAGGTTGCCTTATTACACATGTCAGTCAATATAACCAAGGTAAATGCTTTCAGTTAGCTTGAAATGTCCTCAAAATACCCTATATCATAAAGTCCTTCTTTGTAGTTCTCTATATTTTATAATTAAATATTGATCCTGAGTTTTCCATGTTTTATCATTTAAATTAGGTGCCCATTCACCTACCTTTTGAAAAAGAATTTATATGATTTCTGGCTTCCTCTGTGGATATATATTTATGATCAAAGGGTAATTTTTTTTTATGTGAAAAAGTTCTTATAACGCTTTCCTGAAGGATTTATGAACTTTTAATCAACAACATGTTTGTAAACGCAGCAATGTTGACAAATGGGAAATACATGTAACCCAAGGTGGTAGGTTGCATATATGCAGAGGTAGAAAGGTCACTTGTTGCAGAACGCCATTTGCAAAGCTCTGCCTTATCTGACTTGCTGCAAGATGCCCTTGTTGAACTTGTTTTGATTATTTTGGCGGTGCCCCACATATAATAAACACGTTGATATAAACAAAACAAGCAGCCTGTGTGCGGTGAAATCCATGTTTTCTTGCCTATATTTACAAAAGCTTCAAGGGATTACCTTTAGTTTATAAAGGTAAGATAGGTGATTGGGCCCCTTCAATCTAAGTCCTGACAATGATTTTACATGTTCTTTGTGTTTTATTTAATTAAATGAGTTATAATGGTTTGGGTGTCATATTTATTTGTCAGTTCTGGCAGTTAGTAATGAAGTGTTAAAATTGCCTATATCATCCTCCTTTTCATTTGGACAGTTTAATAATCCTTTTTCTCACAAAAGGTTATCTTAAAGAAATTAACATGGGTAATATATTGGTGTATATCTATATTGATTTCATCTCAAGATACATAATAATTGTACATGTATGCGATGGCAGATTTGAGTATGTGCTTTGCACCGATGGTTACCTCATCTGCTTATAGAGTGCTGAAGACAGAATTGGAGGATTAGGTGGATTTTGTGTTGTCACGGAGATGGGGGGAATTATATTAACTCTGGAGTACAACAACGTGACAAATGGGAAAATAACATCTCTTCAGGTTTTGCAGCGACTGAAAGTGACTTTTTACAAGACTGTTTATGCTGGTAGTGTTATAGCTCTGGAGCGCTGTGGTCATGTACTAGACATTTGAGAAACTGGTCATGTACACCGTATGGACACGTTTGAAAGAAAAAATGCCTGCTGGTCATGGGATTTTGTCAGATAAATCTTTCACTTGGCATGCTTGTGATCATTATAAATAATTTATGACTATGTCCAACATGTTCGCCGCTGACAAATCAATAACTTGTTCAACCTGTTTCACCTGGACAGTGACGCCATGCACCCAGACTGCAGCCAGATGCACTGTGGCCCTGACACTTCTTACTTAATTATGGCTCCTTAACTTGATTGACACATGCACAAACATATATGCACAAGTACATATACAATACACCAACAGACACAGAAAGATGCATTCAAGTTCCTCTTGATATTTGTGTTTGAATTTCTCATTTCACATCACATTTTTTTATTATTATATCTCTATTTGAATTGTGTTATATTTCATATATTGGAACTAAAATTACCAAACTGTGTGAAAACAGCTGACCTCGGCTGTATTTATATAATTGAAACCAAACTTTAAATATATTTATAAAGAAATTATTTCTGTGAAATCTGTATTTCCTATTGATGGTTTTGCACTGGTGTTGACCTTAGTAGGTCCATCCACAAAATGTTTTACCAAAATATAAATATATAAACTCATTAACCCCTAAAAGCCTCCCTGCTCAGGGCTAGACATTTACTTTTGAAACATCTAACTTTTACTTGCCCTACAAGAATTTTTCTTGCCCTACAAATATCATTGAGCTTTGGATAAAGGTTTATGTTTGACCCACATGCCCAGTAAGGCAAGTAGGAGGTGACATTTAGTTGCCCTCCCACCATTTTCTGGAACTTTCACTTTTCCTGGGCAAGCGGTTAACTGTTTATGTCAAGCCCTGCTGTTCCACAGTGGGGGGCATAATTAACATGCAGCTTCCTCAAATGAAGTAAAGTGTACATTTAAAACTATCAGACAGAAATGCTACATAGTTAGCAGCTCTTGTGAGATGCTACAGCATCAGCAGCTCAGGATGCAGGTGACGTCTCCATTCATATTTTTTCCTTATCATCCATCTGTCAACCACTACTCCTTTCACAACTATCTACTTAAATCATTGTTGCGGGGATCAGGTCAGACCAGTGTGTTCCCTGGTGGTCCAATAATGCTCGAGCTCCATCTATCTACACTGAGCAGACTCCCAGGGAGTCGCATCTTCTCTAACTCCTACACACTAACCACAAGGATGATGCTTGGTACTAGAAAAACTTAATTGATTTGTCCATATATCTGGTAGGGCTGGGTTATCAGTCGGCCTTTTCAAGTACAGTATGCATTGCAATATACATATAGCGATGCCCGATACCTATTTACGATATGCTTCATTTTACTTTGTGTATCATTTCTGATTAAAAGCTCTGTGGATAACGTTTTTTTTAAACAAACCAAAAAGGCCATAATATAAGTCTGTCATTATCATTGAAGCACTGAGAACTGTATATACATTCCTCATCCAGTGGCGATCATACAACAAATTCATGTCATCTTCTTAAAGTGTTTAAAGGTCAGTATAAGAAATAAAAAGCAGCTTACACTTTACACATAACTCAGATTATAGTTTAGGTTAGGGTTTTATGACTTAAATTTATATTTCATCAATACAGCAATACAGCATGTATAGCCTACCTGTAACCGTATTGATGTGGTGTATCAATATACATTGGTATATTGGTACAGCCCGAATATCTGGTACATCCTTAGTGTAAGGTTGATAACATGGAAGTTTAAAGCTGGCTATTCACCTGCCTTACCTGTAGAATTTATGCAATTCCTGACTTACTTAGGGTCATATTAATGAACTGTAGATAATACCTATAACATCCCAGTAATGGATATCAGTGAGCTTGTCTCTCTAGGAGCTTTAAGTAAACATGGCAGACAAGCCCATGCTGACAAACAGCAAAAAAACGTGGCCAAAAGTGACTGGCTGCTCATGTTGATATGCATATTAGGAAGGTGAAAGGTCAGTAGTTGTTGGTGGTAAGAGCTTGTGAAGCATCTTTTTGTCATTTACAAAATCTGGTCCATCCTGATTTAATGCCAGATGTCCGTGTTGAAAATGTTTGGATTATGATCGATGGCAATTTTAGCTTGCTTCCACATGGGATAAACACTGTTGTACCAGTAAACAAAATGCCTGTGCAATTATAGGGTCAGTGCTTTTTTGCTTGTTTTTATAAAAGCTTCAAAAGGATGTATTGGACTCAGACAGGGACTCAGACATGACTCAAAACTCAAAATGACTTGAAATTCTGAGAATTTAGACTTGGACTCGAAACTTGAGGACTCGGACTCAAATTGCCTGGACTTGAACTTACACTCAGACTCAGACAGTGAGGCCTCGACAGCATCACTTGGGCATGTGACCAGTCTATAGAAGTCTTCAGCTTGTGGCTGGTGGTCACAGCCCCATGGGCATATATCAGTAGCCACTGACTTTGCTGGTAATTTAATATTGGCTCAGACAGTGAAATATAGGGCTTTATTGAAATGCCAAGCACACAAATGTCACTGCAGAATTCATAGATTGTTCCTGCACACTATTAAACACCCCTGTGGTCTGAGAGGGCTGGGGTCGTTCAGTTGATTATGATCCTCTGTGGATGAATTAATTGGATTTGGGGAAAGTGTCATATAAATGTGACCATGGTAACTTGACACCATGGTGACCTGCATGCAAGCAGAATTGCAGCTTGTAGAGAACAACATATGTAATGTAGTAGAAATGATTATATAAAAATAGAAAGTCAGACTACACTGAGCAAATACATTCTTTACTGGTTATAACTGTATAAATAACCTTATATTTGTGCCTATGTGAAATATTGTGTATACCAATATTAGTTGAGACAATTTGAAAGTTTTGTCTTGTATATTAACAGGTGCCGTGGAAGCCTGTCTGCAGCATGGGTTAAAGAAGCGAGCATTAGGTCTATTCAAAAACAGCACAACCACTGCCTTGTTACACAAAGTTAGCAAGAACTTTGATCCTGCTGCACAGATCGTCAAAATCCTCTCTGAGATTGAGACCAATAATGAGCAGACCAGGTGAGGAAAAAATCGGTAACTTCATCCATGCTTTTGCTGAAACTGGGCCTTGATTCTGTAATCAGACTGATTTATGACATACCATGCATATTCACTTTCTGAACAGACCAGTTTGAAAAAAAGCTAATGTCTTCTACTTACAAGCCCCTAAAAGGTGTATGTTGATGCACCATTTTCTGTGGAGGATAAAGATAATGTCCATGCATGTTATCAAATTTGCATATATAAAATTCTACTTTAATATGGGGTTTTGAATATGGTAAAAATAAAGCATTTTCCCACTCTGAACTTTACCAATACATGTCTCCTTATATATAATGCCACCAAACTCTTTCTGCAGATAGGTTCTCCGCCTCGACACTGTCCTCAGAGTACTTTTGTGTCACATCCCCTCGCCCTTATCAAATCCTGACAGGTTTATTTCTCCCAGTTTCTTGAAACTGCTCATGGGGGCTGCCATTTTGCACACCGACTAAAACATGGATGTCTTGGGTTGCATGACTTATCTGAAAATCTTAAATCTGGAAGTCTAAAAAAAAATAATATACGTTGTCATTCCTTTCATATAGTGACCATTATCTACATTCAACAGACAGTGCCACCAACAAGCTAAAGACTAGCTGTGACAACCCCACTCAGTAGCTCTAATGTATGGGCTGGGAAGCCTACTTGAGTTGTGATACAAGCAATATCAAGGAATGCATTGCAGTGGTCTTCCATCATGTTGCATTAATATTGTGATAAACAGTCCATAATCTTAACATAAGGCTCCAAATACTAAAACCCCATCTCTATTGTGATGAGTCATTTCCTGAATGGAGTACAAGTTGGATGCGTCTAGTAACCTGTGCAAGCCATGGTTGTATTCATGTGCTCAGAAATTCAACAAACATATGGAGGGATTAACCAATATGCTGAGTTAAAATAGAAATTTTCTCATTCATTTTTGGTGTTGTAAGAAGTACACTGAATTTAACAGTTAGTCTGGTAAGTCCATTCACAGTGTACCTGTAGGCCATGAGGCATTGTCAGAAATGACAAAAATATTTGCATCCTAATAGAGCCTTAAAATGTGTTCCTCGCAAAAGGATGTAACGGCACTCTGACAGCCGGAAATTTGGTCGTCTACTTTCAGAGTCAGGGGGCCGGAATGGTGCTAGCCATAGACCGGTGTCATCCCAAATGGACGTATTTCAGATAGACGGGTCGTATTTTTTCGATCCCATCTGGACAGGTCCCAGTCCGATGCTCTATCAATAATGTATGGTTAAAGAAATAACAAAGGCTATAATACATGCATTATATATATAATATTATGAATGTATATATGAAAATATCAAGCAGTTAGAAACGTCCTGAAGGATGAACAGCTCATTCGCATAGTCCACACTGCTATTTGGCGACGCCAAGCATTACATTGTCTTGTTTTATTATCACTTACCTTGCAATATCAAGGGTATTTTGCTGGGTTTTTTTTATCTAATTATATATATATATATATATATATATATATATATATATATATATATATAATTTGTAGTATTTTAATTGTATATATGAAAATATCGAACTATTTGCAACGCCATGAAGGATGAGCGGGCTATTTCCGTAGACCACCCGGCTGACTGGCGACATAAAATGCAATCATTAAAATGTCATACTTATGTTCAGAACATGTATTTGGCATCGTTAAAGTCTATATTGAATCTATTTAATGGAACAATTATTTATGAGATGTTATCATACAAGTAATGCAGTTCATAATTTTCTGTGGAATGTGTACAGAGCTAAAATATGCATTGGTTGCTTGTGATATCAATACAATCAGAATTGCCCTTTTTTTTGAATGCTGAGTAAACAAATGTTATATATGATTTTATACATGAAAGTGATAACTTGAAAATTATGAGAGTAATGAGAGTTTGTGGGTTTGTGTCTTATTGATTAATCAAACACATATCAAAGGGTAATCAGTTGTTTTTACTACACTTATAAAATGCCTTACTGTAACAATCATTGTAAAACGTAACTTAATTAGTCCCATTATTGAAACAATTAGTTAATTATTAAGCGACATCGCTTCCTTTTAAGTGCAGTGATCATGTCATAGGTGCAGGTTTCTCTGTCATATATCCCTGATGTGGTACGGGGTTTCAAAACTGACTTCCTACTTTTGTTACTTGGAAATGTGCATAGTTTTTGACTGCATGACAATATGGCAGCACATGGATTATGTGATATATTGGAATAAAAAATAAGAATTAACCAAAAACCTAGCTTATATATCTTGTATAATTACATTAGTTGGCAGAGCATGTTGATCGCACTTCGGTTATTAAAGTAGATATAGGTTTTTTAGTTGACGTTTGATTGCATGTTGATTTGTTATTGTAACTCTGATGAAACAGATAATATTGGGATACAATTATGTCAGTTTTCACAAAAGATACGTCAGGGAAGAAAACAATATATCGGTAAAAACCTATATCTCTTTGAATAGTAATTCACGTACATAGGTATCATGGCTTGCATTAAAGTTCATACTTATACTGTGTTTGATCAACATATATAAAGTTTTATTTGTTTAGTTTGGCTTTCTCATAAAGCTTCAATCCCAGGCTACTTACATGTGTAATAAAATCACGTAAACACAAAATAGCGTCTAAATGGGACCCGTCCAACTGGGACCCGTCTAAATGGAACCCGTCCAAATGGGACGTCTAAATGGAACCCGTCCATCTGGCGCCCGTCCAACTGACACGTAATCCATAGACCTATCCTTTCGAAAAAATACTGTAATGATTGATCAGTCAATGTTTATATAGAATTCACAGCAAATGAAAAAAGAACAGTTATTTACCATCCACATGAGAATGTCTTATTCAGACAGGTAAATTAGGTCTTCAGATTGCCAGGCAGCTTCCTGGAGCCAGTTATGACCTCGGCAGAAGCAGACCACGATCTGGATGTGATATTTCTTATATGTAGGGTGCAAAATAAGACAGACATTGCTTTCATTGTGATGTTTACAATATTGAATACCATGGAGCTCTTCTGAAATATGGAAATTAAATGTATTATTTTTAACCTCATCACTTTTGAAAAAAAAATTATCCTAATGGGTATCCTTTGTATGCATGTTAAGTGTAATACATTTGAACTAATACATGCTGTTCTGTTAACAGATCATTTTACACAAGATCAAAAACTAAATAATAAGAGTGGCCAAATATGCCAATTTGATTGAGTTAATGCCAAAAATATGTAAAAAATAAATTAAATAAATCTGCATTCTAAAGAATGCAAGCCTCCACCATTTTTAGGGGGAGGAGTGATTGTCTTTATTGTGGGATGCTCCCAAACCAAATTTGCATTATTTTATTTGGCCCATATACCCAGGTTCATTCATGTATAAGTGACTGTACATTTGTGAATATTTCTTGATGATGTTCATAAATTCAGATCATTGGCCGGATCCACACCAAAATCTAACTTATTCTTCATTGGTAGATTCCTTAAATGCCCTGGAGATTCTGTTCTTTATTGCGTGACTTATGTAGTGAACAAACACACCCATGAACATATGGCCTCCTGGCAGAGACAATAAGTCCATCTGAAGTTATTAATCCCCCGTCTTAAAGAGGGAGGTCTACTAAAATGGTCCGTGTCTGTCCATCCTTCTGTCCGTTGATCCCGCCTCACCACTGATGCCACACTTTCCTAGTGTTAAACATATGGTGGGGGACTATTTGTGCTTCTAGGCCCTTGATGCCCATCAGCCAACCAAAACTTGCAGAAGCATTCACTGCACTTAGCCATTTTCTGGCTACAGAATTCCTATGAATATTAATATGACCTCATGACCTGTGTGCTGTTGTGCTATTCCATGATTGTATACACTGAGGGCTCTTTTAAAATATTACATTTTTTTGTACTTGTATGACCCTGTTGCATGTCTTGTTTATATATCAAGCCTAGTTTTGTGTTATACTGATTTTCTGTCATTATGGGCTGATATGAAATCAATACCTGACACTGTTTCAGCCTGACATTCCATTATATACTGTGAATCATTGAAATAACATCTATCAGACAGACAGATGGCCTGTTATTAAGACAGTTAATCTGTGAGGTCTTGCAAAAATTCAACTCATTTACTTTGATTAAAGCCAGGGACCATCATGATATAAACTCCAGATTCAGAACCCGAACCACTGCAGCAGTCAAGCCATATCCTAACTCATTTTAAATGTTAAGCTCAAATTCTCAAATATGACCATTTCATATAATAATATATGTAATAAATATTTTGAAATATATAGATATATATATACATATTCTATATTTATTTATATGATAATATATTGATTATTATATTTTGTTGCATGATTGATACAAGTGAATAGATACAGTTATTTTCTAGCAGGAATTAGTACCTTAAAGCAGGCCTCATGTGGTAAATGTTTTTCTATAGTTTTCTTTTCTACAATGTGCTACATTTTCCTAAGATCTGCTGTCACAATTTTTAAGAATCATGGGATTGGATAACACCTCACCTTGCACAACACCAGATCCCTGCAACTATGTGCAATAAGTTCAATTGTCTGCATTTTATGTATATTATTACATTTTAACATGTTTTGTTGTTTACAGGAAATCTATAGATAACAACCGCAATCAGATGCCAAAGAAACCAAGTCCCACCTACAACCCAAAGTATTTATGGATCCGACTTGCTCTTTTTGAAAAACAGCTGGCCAAGATCATTGACTACCTAGTACAGAATTGTAGTAAATATTACGAAAAAGAAGCTCTGATATGTGACCCATGTGATGGCCCCATACTGGCATCATTGTTAGGTAAGTCAGTATATCATTTCTATTAAATCAATAAAAAAATTATAAATACAGTATAACTCCACTCAAGCAGCAACGGTGAGGGCTGTATTAAGTGATTGTTTGGGATGGGTGAGGCCTTGTTTCATGTTAATGTTAACCTGTCTTGCAAGCATTTGGTAGACCATAAGTTACTTCAAATCCACAAAAACAAACTCTTGTGATCAGAGATCATTGTCTTAAATATTAATCATATTTATAAGTTCAGTGAAATTCTACTAAAATAACCATGCTCAGGACAATGTAAGTAATTGTGTGTGCAGACATGTTCTTTTTGGTATTATATGTCAGGCTTTCAGGTATTCAGAAAAAACCATGGTACCAAAAGGGGTTCAATATTGCATATGTGTGGAAGTTGAAAGGTTACTAGTTGTTAAAGGCCCTTTACAAACTATGGGTTTTCTGACTTAGTTCTGGATATCCTTTTACCTGGGGGTGGGGGTTTGGGGAGATCTCTTTTAATTAAAGTACAAAAAAAACTCCACTAAGTGACTACTCTGAATACAGTATATATGGACCTCTGTATGTCACTTTGTAAGGAGGGTGGTTATGTCATATAATTAGCTCAGCTGACTGAAAGTCATCTGAGCTATAGCGATCACTCTTTGTCTGTCGTCTGTCTGTCTGTCTGTCCGTCTGTCCGTCTGTTAACCAGGCACAAATCGTAACTGCTGGACCTAGAACCTTGTAACTTGGGATTCTGAGAGGTCCATGAAAAATCTCCTTGGAAACCAGAAATTAGGTCTCTGTTACCCATATCCTTCGAGCTATGGGGCCCCAAAGTACCCCCCAGAAAAGTCAAAAATTTCATACAAAAACTTCAATATCTCATTAACTACTTGACTGATGGTCATGATTTTTGGCATACATATTGATCATGAGATGTTCCATCACTTTCTGCAGACTGGTGGCGCCACCTGTATTTTTCGATTTTTTACAAATTTTTTTCTCTATTTTTGAGACCTTTGAAAATGTGAACATCTGTTAACAAGGCACAAATCGTAAAGCCTAGACCTAGAATCTTAATTCTTGATACACTGAGAGGTCCATGAAAAATCTCCTTGGAAACCAGAAATTAGGTCTCTGTTACCCATATCCTTCGAGCTATGGGGCCCCAAAGTACCCCCCCAGAATAGTAAAAAATTTCATACAAAAACTTCAATATCTCAATAACTACAACACTGATGCTCATGATTTTTGGCATACATATTGATCATGAGATGTTCCATAAGTTCCTGCAGACTGGTGGCGCCACCTGTATTTTTCGATTTTTTTACAATTTTTTCCTCTATTTTTGAGACGTTTAAAGATGCTGTAATCTGTTAACGTGGCACAAATCGTAACCGCTGGACCTAGAATCTTCATTCTCGACACACTGAGAAACCTATTAAAAGTCTCCGTGGAAACCATAAATTAGATCTCTGTTACCCATATCCTTCGAGCTATAGGGCCCAAAAGTACCCCCCAGAAAAGTCAAAAATTTCATACAAAAACTTCAATATCTCATTAACTACTTGACTGATGGTCATGATTTTTGGCATACGTATTGATCATGAGATGTTCCATCACTTCCTGCAGACTGGTGGCTCCACCTGAATTTTTCGATTTTTTACGAATTTAAAAATGTGAACAGCTGTTAACAGGGCACAAATTATAAAGACTGGACCTAGAATCTTCATTCTTGACACACTGAGAGGTCCATAAAAAGTCTGCATGGAAACCTGAAATAAGGTCTCTGTTACCCATATCCTTTGAGCTATGGGGGGCTCCCAATAACCCCCCAGAATAATGGAAAATTTGATAAAAACAAACTGCAACATCTCAATAACTACAACACTGATGGTCATGATTTTTGGCATACATATTGATCAAGAGGTGTTTCATCAGTACCTGCAGACTGGTGGTGCCACCTGTATTTTTTCAAATTTTCACAATTTTTTTTTCTCTATTTTCGAGACCTTTCAGGATGTAGTTATCTGTCAACAGGGAACGTAAGGACTGGACCTAGAATCTTCATTGTTGACACACAGGGAGACCCATGATAAGTCTCCATGGACACCTGAAATTAGGTCTCTGTTACCCATATCCTTTGAGCTATGGCACTCCAAAGTACAGCTCAGAATAATGGAAAATTTGATACAAAAGCTGAAGTATCTGAACAACTAATGCAGAGATCACCATAATTGTTTTCATGGATATTGATCATGGAGTGTTTCATCAGTTTCTGCAGTGTATTATGTACATTTGGATCATTTGATTTGATTGGCTGTTGTGATTTCAGCCTAAACAGGCTGGTTGAATATTTTGTGAAAGAGACACCAGAATAGCCTGATGAAGCAAGGTCTCTCTAAGCTTAGCTGCCAGGGCTTGATAGTGAGAGGACGGATAGCTCTGAGGACATGCAGGCCTGCCAGATCACCCTTAATAATACTCTTTTTCACTTTTTTTAAGCAGCACTTTTTTTCCTCTTTTTTTTCAGTGAAAGAATTTTTAGATATATATACTATTTTTCTCTTGCTATAACAGTCCAGTCAGAACAGGAATGGGACACATACTTCACAATTTTTGTGTGTGCAAATATCCAGCATGTGTCACAACTTGTGGGAAATGCCCTTATCTTCATGCAGGGAGATGTGCCTCATGCATGTTTCTGTTTTTGGGACAATGGGAGTGATATAATATATGCACATACATGATATGTGTAGATGTATTCAGTCTTTGATAAAAGAAATGGGGATTGTGGCTCATTTTCCCTTTTTTCACTCTGTATTTCAAAGAAGGCTTCTCTTTTTTTTCCAGAGCACTGACTCTTTTTTTTTTTTTTTGGTCATTTACCATTGGCAGACCTGATGTGGGTGTGGGGTGTGATATTACAGTATAGAGTAGTGAGTGGTATTACGCCTTCTTGTAGTAACCAAATTATGATGTCATTATGATGATTATGTAAAATCATTACATCACATTTTCAGGAGTCGACATATGAGGACCAGAATTGAAGGTCACATTATGCTTTTAGTCAGCACTGTCTGCTGCTTGTGGTAATGGCCTCATCAAATAGGCAAATTACTGCAGAGTGCTGCAGCATGAAATATCAGGGCACTTTGTTGATTACTGAGAGACCATTCTGTCCTGTTGTTATTTTATACCCCAGCAATATACTAAACCTGCCAGGAAATATGGTTTTTAAGGGGTAATTAAAGATATATAGCCACATGTATTACATGTTTTCATATTATCTTCTGCCCCCAACCCTTCTCATATCCATAATAAGCAAAACCTGACCACTGCTTTAATGAGTTAAATGCTTTTGTTGGACCTTTATGGTGTACTTACAGGATAATTATGATGAAAATTTTGAGAATGTCTTCTTGGGGTTGAATGACCATGTACATTTATGGAGAAAATTTCATGAACTTGCATTGTTATGATGTCATAAAGAAGCTCATACAAATATAGGAAAGAGAATTTAAAGCACTTGAGGATTTTCTTATAAACCTGTTTATTAGTAATTAAACCTTTATTTCCAGGAATGGAGTAAATCTTGCTATCTTAATTGTGTTATTTATTCACTTTATATGGCCAGTATGTGATCTGAGTAACTCTGTGGTATTACTGGTGTTCTGCTCAAAAGTATTTAAGCTAGCAATCATAATCATTGGAATATTGATCAAAGTAAAAATAGCCAGCATCAATAGATAATTCCGATAAATGATGGCTTTAATTTATTATGCAAATGTCAAAGTGATACTATGGCTATGCCTGAACTTTTATCACTTACTATTATAATTTATGGCAGTTAAAACATTTTTGCCATATTATCTCAGTAATACAAATGCTCTTGTGTTATGTTTTGATGCAGTCTTTACACAGCATGTCATCAGGTTGTACATACCATGTTGTACAATCAATGTTATACATTCAGTCTTATATTTCAACATGCACACTTAGTATTCATTAACTACAGTGGATGTATATTGATGTTAATTAAAGAAGCATTCTCTTGTTGCAAAAAAATCAGCTGTACCCATCACATGCAATTTTTTTTTTCATCTTATTTAGTTCATATCCTCTAGTAAACCTTGTATCTGAAATATTAGTCATGACAATTCACCCTGAAAGCTATAACCTGATGTGTGAACAGGATAAGTGGCTTCGGCATAATACGTCATCACTCTCAACGACTATTTCATTGTTTTCAAGTTTGTTTGTATGAGCCATGATATAGCTGATCCCAAGGTGCTGCTGTGTGTGTAAACAACAGATTACTTGTGTCTGACACACAGGCATAATACACCTATGCGTTATAAGACCCATTGAGCACCTGGGGCCCAAAAAGTTTGACTGAAGGGTTGATTTTCGTTTGGTGATTTTCGAACGCCACGTCCGTTTCCGGAGAACTCCTCTGAGACTACTGGATGGATTTTTCTGAAACTTACACCAATTATCGGGTCACGTGAACTGGTGCCTAACCAATTGGCCTTGACCTCCGACCTTTCCTCTCTGCCCAGCGTCCGTTTGTGCATCTGTTTCAACACATAAATTCACATATCTCGGGAAGCGTTTGACCGATCAGGAAAAAAAATTTCGTACAAATGTAGCCCTTGGATAGCTTAATAACATAAACAAAAATGGTGGTGCCACCTGCAACCATGTTTGCACAGTGTCCATCTGTTCATCTGCCTTGAGTTAAAATCACTCATATCTCTGCAGTGGTTTGACTATTTCACCTGAAATTCGGCATGCATATACATCCTAGATAGCTTTCTTGATTTTATGACAGGTGGCGCTACCTACATTCACGTTCACACTGTAGACATCCGTGCTAATATCTCCGGACTCGTGAGACCAATCAGGAAAAATTTTTTACACAAATGTAGCCCTTGGATAGCTTTATAACATACACAAAAGTGGTGGCGCCACCTGCAGCCATTTTTGCACAACGTCCATCTGTTTGTCTGTCTTGGGTTAAAATCATTCATATCTCTGCAGTGGTTTGACCAAATTACCTGTAATTCGGTATGCATATACATCCGGGATAACTTTCTTGATTTTATGACAGGTGGCACCAGCTTCATTCACGTTCACGCTGCAGACATTAATGCTTATATCTCCGGACTCGTTTGACTCTCTGCCTAGCGTCCGTTTGTGCGTCTGTTTCCACACATAAATCCACATATCTCGGGAACCGTTTGACCGATCAGGAAAAAGTTTTTACACAAATATAGCCCTTGGATAGCTTTATAACATACACAAAAATGGTGGTGCCACCTGCAGCCATTTTTTGCACAGCATCCATCAGTTTGTCTGCTGTGGGATAACACTCATATCTCTGCAGTGGTTTGACTTTTCCACCTGAAATTTTGCATGTGTATACTGTGGTTGGCTTTATATTGATGGGGCACAATTTTTGCGCTCAAGCAATTTTCCTAAGTTTCACGGGGTTCCATTTTCGCGATGGGGTATTTAATAATATTTTAATAAACCCCAAGATAGATATGAGCTTCCCAATACAGTTATGTTTTGCTTAAACGTCGACCGTCACTGACGAACCTTGGTTTCACAGCTTGGTCATTACATATCAATAAAAACAGGGTCCTCTACTCTACTTTAATCATTTCATGTTCGGATTACATAATTGAAACATCGTTCCATGGAAATAACAAGTCGGTTACGGAAGGGGCCATATCCCTGAAGGTCTACCTGATCCGCGCAAGTGTGAATGTGAAGAAGAGCAGAGTAGCTCAAAGCGGCGAATGATCAGATTGACGGACAGCCGACAAAGCATAAGCAGGGAGAGTTTAAGCATTTCTTGCTAACACAATTTAATAAATTAAATCAGACATTCAGAACTACAGGTGAGAACCAAGCATTTTTTAAAATTTATATAAAACTAGATCCTGGACATGTCGCACTCAGCGATTAACATGATCGTCATTTGGATTATATTTATTTCCCACTAATGCCCATTATTGCCTCCCAGTAGCAACTATAGAGACTATTTATCCATGACAGCAAGGTTTCATATCTGTGTGGTTTCAATTTCCCTGTGTTTCCCCTACCGCGAATATCACGAATTTGAAAACACTGCGAATAAGAAGCCAACCACAGTACATCTTGGATAGTTTTTTCGTTCAAATAACAGGTGGCGCCACCTACAATCATGTTTACGTGGCAGACATCCAGTTTAATGTGTAACACATGTAACTCTATTTCCCCTTGCCACTCAATCCATGCCTTACTTCACCCGTCCTGCTCTGATTTTGGCGGATACACGTAGTCGCTAGACTACCCGTATTCTAGTTCACATTTCAATCCAAATTGGAAAGACATGTTTGGAAGAGATTTTATATCATTTAAATATGAATAACATATTTATACAAATGCAATGTGAACATACTTTATAAATATGAATGCAAGTATAATACCGTTTCTGTAATGTATACCCAGAAGGAACAATATTTTTAGCATGTGCTGTAACTGCCAACAGAAACTGTGATACTGTATTAAAAATGTGTCCAGTGTGTATAATCAAATACCTTTATTTATATCATAAGTACTGAATATGCATTCCTGGTTATCAAATACTGTATGCTGAACACGGTATTGGTTATATTTTATCAAATCTGCCACACAAAACCCATGAGATTCACATTTATAATCATGGCCTGGTTTCTTCCAGTGGGACCGTGTGCCCTGGATTATACCAAAATGAAGACAGGGGATCACTACTGGACAGATCCTCCGGCAGACGAACTCGTTCAGCGACATCGTATCCACAGCAGCGGAACACACCTGGCACGGCCAGATTCACCAAAACGTCCAGGACTGCAAGTGGTCAGTGAGCTTACTATTCACCCTCCCAAGTTATTTCATACCTCTTTCACACGGTACATGCAAACCAGTTTCAAACTGTTTTGAATGTGCATTTGAGCATTCACACGGCAATTCAAATCATTTTCAAACTGTTTTGGCATTTTAGATCAAGCTCAGGAGGTAGTTTTATAATTTGAAAGCGAATCATTTAATCCGCTTTGCTAAAGAGTTGTATGAATGCTCTAGAACCATTTGGACACAGTTTTCAAGCAGCAACTTGGTCACAGCGCAAGTGCGAATGTTTGTGTCAGCATGTTGTTACATTGTTCCACATGTTAAATGTACACTACACAGTATGGTGCTAGATGCCCATGTGAACACACAAAACCATTTAGGCCAAACTGCTTTAACCTAATTGGTTTGAAAATATTCCATGTGTGAAAAGGGTTTCAGTGATTTAATAATTTAACAAGATATGTGTAATCTTACGACTATCTGGATCACTCCCCCCCCCCCCCCCCCCCCGGATCCCTCAAATGTGCATTGTACAGGGTCATGCTTTAGTAATACTTATATGCCATATTAGGCCGTCACTTCCACTTGCAGATTTTCATGAAATCTTTAAAAACAATGTAATCTCTAAGGTATGTGGAACAGAGAATAGTATATTTTGTCTAGGAAATACTGATGTTCTAGTTTTCACTTTTGTCTTCTTTGAAAACCATATTCATGAATAGCTGTTATTTCCCAGATTCACAGTGATCAGATAATTTGTTTTATCAAGCTTATTAAGCTTTGTTTCATAAGCAAAGTGGTGCAGTGTGCAAAAGTAGGTCCCAATGCAAGGAACTCCTCAGTTCTTAATATAAACTGATTGCAGTTCATATTACATCCTTTTTCTATACAAGTCCGCCAGTTCTGAATACAATGGTAAGCTGCTTGCCAGAATATGGTTCACAGTACTTTCACATGAGACATCGTGTCTGTAACTATTACTAAAGGAAAAAGCTTAGTCCTGCTGTTAGTGACTGGTTCTTATGGTTATAATATTGACACAGGACCCTGGGAGGTGTGGGAGTACGTTGTGGTGTAATGGCGTTATTATCCCATGTCAAGGTCTTAAACTAATACTGGGAGATAACAGCCAGGCACAGCTGTCAGGTGCCTTTCCATCGATCATCAGCCTTGTATTATATTTTCAGCGTTTCCATAAATACCCTCAGTGTACAAAATTTGCCTCCTCCGTTTTGAGTATAAACTGTGTAAATGTATGTGGATACAAACTGCAAAAAATGATAAACCAACAGAGCTAACCATTAGGACAAATCTTAATGTTGAATATTGGCTCAGATTTGGTAAACTGTTCTGATTCTGTAAGATTTTGTGATCTTAGAAAGTTAAGATTTTCACTCCGATTTGGTTGATTGAAGAGAAAAGATAGGGGTTTCTTCAGCTTTTATAAAGCCTTGAAATATCTGGAATATTGTCAGAGCCATTGATAATCATATCAGTTATTGTCACAGTCATTGATTATCCAACCAGTTCTGGCCACACCCATCAAGTATAAAACCAGTTCTGGCCAGAGCCATTGATTATCATACCAGTTCTGGTCAGAGCTATTAATTATCAAAACCAGTTCTGGTCAGAGCCATCAATTATCAAATGTTCTTGTCAGAGCAATCAATTATCACCCCAGTTCTGGTCAGAGCAATCAATTATCAAACCAGTTCTTGTCACAGCCATTGATTATCAAACCAGTTCTGGTCAAAGCCATCAGATATCACACCAGTTCTGGTCAGAGCTATCACTTATGACACAAATTCTGGTCAGAGCCATCAATAATGTCACTAGTTCTGGTCAGAGCCATCAATTATGACACCAGTTCTGGTCAGAGCCATCAATAATAACACCAGTTCTGGTCAGAGCCATCAATTATGACACCAGTTCAGGTCAAAGCCATCGATTATCAAACCAGTTCTGGTCAAAGCAGTCAAATAACAAATAGGTTCTGGCCAGAGCCATTGATTATCAAATGAGTTCTTGTCAGACCCATCAATTATCACTCTAGTTCTGGTCAGACCCATAAATTATCACTGCAGTTCTGGTCAGTTCCATCCCAGTCCTAAAAACAATATATTAAACTGAACATTTAGTCAGTTATGTGCTCAATCTAAATGACCCAAACATGCATGCATGTGGGATAAAATATAAACATATCGTTTAATACTATGTAACTTTTTAACTTATAATTGCTTTCTTTGTGTATGCATGAACTGATCAATGATTTGTTGAATAGATCAACTACTTATCTGATCATAGGTTAACATGACCTTTTCAAATATCCCCCCACCCTGAGAGGCAATATCTCTAAATGACCCATGCATGCATATGGGATAAAAATATAAACATTTCTTTTAAAACGATATAAATTTTAACTATAATTTTTCTGAATGCCTAAATGGCTTACATGAAATTTTCAAATATCCTCCCCTCATGAGATGTTTAAATGATGAGTTCTCATTTACAACAGTATTTCTTTCTGTTAATCAGACAAACTTGGAACTTGCTGGGAGTAAAATCTGCCACATTAAAGCTGTTAACTAAATTCATCTGGGCACTGTATTCTACAGCTTCAGAATTTATATGAATAATTGATCACGTAGCTGTGAATAATATATAACATCTGCCGAATCGTGTTTATTTAAGGACCAATGTTGCCAAAACAGGATGATTGGCCTGCTGGTTCTTAACAGCCTCGCAGCACCTGTTTCAGCCACTATGGACCTTACAGGAACCGTCTACACAGGGGTGAAATGTAACAAACCTCTATCAGTGCTGTGAATAGCTTTCCATTAATGTATTTGTTACAGAAGTCTGAAGGATCCTTTTGAGGCATCTCCCATTCAGTTGCTCGTTAGAATAGATGAGACTTTAATTAATTTTCTAAAGATGACTTGTTTTATCACCCCTGGTGGCTCAAAAAGTTTGTTGAGATGGTAATGTTGTCTACTGCTCACTGCAGTTACATGTGCTGTTGTACATCTGTTTATTTCCTGTTCATTGGTATTAATGGAAAAGCTGAGGTTCAAAGTATCTTTCTAAAGCTTTCATACTCTTATAAGTGTACATGCTTTGGGAATGAATATACATGCTGTTTCACTGGATGTTGTTTAATATGTTTATAGGGGGTTATTGTAGCCTGACACTGAATGAAAAACAGAAAACTTGATGTCTCTCAGTTATTCAGCACAACATCACAGTTTTGCAGTGTTTGTTTCTAATGATCAAAGTATTGAAAGCCAGTGTAAATCCCCAGTAACAGGAATTATATGGTAATATATGGGATTTTTAGTTAAAATGTTTGATGAATATCAAATTTCATCAATATTGCACTCTCATCCAGTTGTAAAAAAAACAGGGTTTAATTGGATCTCTTGCCTTCCACCTTATGATATTCTCACCTGGATGTTTTGGTATATGCTGGCCTGCTAGTGAATAGATGAGATCACAACAATGTTGAATATAGATGATTTATTCAAGAAGATTCTGTAGAAAATAACAATTACAAACTGGTGGTACCAGATCAACATAGACTGTGGATACTTCAGCCGTGTACAATTGGCTGTCCAAGCTAAGGTGTTAATGAATCTGAGTTTCTCTAATCTTCAAATAAAAAAACTAATTGCTGGCTTCAGGCTAGTTTCCACTTTAAAGTACTTTCTTTATGAAATGTGCAAAACAATTATGTTTACCAGCCAACATACAATTCAGGCTGTCTTGAAATAGAACCCATTTCTCATGACAGGTTCTCCATGGCAGCAATCTACATACTGACCTAAGATTCCACATTAATTAATAATAGATTCTGTTCAGGCTTGTTTGTGTGTATGTTTTGAATGTGTAATTCTGTTTAATATAACTATCTGAAAAACAATATAACATGTTTGGCATTATCACTCCGGTGATACCAGTAATATATCTTGGTCATGATCAGTGTGATATATAGCAGTTGAAGTTTTATACCTGAGAAGACTGTTTGTGGGGTATATGTATGTTATTTGCCTGTTCCATATAGCTTTTGTATTGGCCCGAGGATGGCATAAGTGTACAAGCCATATATCACCCACAGGAATTGATATGACCCATTAATGAAAAATCATATCACATATGTATCTGTGTGATATTAACCATGTCTGTGAATAATTAATGAAATTGTTAATATATTGGAGCACCTTTAGTAGTAAATACTTTGTAATAAATTAAACCCTGTAAAAATAATGCACAGCTAAGAGAGCTATTTGCTTGAAACTGGCCAATAAATACTGTTGTGGCATATATATCAAGTGTCACTGTCTCAACATATGGTGATAGGACTGGCACAATAGGTTTGCTATAAGACTTCTAAACTTTCTTGAAATCACAGTCTGAGCATGGAACATGATACCAATCCTGTTTTGTCTGTGTCCATGCGTGCAGAAGAAAATTGTGCAGGGCCCCAGTCTACAAATTACCTTCCCTTAACTCCTTGTAGCACCCACCTGCCACAAGGATGTTGATGATAGCGTTCTGGCTTCTCCGCAAAAAAATCAATGATCCTGCAAGGGATGGCTCTACAGCATGAACGGTCAAGATTTATCTCGTACCTACAATGGCCTCCTGGGAATTGGATCAGTTTCCATGTCTCCGTTTTAAGTGGGAAATGAAACCGTCATCCATATTCTTTGCTGTCATCTGGTCATGCACAGCCTATGTAATTGTACCCACTTTTGTTAGTTTCCATGGTAACCTGACAGATTCTCTAAGAGTATTTGACAGAATGAGAAAACATGAAGGATATGCAAGATCATAAAAGTTACAATTTGACAATATTTGTATCCGCCAAAACAAAGTTTTGCGGATACTATGTTTTTGACTGGGTTCCACCGCTGCCGTGTTCGTTTCCAGAATAGAAATCTGAGACCACTGGACAGATTTTTCTGAAACTTTTCATGATTAACCCACATATCTCGGGAACCGTTTGACCAATCAGGAAAAATATTTTGCACAAATGTAGCCCTTGGATAACTTTATAACCTACCTAAAAAAAATGGTGGCGCCACCAGCAACCATTTTTGCACAGCATCCGTCTGTTTGTCTGCCATGGGATGAAATCACTCATATCTTTGCAGTGGTTTGACTTATCTGCCTAAAAATTTTGCAGGTTTATACATCTTGGATAGCTTTCTTGATTTTATGACAGGTGGCGCCACCTACATTCACATTTACGCTGCAGACATCCAAGCTCATATCTCGGGAACTAAACAGTTTGACCGATTTGGTCAACATTTTGCTTGTGTATAGATCTCGCATAGCTCTTTATCATAGGCAAAACTGGTGGCGCCACCTGCCACCATTTAAAACTGGTTGCCCCACCTGCCACCATTTTTGCACAGCATCCATCTGTTTGTCTGCCATGGGATAAAATCCTCGTATCTCGGCAGTGGTTTGACTTTTTGCATATGTATACAAGTTTGACAGCTTTCTGGATTTTGTGGTAGATGGCACAACGTACAGACATATTTTGGCTGCAGACATCCATGCTAATATGCAACACACCTCACCATATTTCCCCTAGCCACTCATTCCATGCCTCACTTCACCTGTCCCACTCTGTTTTCGGTGGATACACGCAGTCAGTTGTTGACTACCCGTATTCTAGTTTTTGAATTCCAATAATTCTTGATTATAGTAATTTATTGACTTAGCCTTATGAATGATCTGAACATTTTAATTCAAGATTTAGATGGGACCAATTATAGTTCTACTTTAAATATCTGCATTAGACCATGGAAAGAAACAGAATAAAAGGAAGATTATAAGGTGTTTTAATTTTATGAGATAACTGTTATTCATGTTATTTAGAGGTCATTTGCTGTCAAGTGATATATATATAATTTACATGACTTAGTTTGACATACATGAAAGAGTAATAAAAGAGTATTATTTGATACCTCCAAGGGCTTGTATACATGTGAATTTTCAGTTTCATAAGTTGGTTTTAGGGGTGTGCCAATTAATCGATTATATACGTATAGGTGATTAGTTGTTTTCTCTCATAAACAATTAAATGGATTGCATTTTTGCAAATTCGATCATAATGAATATACATGCATCCAAAGATGCATGTCACATTATCCAGATAAAATATTCGTATTCTGTCAGAGATATAAAAAAAACACAGCGCAAAACTGTGAACAGCATTAAAACTTAACAAATAAGTAAAATTAACCTGGCCATTACCTTGACCTTTCTGTTTGATGTACAAGTTAGACTGAATTTACTCAGTCAATATTTTACGTATCATATAATTCTATACAGCATATTTCATGGTATTATTGGTTGTACATAAATAATTAATTAATTAATGATCATTGGTCATTTTTATCTTTCATCCATGGAATATGATTTTACAACTGATTCCTACCATTAGTTGATACCACTATGATTTTAAATAGACAAACACAATGCATTCAAAGTGTATAATAAACAGTATAATAATATAAGAATGGCATCACCTTTAAAGGGGCCAATTCACCTATAAAGCATGTTGAATTAACACAAAAAAATATCTTCTTCCCTTTAAATAAATCTGTACCTGCCAAAAGTCCACAACACATGTCAATCAGGAGATGCCCAGGCTGACTTGGCCAAAAAAATGTAATACATGTTCCCACTAGCTGAAGCACCACGTGTTGCGGCTCACAATTGGACCTCCGATCACATGGCCTTGTTATGGTAAACAGGACCCTCATGGACTGTGTTTACCAATACCCAGAGCCATAACAAGGTGTTAAACAGCCTTTTGTGAGGTACTGAGACTGAGTTGGGATGGTTTTGCTGAGATAGTTTTTTATTAGGCAAAACTGAACTGATAGTGTGAAAGAATAGGTATAATATTTCTCCTGATTATGTCCCTTTAAGTCAGGTATAGGAATGTACTTGGATGTAATCAAACTTGGCATCAAGTAAGTGAAAGGCAGCCCATATATATAGCATGAGATATGTTATATGTAAAGACTGACTCCATGGCAACACCTTAGTATTACTAATAGTAATGCCTCCCTTGCACGTCACTATTGCACTATATATCTTATTTCGATGCTCATGACATCAGTTACATATGTGGATGTCCATTAACTGGTATTTAAAGGTACAGAATAATAATATCAGTTAGGATATTAATATCGTCACTATGGCACTATATATCTTATTTCAGGAGATCAATGCTTGTGACATCAGTTACATGTGTGGATGTCCATTAACTGCTAGTTAAAGGTACAGGATATTAATATCAGTTAGCTAATTAATGTTCCAATAATAACGTCTAGTGTTGAAGTGAGGTTGTTAGAAAATGTGACCATGTACATTTTGTACTGCTATATTTTTGAATTTCTGAATAAATTTTTTTTTTTTAGATTGAATCTAGGATTCTACTTGGCTCAGAATCATAGGTGCTAAAACTAAATTCCATAGTCTTTTATTTCATATTGGTGGGAGTCTGTTTCTGTTTTATTTCAATAATTGGTCTGAAAAAAGAGTTAATGATTGATAAATGAGTAGTTAAGCTAAATTTTCCATTTTCTGTGAAACTAGAAATTTTTTAGAGCATTTAAATAAGTGATGTAATTCAGGTCACAAAAGTCCCATTTTCTGTGAAACTAGAATTTTTTTAGAGCATTTAAATAAGTGATGTAATTCAGGTCACAAGAGTCCCAAGTCTGAGTCCTTGAGGTTTAAGTCCATTTAGACGACCTTCGAGTGCGATTCATGTGGAAGTCTGAGTCCAATAAAAAGAAATTTAAAAGGGATATTTGAGATAATCATGCAAATTTTATGTCAGTTTACAAGTGCCCTTTACTTGAATGTTTAATTACGTTAAGCCCCTGATGCAGAGCTTAAACTTGGCATGTGAAGTCTTATTTTTAGCTCAGCTGACTATAAGTCATCTGAGCTATAGTCGTGGTCCATTGTCCGTCGTCCGTCCGTCTGTCCGTCCGTCCGTCCGTCCGTCCGTAGATGTGGCACGTTTTGAAACCGTAAGACCTAGGAATCCAAAATTCAGCATAATGTTAGATGTCCCCAAGATCTCCTACCAAGCCGAAAACTGGGTCTTTGCGACTTCATTCCTTTGAGAAATTAAGGAAAAACCTCAATTTTTTATTAAAAACCTATTTTCACACTTTAGGACTGCCTAATATCAAAACCACTCATCTGTTTTTCCTCATATATCCTATAAATAATCCTCTATATAATGCCTATGCACATGCCAGAAATTAGGTCTGTATTATTTTATTTAAAAAAGTTATGGGCCCAAACATAATGCATTTTGTAAATAATCAGGAAAGAAATTTTATCACTTAACACAAAACTTGTTAAAGCTAAGCACTTTTTTTCCAGTAATATTACTTTTATTAATCAAAATTAAATTGGATACCCAAAATTAGATCAAAATCTTTTAAATTTTTAAAAATATTAGCAAAAAAAAAAAATTGGTACCTTAAATTTTGCCCAACTTTGACCATGGCACGTTTTTTTGCTGTAACTGCTGTGGATTTAATTTTCACAGCATGTTTTTGTTAGCATTTCAACTGTTAACACCAAAAATTTGAAACCAGTTGATCAAAAACTGTAGATTTTATTCAAGTTTTCAAGCACCATGTCATATATTGCTAGTGTTATGCAGTTTGCTAGAGCTCAGCTCTCGAGCTTCAGCTCTAAGTTCCTTAAATTTGGCATACAGTTAGATTTCTCCAAAATCCCCTACCATGTCAAGAATTTGGTCACTAGGACTTAATTCCTTCGAGATATCAATGAAAAACTTCATTTTTCCATTAAAAACCCAATGTTACACTTTAAGACTGCCTAATATCAAAACCACTGATCTGACTTTGATCATATATAATATACATATTTTTCTATACATTCACTATGCACATGCCAGAAATGATGTCAGTATTGTGTATTTTTTTAAGTTATGGGCCCAAACATAATGCACTTTGTAAAAAATCAAGAAATATATTTACTCCCTTAACAAGGGCATTGCTGAAGCTAGAGATTTTTTTTGTCAGGGATGTAACATTATTTAATCAAGATTCAATTGAATACCCAAAATTAGTTCTGAATTTTTCAAATTTTATAAGTTATTAGTATACATATAAAATTAGTACCTTAAATTTTGCCCAACTGTGACCAAGGCACGTTTGTTTCCCGTGAGCACTGTTGATATAATTTTATATATCATGCACACATAAGGATTTCAGCTTTTTAGTTTAGAAAGCTGAAAGAAATTTGCCAAATATTGTAGCTTTTATTAATGTTATTTATGAGACCCTATCAGACTTTGGCTCTCTCCAGCCCCTCTTGAGTCACCTGTATGTTGACCTTGTTGACCTTTCATCAAATTATGCACGCTTGAGGGGAGAATCCAGGCAGCTTATGGCCAGCCACAGTTGATCCAGGTGTTCAACCCAACTCATCTAGTAGTTTTAACCAACAACATAACAATAAACAATAAATTAATAAAATTTTATTGGTTTTTAATAAAAAATTAAAGAAAAATAGAAAAGGAATTTGTTAGTTTATAATAACAGGAAATTAACTTGCAGTTACTGATGATATAAGAATCTTGTATCGATGGGTAGAATGTCACATATTCCAAATAACACCATGCAGTCACCTATGGCATTTTTCAGTTCATTTTTAATGATAAAGAAGTAAATCATATTATTCATTACTAATCATTAAGGATTATATGAAGGAAATTATTGATAGACAAAGATGCAGTTGATAATATTAATCTAGATTCCTACTGTGTCTAGTGTGTACATTGATGTGAAATTAGTCCAAAATGAATTTTTTACAGTTATTTTATAATATAAATAAAAGCCATAAAACCAGGTACTTATGATCATTATTTAAATGTGTGAAATTTGTATATTCTGGATTCTCAACATCATTGTTTGGTGAAAACTGAATAAATACCAGACATGGTGCAAATACTTTGTAATTGTATTTAAATACGAATATGATTATGTACTCCATTATAAAATTTCTTGCATAAAGAATGGGAATTCAGGTAAAAATGAAAGTATATGAATACCAGTGCAAATACTTTCAAAATGTATTCATGAATGCATTCATGAATATATTCTTTAATATTATTTTAATAATCATATCAGTTATATTTCATTTTAAAAAATCATATGATTCTCTTATTATTTTTAATAAAAATTATATTTGGGACAATATTTGTAATTTTTTTAATAAATAGTTAAACTCTTATATTATATGTTCTGCTTATAAATTATATGGCCAAATCAAAATCTGTGTGACAATAGTACTCCATTTGTTAATAAAATAAATGAAATCAATCCTCTTCCCTGTCTCCAAAGGTACTATCAAAATCATACATAAGCTAAACAACAACAACTCATAATACAGCTTATATTTATTACCACACAAAACCAGCATGTGCCTCATTTCTAAATAATATTTTTTTATCATATATAACAGCTGAGCGTCGTGACCCATAGGTCCCTTGTTTTGTAATATTCTGTTTGTAATACATCCATGTGCACAATCTTAATATAATATGTGACAGTTTTATTTTTTACTGGACTCAAGATGGACTTTGCCTGATTTCACCAGTCCCTACCTCCACATCCGATTACAAGTCTGAAATAAGGACCCTTGAATCTGAGTCCTTGAAAAAGTGGACTCAAGTCCAGACTGAAGTCCGAGTCCTACGTACATCACCGATTTGATTGTTGCTATCTGAGCCAAAAACGCCTCGTCAGTTCTTGAGCTGGATCATTCCAAAGTTTACCGCTCAGAGTTTTAGGAGAATGTTTTAAAAACTCTTGGATCTGAGTGATTTTTACAGTCATTGTGGTCGTTAGAGATTTTCTTTCTTAAAGTATTAGAATGATGTGGTGGACAATAGTTTCTTTGGTAATCAAGGGCTTACTTCTGATAAATCTTGATGATCACCGTTGGACTATTACTTCACCAGAGTTATTCAGATAGTATGACAGAACAGTGTCATGTAGTGTTAGAGTTGGTGATGTACCACTATATCACACAGAATATCCCTGTGTTTTGCTTCATTTTAATGTTTGCTACCAGATTATTAATAAAGTATTGTTGAAATTTTCTTTCTTAGTTTCCCTATCATTCCCAGTACCTACAATACTCACAGCATACAGGGATCATATAAATAATTCTTGAAGCATCATTTAAATATTATGATATATATCAGGTATCATCTAAATTCAGCAACATATATTATTATGATATATATTATAAGTCATATATTACCATACTGTTGGTATATAAAGCCCAAAGTTAAATTTCCACAAACTGTTGGGGCCAGTAGGGAAGAAAATTTACTAGCCCATCAAGAATATTACCAAACTCCACTCTTTTTATTTAAAAGTTTGCTTATATTACTTTTTCTTTAATTATATTAATGTTACAGTGATAAAATAAACATAAAAATTCTTTATTTTAATTATATTCACCAGCATTTCTTGTAAAAGTGCTTGTAGCATCTGCCTAGTAAAATCGGGCCAATTATAAGTCTGCAGGACTGGAAATCACTTAACAGTGCCTCTCATGAGATTCAGTTCATGTACCAAAGGAAAAGTTTGATCACTCAGGCTTATACACTCAGCATATAACCAGCCAATTTCTCCAGGATCAGCATATAGATGGCATCAGCTGTAATCCCTAAGGGCCATTCCGGATCATTGAGTACATTTCAAGGTTTACTGATGAGCTTGCAGTCCATCAAAGGCCCCAACATCCTAGTTATACACGGACTGATCAAATAACGAAAATGTTGGTAAAGTCAAAGTCACTGCATAATAGGTGCCATAACTGTATACATTTTACGTAGCATTCCTGGCATAAGCATTAATTAAATAAATGGTAAAATGTGACAGCTTCTTAACTAGTCACTCACTATGAGTTTACTTGTATCAACAATTGTAAAAAGCTCTTCAGTAAATACTATCCAAGTCTTATTCCAACCAGATTATAACTGTTTTTGTGTACTGGTTCAGGAAATTCCTGGTAGAAGGTGCTACAACCTTTACAAAGAAAGTTCAGATTTCTCAAAATATATGAGGCAAATTGAGAAATACACACTGTGCAAGGTTCCCCATATTTCAAGGCTTTAACAGGCATTGGAAAGGCATGGCCACTGCCAACAGAGGAGCTGTTGTACCATTTTCAATTATAATACCATGGAACCTGTCTGAAAGACCACCTGTCTCATAAGACCACCCTTGGGTGAACCAGCAGCATTCACATTGGTTAAAACTAACATATCTGACAATACCACCTGTGAATTTAGAGCACTTTAATGTTTTTGTTGGAGTTTACCACCTCCTTCTTACTTAACCTCAAATGCTAACCTAACCCAGTTTGTACATCTGCAGAATTCTGGTCCAGTTTGGGACTTTGTGACAGCTAGGGCAGGATCACATGCTTCCTCTCATTTTATATCCCGGTGTTAACCAGGCCTGGTGACTACTGCACCTGTGGGAATGATGTGTGTAATCCTCCCCATTGCTGGGTCATACCACTAGGGAACCCCAGAAAGGTGCACTTGTTTTTTAGTGAAACATGGCTGTGGGGCATGACCTTCCAATTAAGCCAGCAGAGCACTCATCCTGGGTTGGATCTGACCATGAACAATCTCACCACATCGGCTGAGATTCAAACTCACCATCTGAGAATCAAACTAACATTCTCCCAGCTTTGAGTCCTGTGCTCTACCATAAACCACAGAAGTTGGTCAGTAATCAAAAAGCTCTCTTTTGAATAAATCCATTTATTTCATACTTTAATATTTCACACCAGCCCCACAGGGTGTGTTCATTCAGTATTTTGAAACATAAAACAGGAATCATTCATGAATAATTATATTTCATGAGATTCTGTCCTTGATTGGGTGAGTTATGTTGTGAACACACTCAAACAAACTCATGAACAGGAATGAGCACATTATACTCTCCAGGTGGAGGTAATAAGTATATAAATCACACATAATTGCTCACATTTCCTTGAAGGCTTTATTACCATAATCATCATGTTTTCTTTTTAACACCAGAAAACTAATGTCTGAAAAAAGATCAAGATTGACAGAATAATACCTAAATTTGTCATTAACTGATAGTTTTGGCAGAGCCATGTTAGGTTCCAGAAACCCCAGCTGACACAATTTGATAACGTTGAATTATGTCATGAATAACAGTCATCACAGCTCGGTCAGTCACTGCTCGTATATTGTCATTTATACTTGGTTTTTATACGAAATTGGAGCTTTATCCCATCAAGGCTGTTGCTTTATGGCAAATTACCCAAAATCCATCATTATTGTTTTGCTTGTAAACAACTTGAATGGGTGATCTCACTTACATTACCCTGTATTTCATTTGCAATTACATTTTGTTCATAGAACATATTAATTTATCTTTTTCTCCTTAGGCTTAGTCTTACCATACAAAATACTTAATTTCTATTTTTTTTATCAAGTAAACAAAGTTGGAAATTGTACAATGCATAGGAACACTGAGATAAGATCTGTCAAGGACAGAATGGACAATAATTTAGATATACAACTTTAAGTCAGTCACGTACACTGCTCTAGATCTGTATGATAAACACACATACATACACAGAAAATAAAAACATTATAGTCTCAGTTTTGGCTCAGTGTGAATGTTATTGTTGTGTTTCTGAGGAATCACCTTTAGCATCCTTCTGTCTTGGAGCTACAGGCACACAAACACACACTGGCAAAAAATTATATACAGTGAATCCTGTGTTGTGAGACCACTCATGACACTGGCCAAAAGTGGTCTTAATTCCCAGGTCTTATCAGACAGGTCAGTTATAACCAATGAGATTGCTTTTGGTTCACCCTAAGGTGGTCTTCTTAGAGAGTGGTTTTTCAGACAGGTTCCCCTTAACTGAAACTAGTTGTATTGCTCTCAAAGAGGGGTCTGCAAATCAAACAAGTTGGTCTGTAGAAGTTATCAGCTTATCACAAGCTGTATTAATATTTGTTTGCTTTAATGCTTCTCTCTCATTTAGGAAGATTGGAGGTTACCTCTGACCAAGAATGTGGAGAATATAACCATTTGAACCTTATTGACATGAATCCTCAGAAACATCAAACATGTCTAAATCCAACATAATTTACAGAGTTTTTAATCAGCTTGATGATAGCTTATAATTAGGTTATGTACATATTTACATTAATTGTTACATTATATACTGCATACCAGTAGGCCTATACTCAAACATGCTTATCATCTCAACAAGGATAGAGACACAGTATCTGTCAAACAGAGACGGAGAGCACTGCATGCATTCTAGTGGTGCCCTGTCTGATAATACTGTCCCTCCTTTGGCCATTTAACCCAACATAATCTAGCTAACAAACCCTTAATGACACCTTACTTGTTTTCTTGTTCAAATAAGAAAATGAAACATATTATCCAGGTGCAAAATTAGGAAGCAGTGCTGTCAAGTTTCTAACCAGACATGACATGTTGCTTTATGGTCAAGGTCACAGGGTACAGCCAGTTTTCAAAGTCCTTTTGAATGGCTGTTAGGTTTCAGGATCATTCATCATGGAAATTCAAGCGTAAGGTTTACTGCTGGGTTCCTAAAATAGTGCCATCTAGTGACTAAAACAGAAAAATAATGCTCTATGTGGAGCTCGTAGCCACCTGCACATTTTCTTGTTTGATATTATTAGAAATAGTTCATGCTCCCAGGTAAAGACCTAAGTTTATTAATTTTAAGTTAATTTTATGATTTATTTAAAAAACTGTGTCCTAGCTCACACACAAATATTTTATACAGAGTGCTTGTAAGCCTCATTGGGAGGCTTACTACATAGACTACCAAGAAGGTTATGGTTTCTCCCGTGTCTTTTTAAATATCAATCAGTAACCCATAAAATTGGATTCTCTAGGTGTTCTGATTGGACTCATATTAAGTCAAGTCATGTGGAAAACTGCACTGCATTCTTCCATGTACTATTGCAATAGGACATCACTGTACACAACCAGGGGTCTTCACATAAGGTAAATGGAGAAAATAAACCAAAGTATTTAAAGAATGGTCTGATTTATTAGGGCGATGCCCTAGCTATAGTGATCACCTTGTTGGTCTGTCCTTCTGTCCTGTTCCTCTATCTGTCAGTGATGCTTTCTCTTGCATGCATTATCTCAAAGGGAATATACTTGATCTTTCCCAAACTCACAGGGAAGATTTGTGCCTATGAGTGCTCCAGTCTTATTGTATTACATACCTGCTGGAAACCCAGTAATAAAAATATTGGCCACCAGGGCAGGATTGATTTTCTTTCAGGTGCAATATCTAAAAGAGAATACATTTGTTCTTTCTCAAATTCACAGGGTTGATTGGTGCCTATGAAAGCTCTTGCTCTATCAAATTACAGACTCGTTCATGAACATTATGGCTGCCAGAACATAATAGGTGATTTTATTTTTACATGCAGTATATTGAACATAATACATACAATCTTTCTCAAAGTCACAGGAACGATTGGTGTCCATAAGAGCTGCAGCCCTATCAAATTACAGACCTGCCCAGTATCAAATATGGCTGCCACACCTAGAACAATTGCTAATTTTCTTTCCAGCAGAGTATTTCAGAGAGGCTTATAATCTTGAACCTCTCTCAGATTTATGGGTGCCTATGAGGTCTCCAGCTGTATCCGGGCAAATTACAGATCTGCCTAATATACAGTATGGCTGCCAGAGCACAGTTGCTGATTTTCTTTTACGAGTATGTGACCAAACATTGACATGCACCCATGAGCCGATCAGCACTTTAAAATATATTTCACACTCCTGTTACAGGTAATCTCAGTATGGCTGTCAGGCAAATATTTTAAAAAGTTTAGCTATAACTTTTTAGATAATGGTGTAATATTCTGAAAAATGGTCTCTTTTAGATTATTTGAGGTAATAAATATCACCAATCTGACATCCAATATGCCATTTGGCACTATATCTAGGCCTTTCAAGGTCCCAGAGCTCTATAGTTCTAAACTGCTTTTAAGCTGTGAGACTTTATATAAAATGATGGAAACATCAAGATTTTCAGCTCAGTTACTGACAATATATGTGGTGCCTCTGTGACATCTTGTCAGACTCTTTTATGTCAGAGGAGCAAAAGTGCTGTTTAGAGGATTTGTTATTCAGATACAGCAGCAGACCTTGCTTGAGTTTTACAAGTTGTCACCTGTGAGCAATTTCATTGGCTGCGTCATGCCAAAGGATCCACTTATTGATATCCCCTTAACCCCTTATTTGTCAACTGTCAGATTACATTTTAGAATATAGCACGAGGGCATGATCTGTCATTGAATATTTAGACAGAAATATATCCTGTCAGCAGACTATGTATAAAATGTCATGATAGCCCATCAAGCTGACCATTCTGCTGAAGCATTGATTAATTAATTTAGACACAACCATGAGGTGTGACAGACTTATCAAGGGCACAGACATACATGGTGAACATGTTTGACAGAATGCCAGTGATTAAAGGTTTGTTTCCATGGGAACAGCTCATGATATTCTATGTGACCCCATTGGCTTGACCTCTGAGAATCAGAATGCTGCTTTATGAGTGACTTGCGTCATTGTAAAAGTTAGCTGAATGCCCAAGGCTTTTATTACAGTGGCGAATGTATTGACACTGACAGCATCTGGTTCTTACAGCTAATCATCGTCACTGCATCAGGAGGGATGCCTAAGAGGAGAGGATGCAAGTGTCCTTGATACATGAAAACATTAAAGAGTCAAGTGATGACGCAATCAGAGCCCGATGAAATCACTGCTAAACAGATAAATAATGGCCACAGCCTGATGAAATCAATACTACTGAACAAGTACCGTTTCCCCCCATAGATAATCCGCACCCGTAATGAATGCAGGTCGTAGCCTTAATGGATAAAGCATTGGATTTTACCACAAGCTAAAGGTCTGGTAAGACCAAGTTTCTCTTGGGTTCAGGACAAATTAACACCCAGACAGAAGGAAAAAATTACCACAAAATCCAGCATAGATGATTGCCAAACCATGAAAGTGCAGACATGGCAAAATATCCAATTCTGAAAAATTACTGTACTTACAGTACCATACATAAAGGGGGGGGGGGGATCACCCATCAAAGTTTGTTTAGTCTGTGACCCATATGTCTCATGTATTGTTCCTAATATGGCATTACTATCCGAAAATTGGTAAAAGCCCAATCCTAAAATACTTTTAAAAGACCCAATCTTCTGAACACAGAATTAAGTTTATTTTCATAATTTTGTTTTATCTTAAATAAGAGAGAGAGAGAGGGAGATGTCATCGGTAACCATCAGTGATATAACATGACTGAGAACATGGGATCCTATAGACAAAGACTGAGAACATGGGATCCTATAGACCAAGACTGAAAGATGGGATCCCATAGACCAAGACTGAAAACATGGGATCCTATTGACCATGACTGAGAACATGGGATCCTATAGACCATGACTGAGAACATGGAATCCTATAGACCATGACTGAGAACATGGGCTCCTGTAGACCAAGACTGTGAACATGGCATCCTATAGACCAAGACTTAGAACATAGGATCCTATAGACCATGACTGAGAACATGGCATGCTAGTGATCATGACTGAGAACATGGCATCCTCTAGACCATGACTGAGAACATGGGATCCTATAGACCAAGACTGAGAACAAGGCATCCTATAGACCAAGATTGAAAACATGGCATCCTATAGACCAAGACTAAGAACATGGGATCCCATAGACCAAGACTGAGAACATGGGATCCTATAGACCATGACTGAGAACATGGGATCCTATAGACCATGACTGAGAACATTGGATCCTATAGACCAAGACTCAGAACATGGCATCCTATAGACCAAGACTGAGAACATGGCATCCTATAGACCATGACTGAGAACATGGCATCCTATAGACCATGACTGAGAACATGGCATCCTATAGACCATGACTGAGAACATTGGATCCTATAGACCATGATTGAGAACATTAGATCCTATAGACCAAGACTGAGAACATGGGATCCTATAGACCATGACTGAGAACATGGGATCCTATAGACCAAGACTGAGAACATGGCATCCTATAGACCATGACTGATAACATGGCATCCTATAGACCAAGAATGAGAACATTGGATCCTATAGACCATGACTGAGAACATGGGATCCTATAGACCATGACTGAGAACATGGGATCCTATAGACCATGACTGAGAACATGGCATGCTAGTGATCATGACTGAGAACATGGCATCCTCTAGACCATGACTGAGAACATGGGATCCTATAGACCAAGACTGAGAACAAGGCATCCTATAGACCAAGATTGAAAACATGGCATCCTATAGACCAAGACTAAGAACATGGGATCCCATAGACCAAGACTGAGAACATGGGATCCTATAGACCATGACTGAGAACATGGGATCCTATAGACCATGACTGAGAACATTGGATCCTATAGACCAAGACTCAGAACATGGCATCCTATAGACCAAGACTGAGAACATGGCATCCTATAGACCATGACTGAGAACATGGCATCCTATAGACCATGACTGAGAACATGGCATCCTATAGACCATGACTGAGAACATTGGATCCTATAGACCATGATTGAGAACATTAGATCCTATAGACCAAGACTGAGAACATGGGATCCTATAGACCATGACTGAGAACATGGGATCCTATAGACCAAGACTGAGAACATGGCATCCTATAGACCATGACTGAGAACATGGCATCCTATAGACCATGACTGAGAACATTGGATCCTATAGACCATGACTGAGAACATTAGATCCTATAGACCAAGACTGAGAACATGGGAACCTATAGACCATGACTGAGAACATGGGATCCTATAGACCATGACTGAGAACATGGGATCCTATAGACCATGACTGAGAACATGGGATCCTATAGACCATGACCTAGAACATGGGCTCCTATAGACCAAGAATGAGAACATTGGATCCTATAGACCAAGAATGAGAACATGGCATCCTATAGACCAAGACTGAGAACATGGCATCCTATAGACCATGACTGAGAACATGGGATCCTATAGACCATGACTGATAACATGGGCTCCTATAGACCAAGAATGAGAACATTGGATCCTATAGACCATGACTGAGAACATGGGATCCTATAGACCATGACTGAGAACATGGGATCCTATAGACCATGACTGAGAACATGGGCTCCTATAGACCAAGAATGAGAACATTGGATCCTATAGACCAAGAATGAGAACATGGCATCCTATAGACCAAGACTGAGAACAAGGCATCCTATAGACCATGACTGAGAACACTGGATCCTATAGACCATGACTGAGAACATTAGATCCTATAGACCAAGACTGAGAACATGGGATCCTATAGACCAAGACTGAGAACATTGGATCCTATAGACCAAGACTGAGAACATGGGATCCTATACACCATGACTGAGAACATTGCATCCTGTTGACCTTGACTGAGAACATGGGATCTTATAGACCATGACTGAGAACATGGCATCCTATAGACCATGACTGAGAATATGGGATCCTATACACCATGACTGAGAACATGGCATCCTATACACCATGACTGAGAACATTGCATCCTGTTGACCATGACTGAGAACATGGCATCCTATAGACCATGACTGAGAACATTGGATCCTATAGACCATGACTGAGAACATTAGATCCTATAGACCAAGACTGAGAACATGGGATCCTATAGACCATGACTGAGAACATGGGATCCTATAGACCATGACTGAGAACATGGGATCCTATAGACCATGACTGAGAACATTGGATCCTATAGACCAAGACTCAGAACAAGGCATCCTATAGACCACGACTGAGAACATGGGATCCTATAGACCATGACTGAGAACATGGGCTCCTTTAGACCAAGAATGAGAACATTGGATCCTATAGACCAAGAATGAGAACATGGCATCCTATAGAGATTGAGAACATGGCTTCCTATTGATCATGACTGAGAACATGGGATCCTATAGACCAAGACTGAAAGATTGGATCCCATAGACCAAGATTGAGAACATGGCACCCTATAGACCATGACTGAGAACATTGGATCCTATTGATCATGACTGAGAACATTGCATCCTGTTGACCATGACTGAGAACATCGGATCCTATAGACCAAGACTGAGAACATGGCATTCTATAGACCATGACTGAGAACATTGGATCCTATAGACCAAGACTGAGAACATGGGATCCTATAGACCAAGACTGAGAACATGGGATCCTATAGACCAAGACTGAGAACATGGCATCCTATTGACCATGACTGAGAACATGGGATCCTATAGACCAAGACTGAAAACATGGCATCCTATAGACCAAGACTGAGAACATACGATCCTATAGACCAAGACTGAGAACATGGCATCCTATAGACCATGACTGAGAACATGGCATCCTACTGACCATGACTGAGAACATGGGATCCTATGACCAAGACTGAGAACATTGGATCCTATACACCAAGACTGAGAACATTGCATCCTGTTGACCTTGACTGAGAACATTGCATCCTGTTGACCTTGACTGAGAACATGGGATCCTATAGACTATGACTGAGAACATGGCATCCTATAGACCATGACTGAGAACATGGGATCCTATACACCATGACTGAGAACATGGCATCCTATACACCATGACTGAGAACATTGCATCCTGTTGACCATGACTGAGAACATGGCATCCTATAGACCATGACTGAGAACATGGCATCCTATTGACCATGACTGAGAACATGGGATCCTATACACCATGACTGAGAACATTGCATCCTATTGACCATGACTGAGAATATGGGATCCTATAGACCAAGACTGAGAACATGGCATCCTATTGAACATGACTGAGAACATGGCATCCTATAGACCATGACTGAGAACATGGCATACTATTGACCATGACTGAGAACATGGGATCCTATGGACCATGACTGAGAACATTGGATCCTTTAGACCATGACTGAGAACATAGCATCCTATAGACCAAGACTGAGAACATGGGATCCTATACACAATGACTGAGAACATTGCATCCTATTGACCATGACTGAGAACATTGGATCCTATAGACCAAGACTGAGAACATGGCATCCTATAGACCATGACTGAGAACATGGCATCCTATACACAATGACTGAGAACATGGCATCCTATTGACCATGACTGAGAACATGGGATCCTATAGACCATGACTGAGAACATGGGATCCTATAGACCAAGACTGAGAACATGGGATCCTATAGACCATGACTGAAAACATGGGATCCTTTAGACCAAGACTGAGAACATGGCATCCTATTGACCATGACTGAGAACATGGCATCCTATAGACCAAAACTGAGAACATGGGATCCTATAGATCATGACTGAGAACATGGCATCCTATAGACCAAGACTGAGAACATGGCATCCTATTGACCAAGACTGAGAACATGGCATCCTATTGACCAAGACTGAGAACATGGGATCCTATACACCATGACTAAGAACATGGCATCCTATTGACCATGACTGAGAACATGGGATCCTATAGACCAAGACTGAGAACATGGGATCCTATAGACCCTGATTGAGAACAAACATCCTATAGACCAAGACTGAGAACATGGCATCCTATAGACCATGACCGAGAACATGGCATCCTGTTGACCGTGACTGAGAACATGGCATCCTATAGACCAAGACTGAGAACATGGCATCCTATAGACCATGACTGAGAACATGGGATCCTATACACCAAGACTGAGAACATGACATCCTATAGACCATGACTGAGAACATGGGATGCTATACACCAAGACTGAGAACATGGGATCCTATAGACCATGACTGAGAACATGGGATCCTATACACCAAGACTGAGAACATGGCATCCTATAGACCATGACTGAGAACATTAGATCCTATAGACCAAGACTGAGAACATGGCATCCTATAGACCATGACTAAGAACATGGCATCCTATTGACCAAGACTGAGAACATGGCATCCTATTGACCAAGACTGAGAACATGGGATCCTATACACCATGACTGAGAACATTGCATCCTGTTGACCATGACTGAGAACATGGCATCCTATAGACCATGACTGAGAACATGGCATCCTATTGACCATGACTGAGAACATGGGATCCTATACACCATGACTGAGAACATTGCATCCTATTGACCATGACTGAGAATATGGGATCCTATAGACCAAGACTGAGAACATGGCATCCTATTGAACATGACTGAGAACATGGCATCCTATAGACCATGACTGAGAACATGGGATCCTATGGACCATGACTGAGAACATTGGATCCTTTAGACCATGACTGAGAACATAGCATCCTATAGACCAAGACTGAGAACATGGGATCCTATACACAATGACTGAGAACATTGCATCCTATTGACCATGACTGAGAACATTGGATCCTATAGACCAAGACTGAGAACATGGCATCCTATAGACCATGACTGAGAACATGGCATCCTATACACAATGACTGAGAACATGGCATCCTATTGACCATGACTGAGAACATGGGATCCTATAGACCATGACTGAGAACATGGGATCCTATAGACCAAGACTGAGAACATGGGATCCTATAGACCATGACTGAAAACATGGGATCCTTTAGACCAAGACTGAGAACATGGCATCCTATTGACCATGACTGAGAACATGGGATCCTATACACCATGACTGAGAACATGGCATCCTATACACCATGACTGAGAACATTGCATCCTGTTGACCATGACTGAGAACATGGCATCCTATAGACCATGACTGAGAACATTGGATCCTATAGACCATGACTGAGAACATTAGATCCTATAGACCAAGACTGAGAACATGGGATCCTATAGACCATGACTGAGAACATGGGATCCTATAGACCATGACTGAGAACATGGGATCCTATAGACCATGACTGAGAACATTGGATCCTATAGACCAAGACTCAGAACAAGGCATCCTATAGACCACGACTGAGAACATGGGATCCTATAGACCATGACTGAGAACATGGGCTCCTTTAGACCAAGAATGAGAACATTGGATCCTATAGACCAAGAATGAGAACATGGCATCCTATAGAGATTGAGAACATGGCTTCCTATTGATCATGACTGAGAACATGGGATCCTATAGACCAAGACTGAAAGATTGGATCCCATAGACCAAGATTGAGAACATGGCACCCTATAGACCATGACTGAGAACATTGGATCCTATTGATCATGACTGAGAACATTGCATCCTGTTGACCATGACTGAGAACATCGGATCCTATAGACCAAGACTGAGAACATGGCATTCTATAGACCATGACTGAGAACATTGGATCCTATAGACCAAGACTGAGAACATGGGATCCTATAGACCAAGACTGAGAACATGGGATCCTATAGACCAAGACTGAGAACATGGCATCCTATTGACCATGACTGAGAACATGGGATCCTATAGACCAAGACTGAAAACATGGCATCCTATAGACCAAGACTGAGAACATACGATCCTATAGACCAAGACTGAGAACATGGCATCCTATAGACCATGACTGAGAACATGGCATCCTACTGACCATGACTGAGAACATGGGATCCTATGACCAAGACTGAGAACATTGGATCCTATACACCAAGACTGAGAACATTGCATCCTGTTGACCTTGACTGAGAACATTGCATCCTGTTGACCTTGACTGAGAACATGGGATCCTATAGACTATGACTGAGAACATGGCATCCTATAGACCATGACTGAGAACATGGGATCCTATACACCATGACTGAGAACATGGCATCCTATACACCATGACTGAGAACATTGCATCCTGTTGACCATGACTGAGAACATGGCATCCTATAGACCATGACTGAGAACATGGCATCCTATTGACCATGACTGAGAACATGGGATCCTATACACCATGACTGAGAACATTGCATCCTATTGACCATGACTGAGAATATGGGATCCTATAGACCAAGACTGAGAACATGGCATCCTATTGAACATGACTGAGAACATGGCATCCTATAGACCATGACTGAGAACATGGCATACTATTGACCATGACTGAGAACATGGGATCCTATGGACCATGACTGAGAACATTGGATCCTTTAGACCATGACTGAGAACATAGCATCCTATAGACCAAGACTGAGAACATGGGATCCTATACACAATGACTGAGAACATTGCATCCTATTGACCATGACTGAGAACATTGGATCCTATAGACCAAGACTGAGAACATGGCATCCTATAGACCATGACTGAGAACATGGCATCCTATACACAATGACTGAGAACATGGCATCCTATTGACCATGACTGAGAACATGGGATCCTATAGACCATGACTGAGAACATGGGATCCTATAGACCAAGACTGAGAACATGGGATCCTATAGACCATGACTGAAAACATGGGATCCTTTAGACCAAGACTGAGAACATGGCATCCTATTGACCATGACTGAGAACATGGCATCCTATAGACCAAAACTGAGAACATGGGATCCTATAGATCATGACTGAGAACATGGCATCCTATAGACCAAGACTGAGAACATGGCATCCTATTGACCAAGACTGAGAACATGGCATCCTATTGACCAAGACTGAGAACATGGGATCCTATACACCATGACTAAGAACATGGCATCCTATTGACCATGACTGAGAACATGGGATCCTATAGACCAAGACTGAGAACATGGGATCCTATAGACCCTGATTGAGAACAAACATCCTATAGACCAAGACTGAGAACATGGCATCCTATAGACCATGACCGAGAACATGGCATCCTGTTGACCGTGACTGAGAACATGGCATCCTATAGACCAAGACTGAGAACATGGCATCCTATAGACCATGACTGAGAACATGGGATCCTATACACCAAGACTGAGAACATGACATCCTATAGACCATGACTGAGAACATGGGATGCTATACACCAAGACTGAGAACATGGGATCCTATAGACCATGACTGAGAACATGGGATCCTATACACCAAGACTGAGAACATGGCATCCTATAGACCATGACTGAGAACATTAGATCCTATAGACCAAGACTGAGAACATGGCATCCTATAGACCATGACTAAGAACATGGCATCCTATTGACCAAGACTGAGAACATGGCATCCTATTGACCAAGACTGAGAACATGGGATCCTATACACCATGACTGAGAACATTGCATCCTGTTGACCATGACTGAGAACATGGCATCCTATAGACCATGACTGAGAACATGGCATCCTATTGACCATGACTGAGAACATGGGATCCTATACACCATGACTGAGAACATTGCATCCTATTGACCATGACTGAGAATATGGGATCCTATAGACCAAGACTGAGAACATGGCATCCTATTGAACATGACTGAGAACATGGCATCCTATAGACCATGACTGAGAACATGGCATACTATTGACCATGACTGAGAACATGGGATCCTATGGACCATGACTGAGAACATTGGATCCTTTAGACCATGACTGAGAACATAGCATCCTATAGACCAAGACTGAGAACATGGGATCCTATACACAATGACTGAGAACATTGCATCCTATTGACCATGACTGAGAACATTGGATCCTATAGACCAAGACTGAGAACATGGCATCCTATAGACCATGACTGAGAACATGGCATCCTATACACAATGACTGAGAACATGGCATCCTATTGACCATGACTGAGAACATGGGATCCTATAGACCATGACTGAGAACATGGGATCCTATAGACCAAGACTGAGAACATGGGATCCTATAGACCATGACTGAAAACATGGGATCCTTTAGACCAAGACTGAGAACATGGCATCCTATTGACCATGACTGAGAACATGGCATCCTATAGACCAAAACTGAGAACATGGGATCCTATAGATCATGACTGAGAACATGGCATCCTATAGACCAAGACTGAGAACATGGCATCCTATTGACCAAGACTGAGAACATGGCATCCTATTGACCAAGACTGAGAACATGGGATCCTATACACCATGACTAAGAACATGGCATCCTATTGACCATGACTGAGAACATGGGATCCTATAGACCAAGACTGAGAACATGGGATCCTATAGACCCTGATTGAGAACAAACATCCTATAGACCAAGACTGAGAACATGGCATCCTATAGACCATGACCGAGAACATGGCATCCTGTTGACCGTGACTGAGAACATGGCATCCTATAGACCAAGACTGAGAACATGGCATCCTATAGACCATGACTGAGAACATGGGATCCTATACACCAAGACTGAGAACATGACATCCTATAGACCATGACTGAGAACATGGGATCCTATACACCAAGACTGAGAACATGGGATCCTATAGACCATGACTGAGAACATGGGATCCTATACACCAAGACTGAGAACATGGCATCCTATAGACCATGACTGAGAACATTAGATCCTATAGACCAAGACTGAGAACATGGCATCCTATAGACCATGACTAAGAACATGGCATCCTATTGACCAAGACTGAGAACATGGCATCCTATTGACCAAGACTGAGAACATGGGATCCTATAGACCAAGACTGAGAACATGGCATCCTATAGACCATGACTGAGAACATGGCATCCTATTGACCAAGACTGAGAACATGGCATCCTATTGACCAAGACTGAGAACATGGCATCCTATAGATCAAGACTGAGAACATGGCATCCTATAGACCATGACTGAGAACATGGCATCCTATAGACCATGACTGAGAACATTGGATCCTATAGACCAAGACTGAGAACATGGGATCCTATAGACCATGACTGAGAACATGGGATCCTATACACCATGACTGAGAACATGGGATCCTATAGACCAAGACTGAGAACATGGCATCCTATAGACCATGACTGAGAACATGGGATCCTATAGACCAAGACTGAGAACATGGCATCCTATAGACCAAGACTGAGAACATGGCATCCTATAGACCATGACTGAGAACAAGGCATCTTATAGACCATGACTGAGAACATTGCATCCTGTTGACCAAGACTGAAAACATGGGATCCTATAGACCAAGACTGAGAACATGGGATCCTATAGACCAAGACTGAGAACATGGCATCCTATAGACCATGATTGAGAACATGGCATCCTATTGACCATGACTGAGAACATGGCATCCTATAGACCAAGACTGAGAACATGGGATCCTATAGACCAAGACTGAGAACATGGGATCCTATAGACCATGACTGAGAACATGGCATCCTATAGACCAAGACTGAGAACATGGCATCCTATAGACCAAGACTGAGAACATGGCATCCTATAGACCAAGACTGAGAACATGGCATCCTTTAGACCATGACTGAGAACATGGCATCCTATAGACCATGACTGAGAACATTGCATCCTGTTGACCAAGACTGAGAACATGGGATCCTATAGACCAAGACTGAGAACATGGGATCCTATAGACCATGACTGAGAACATTGGCTCCTATAGACCAAGACTGAGAACCTGGGATCCTATAGACCATGACTGATAACATGGCATCCTATAGACCAAGACTGAGAACATGGGATCCTATAGACCAAGACTGAGAACATGGCATCCTATAGACCAAGACTGAGAACATGGTATCCTATAGACCATGACTGAGAACATGGCATCCTATAGACCATGACTGAGAACATGGGATCCTATAGACCAAGACTGAGAACATGGGATCCTATAGACCAAGACTGAGAACATGGGATCCTATAGATCATGACTGAGAACATGGCATCCTATTGACCATGACTGAGAACATGGCATCCTATAGACCAAGACTGAGAACATGGGATCCTATAGACCAAGACTGAGAACATGGCATCCTATAAACCATGACTGAGAACATGGGCTCCTATAGACCAAGACTGAGAACATGGGATCCTATAGATCATGACTGAGAACATGGCATCCTATTGACCATGACTGAGAACATGGCATCCTATAGACCATGACTGAGAACATGGCATCCTATAGACCATGACTGAGAACATTGGATCCTATAGACCAAGACTGAGAACATGGCATCCTATAGACCAAGACTGAGAACATGGGATCCTATAGATCAAGACTGAGAACATGGCATCCTATAGACCATGACTGAGAACATGGCATCCTATAGACCATGACTGAGAACATTGGATCCTATAGACCAAGACTGAGAACATGGGATCCTATAGACCATGACTGAGAACATGGGATCCTATAGACCCAGACTGAGAACATGGGATCCTATAGACCAAGACTGAGAACATGGCATCCTATAGACCATGACTGAGAACATCGGATCCTATAGACCAAGACTGAGAACATGGCATCCTATAGACCAAGACTGAGAACATGGCATCCTATAGACCATGACTGAGAACAAGGCATCTTATAGACCATGACTGAGAACATTGCATCCTGTTGACCAAGACTGAGAACATGGGATCCTATAGACCAAGACTGAGAACATGGGATCCTATAGACCAAGACTGAGAACATGGCATCCTATAGACCATGATTGAGAACATGGCATCCTATTGACCATGACTGAGAACATGGCATCCTATAGACCAAGACTGAGAACATGGGATCCTATAGACCAAGACTGAGAACATGGGATCCTATAGACCATGACTGAGAACATGGCATCCTATAGACCAAGACTGAGAACATGGCATCCTATAGACCAAGACTGAGAACATGGCATCCTATAGACCATGACTAAGAACATGGCATCCTATAGACCATGACTGAGAACATTGCATCCTGTTGACCAAGACTGAGAACATGGGATCCTATAGACCAAGACTGAGAACATGGGATCCTATAGACCATGACTGAGAACATTGGATCCTATAGACCAAGACTGAGAACATGGGATCCTATAGACCATGACTGAGAACATGGCATCCTATAGACCAAGACTGAGAACATGGGATCCTATAGACCAAGACTGAGAACATGGCATCCTATAGACCAAGACTGAGAACATGGTATCCTATAGACCATGACTGAGAACATGGCATCCTATAGACCATGACTGAGAACATTGCATCCTGTTGACCAAGACTGAGAACATGGGATCCTATAGACAAAGACTGAGAACATGGGATCCTATAGATCATGACTGAGAACATGGCATCCTATTGACCATGACTGAGAACATGGCATCCTATAGACCAAGACTGAGAACATGGGATCCTATAGACCAAGACTGAGAACATGGCATCCTATAAACCATGACTGAGAACATGGGCTCCTATAGACCAAGACTGAGAACATGGGATCCTATAGATCATGACTGAGAACATGGCATCCTATTGACCATGACTGAGAACATGGCATCCTATAGACCATGACTGAGAACATGGCATCCTATAGACCATGACTTAGAACATTGGATCCTATAGACCAAGACTGAGAACATGGCATCCTATAGACCAAGACTGAGAACATGGCATCCTATAGACCATGACTAAGAACATGGCATCCTATAGACCATGACTGAGAACATTGCATCCTGTTGACCAAGACTGAGAACATGGGATCCTATAGACCAAGACTGAGAACATGGGATCCTATAGACCATGACTGAGAACATTGGATCCTATAGACCAAGACTGAGAACATGGGATCCTATAGACCATGACTGAGAACATGGCATCCTATAGACCAAGACTGAGAACATGGGATCCTATAGACCAAGACTGAGAACATGGCATCCTATAGACCAAGACTGAGAACATGGTATCCTATAGACCAAGACTGAGAACATGGCATCCTATAGACCAAGACTGAGAACATGGGATCCTATACACCATGACTGAGAACATGGCATCCTATAGACCAAGACTGAGAACATGGGATCCTATAGATCATGACTGAGAACATGGCATCCTATTGACCATGACTGAGAACATGGCATCCTATAGACCATGACTGAGAACATGGCATCCTATAGACCATGACTGAGAACATTGGATCCTATAGACCAAGACTGAGAACATGGGATCCTATAGACCAAGACTGAGAACATGGGATCCTATAGATCATGACTGAGAACATGGCATCCTATTGACCATGACTGAGAACATGGCATCCTATTGGCCAAGACTGAGAACATGGGATCCTATACACCATGACTGAGAACATGGCATCCTATTGACCAAGACTGAGAACATGGGATCCTATAGACCAAGACTGAGAACATGGGATCCTATAGATCATGACTGAGAACATGGCATCCTATTGACCATGACTGAGAACATGGGATCCTATAGACCAAGACTGAAAACATGGGATCCTATAGACCAAGACTGAAAACATGGGATCCTATAGACCAAGATTGAGAACATATATAGTATTTTTTATAAGTAAATTAAGTTTAAATGTTTTGAAATACAAGGCTTGGCAGTGACCAGTTTGATCATTCATCTTTATTATTTTTTTAATGAATCAAAATTTGAAATTTCAGTTTTAAGGTAGATACAGACATGATAGCAGAAAAACAAAACAAAAAACACTTTTGAGATATTGTCTTGTTTTTCCAGTCTTGCTACCTAAATAGAGTTCACAGGTATTTGTGTTGGTCATACAACAGACAGGTCAAAGCATCATATGATGTATGAACGAGAACCATGTGATAAATTAACTGGTGGTTAATATTAACTCCACACTGAGGTCACATTTCATACTCTGTACCATACTGGTCTTTGATTCCATTGCCATGGCATACCCTCATGTCCAGACTCTTGCTACAGGCATCGGGTCCACACTTGCACATTGTTGGCTTCAGAAATCAATTTTATAAATGGCAAGGGGCTTGTGGCTGGGCTATGCTCGTGATTGCATGGACATGCTGTAGTGTGGTCCTGGGATTTTTACTCCAGACTGGAATGTGATAAACATGAAAGAATTGTATTTATTATATATATATATATATATATACACACACACACACACAGAGTTTATTGTTTCATATATATATATATATATATGTGTGTGTGTGTGTGTGTGTGTGTGTGTTGTAAGAAAGAGACAGTTACACATTGATATTAAACATATAATTATACTGAGCTATAAACAGATTTTATTTTGAAGGATGTTGCACATAAATAAATCAGTCAATAAATAGAAAATATATGTGTGTACATATATAGTTGCATGCATGTATGTAAATATAGGTGTGAAAATGAGAGAAATATTAAGATCAGTTTTGTTCCTAGCTGTGAATGTCAGTTGATTTGATCATAGTTTCTCTCATAAATATCACAGCGTTTGCCAGCATTACCACATCACCTGTGATTCACATAAACATTCTACAACATTATGCCCATTTAATAGCCTGTGCCGTAACACATAATGTGTCCACCATCACAGATCATTACCAGTTGCTCTCAGGGGTACATTTAGTAAACAACCCACACCTTGGTATGGGATATTGTTCATCATTATGGAGCTTCGATACTTTTCTGGAAGACCAGTGTTTCTTGATGTGTGCATTAGGATCAGAACTTGGATAATATCAAGAGTTCACAATGTGGAGTGTCTGGTAAGGGGGTTAGAGTATGGATTATTGTTTATTTGGGCCATGCCCAGCTAGACAGGCCCCCTATGATAATTTGGTTTTCCATCATTCCATAAATCCATCTGTCATGCTTTTTGGTGTTTATTATCTCAAGAGCTGTTTAAGCAATTGCAGTGAAAATATTTCCTAAGATTAACATCCATGAAAGGTTGAATTTCAGACCCATCTGAAATACATTATGGGCACTAGGCAGCACTATTGGATTTCATTTTAAGCTCATTATCACAAGAACTGTTCAAACAAATGCCGTGAAAATTTTATTGAAGATTAACACCCATGAAATGACGTGTGGTGTCAAACTTCAGGCTCATCAGAAATACAATATGGCTTCCATCCACACATCTTGGAATTCTTTTCACACACATCTAAAAAAAACATTCAAGTGATTGCCTTGAAAATTGAAGGAAGGTTGACCCTGTTAGAGGATATACACTGTCAAATAATCAAAAATCCAATATGGCCACTGAGGCAGCCGCAGTCTTGGAATTCCTTTTACACCACATTTTCTAAATAAACATACAAGCATTTTATCGAGCAAAATCAAATTTGGTGTTCATGAGACGTTAATAGCTTGGTATGTAATTGAGGATATTATATGGTCCCAGTAGCCTCTCGTTAGTAATTAACATCATTTTTACACAGAGTAATATGAATATTGTCCACTGAAAAGTACTGAATTCTGTTAAATGTTTAATTTAATGTTTGAATATGTTTGAAATTCAATAATAGTTTAAAATGATGACTGATGAGGCAAGGAAGTGTAAATCAATTTTTGAGGTGTAAATATTTAGATTTAAATGTAAGATTGTCTGTTCATATATCTGGTTTTATGATTGTATACAAGATGTCTTAAAAAAACTGTTCAGCACTTATATAAATATCCTTTTTTAATATGGAAAATCATAAGTAATTAGATACGTTTAATTATGCTTGATTATTAGATTAAAGTTTTATCAAAATTAAGATGTACAAAGTTGTATTTTGCCAATTTGTTTTATGGGAAACCAAAGTGAAGTTTATCATGGAGATATATCACTTATCAAAATTCCACCGATAATGTGGTCAGATTATAGATTTTTTTTTTAACCTAAAGCAGGTGTCAGCTGACAGGTGTGTCGACCACAAAACTTTCACTTTTGGCACTGATGCTGAGCTCATCAGTTGTTTTATTATCAACAGAAATATAAAGAGCTCACAACAATAGAAATATGATAACTGCAGGTAAATCTGGAACCCAGGTGCTTTGTTAAAGGTCACTTGATGATTTATGCCTTTTGTGAAGAGCACCAGTCATAATGTAATCTTCGGCAGCTCAGGTTTCGAATAAACATGAACATATCAAGTTCAGGATGTCCATGACCAATTTGACCTCTATATCATGTTGTAGGGATCATAAGCGGGATACATGGTCACAAACTTACAAGTCTCTGAGTTGATGTAAAAGATTCTTTATTTTAGCTATAAAGGAGAGGGTATGCCGAGCCCCTGTTTAGGGCTTGGCCCCCAGTTAGTAACTGCCTCTCCCCCTCAACATATCTTCAATCCAGATTCATAAAACCATTTGTAAACCAATCAGAGATTTCCCTGACGTGTCAGAACACATGCAATTAAAGAAGGTGTGCACAGAAGCTGAATGAAAGTGCAATTAGACTGAATAGAGTTGCCATGTAATCAAGCCTAAGCAATTACAGTCATTATGTAAATACCTGGCAACTCAGCTCGAAGATTTGAATACACAAAGTCCCAATTAACTTAAACACCTGCAACTTACATAATATATAATAATGATGAAATACAGAGAGTGAGAATTGTAGTAATAGACTGGCCTTAGTACATTACAATGTGGCTCAGGGTAGTGTTTCTTGGTATGTTAGATATTCAGACTGAGAGTACCGGTGAATACTTTCTAACTATTATTCTAATTGTTAAAAAATATTGCTCCGAATAGATTAGGCTCGTAAGCTGCATGCATGAGACAATGATGTAAAAGACAAAAGAATTTATTTATTCAGCTTAACATTCTTGAACCATTCTAAATTTTACATGGACTACTTTTTGATGCAGATTGTCATGGGGCTCTCCAAACATGTGGACTTAGCCTATTCGAATCCTGAGGGTTCATACAAGATAAAAAGCTGCTCTGTCAAATTTGAGAGCACACAGAGGATTTCGGGTTGTTCCATGAAAAAAAATTATAATAATCAAAATGAATGGATTTGTAGGTTAACAATCAATAGAACAATGTAACAACTTGATGTACTGACTCAAGCATTTGGGCTTGTGCTGTGACCTAGTTATTGCTTGAAATCTAGGTCTAACCATTGTTTGTTATTACTAAGCCAAAACTTATACTGCCAGTCTGAGGGTTGAACATGATAGTAAAAGAGTGATACAACCATGGCAGGTACTATCAAGGATTTCACTATATTTCGATTAGGGTCTAGCCCCTTAGCACATCATAGTGACTTGACCAACTGCTGTCTTAGACTTAGTCTTGGGCTCAGGTGGCCCATGTCTGGGATGTATGCACATGTATCATGCAGGCACTAGAGAACAAGTTAAATGCCCTTCCTGCCCTGACCCCCCAAGGAAAGCCTCTGACTAAATATTGTGGAATTTCTTTGCTGGTTATGTTGCTAGCTCAGCTCAGTAGGGAAATTTTTCAATTTGCAAACTTTTCTTCTTTTGGATGCAGATGATTACACAAAATGAATAATGTAAAAGCTTGTGATGCGTCTTGGATTTAGGCTGGCTTTTATATTCATTAAATAACTGATGGCTGCATGAAATTCAGGAAAACTGACACTGTGGTTTCCACATCTGACCTTCCTAGGTTTCCAGTCTTCTCCATGTGATTCCTGATTTACCTCTTGATTCATGGTTCTTCATATTTACAATAACTGCTTTGTAATGCTCCTTGATATGTAAGGTCTGTCCTTCAGACAACATTCATCAATAATAAAAAATATCTGAAGTACTGTTCCAAGTTGTTGAACTTGCTTAATTCTTAATTAGTATTGATAAATAGTGCAGTTTCAATGATACAAACAATATGTATTAAACAGCCTCCTGGCAACCTCCCCTTTGACAGGATTAGGGTTAGGATGATAACTGTTATCCTGGATTTTCATGATATTTATTCCAGATGACAGCTGCAGTAATCATATCGTTATCTTCCCTATTATTGTGATATCATGATATGCATTTTTGTCCATAATTTTGGTACACAAACATGAACTGTTGGGATTATTACCTAAAGATAATTGCATCACAAGCAGGTCTTTCTGTATTTTAATGAATTGCTTGAAATTCTGAACACTAGTGACCAGTTGCTGCACCTGAAAAGGGGGGGGGGGGGGGGGGGGGGGGGGCTGGGTTCATGAGACCCCCCCCCCTTGGATCTGCTTCAGCTGCTAATGAAGTATGGATATTGCTGTTTCTTTCTTTAGGAACAGCTTCCTTGCCTTAAAACATATATATAATTCATCTCATATCTGCCTTACATCAATATATCTTTTATATGTCTAACAATAATAATATATGTAACCAATCACAGATCTTCAAAAATTTGAATGCCCCTGCATCCCATGAATCCTTTTCGCCAATGTAAACATCATCACTGACCAGGTTTTTAAGATAAACATACCAAAATGTAAACATCACTGATCAGGCCTTTAAGGAAAACATACCAAAATGTAAACATCATCACTGATCAGGTCTTTAAGGTAAACATACCAAAATGTAAACATCATCACTGACCAGGTCTTCAAGGTAAACATACCAAAATGTAAACATCATCACTGACCAGGTCTTCAAGGTAAACATACCAAGATGTAAACATCATCACTGACCAGGTCTTCAAGGTAAACATACCAAAATGTAAACATCATCACTGACCAGGTCTTTAAGGTAAACATACCAAAATGTAAACATCATCACTGACCAGGTCTTTAAGGTAAACATACCAAAATGTAAACATCATCAATGACCAGGTCTTTAAGGTAAACTTACCAAAATGTAAACATCATCACTGACCAAGTCTTCAAGGTAAACATACCAAAATGTAAACATCATTAATGAACAGGTCTTTAAGGTAAACATACCAAAATGTAAACATAATCACTGACCAAGTAAACATACTAAAATGTAAACATAATCACTGACCAAGTAAACATACCCAAATGTAAACATCATCAATGACCAGGTCTTCAAAGTAAACATACCAATCTATGAATTCTATGCCATTAGCACATCCCTACAAAATAAGTGTAAAAATATTTGTACATATTGAGACGTAATCCAAATAAAAAATCTGTATTTTATTTTATTTTTTAGAATAAAAAATGACCAAACATACCTCATCTCATTTCGCTTTCCTTAACAACTCTGGTGATTTGTCTGGTTAAAGGTAGTTCCAGAAACATTGCACCAGGTACTGACAATTATGATATAATGCCAAGTACTGGAGTTCCCAAGCCAGGTACATGTATATATATTACAACATCAAGCTATATTGCAATAAATTTGATATCATCTTTATACACCCCTCTATGACAGGAAGTGTTATGGTTAACACACGATCCGTCAGCCTGTCCATTCGTCTGTCTTACCATATAACTCACCAGGGCTTCGATTGGACAAAACTCAACCTGAACTTCTTACCCATAGATTACTGTGGTTGGCTTCATGTTCGCGAGGCTGAAATTTCGCAATTTTTTCAATTTTTAATTATTCGCGAGGGTTTCATTTTCGCGATCTCACCAGAACCCAAATATTTGGTAAAGCCATACCTATGTGTGTTATAAAATGAGAATAAGTCTTGAGTTTGTGATATTTTTCTTATATAACGATGGGCCTGAACACAAAGCACAGGTAGTTAAGTTCAAATTAAGGGGAACGTTTTCCCTATACCTGCATGAATGTAACTTATTATAACAATTCTCATTGTTCTAATCTATTCCCATACAAATATTGGCTACATTAAATAAGAAGGACGTAATCCATTGGCCAATTATTCCAGAGGGTTTCATTTTCGCGATTATTTCCCATTCGCGAATATCGTGAAATTAAAACCCTCGCGAACAAAAAGGCAACCACAGTATCTTGCCCAAGTTCAATTAAAGGCAAAATCCAATCATATATTTTAGGTCAGAGGTATTGTGGCTACTTTTTGGTGTCGCCGCGATATCTTATCAGGAATATGATGGATGTTGATAAACTCAACATAAATATAAACCAATATAATATCTCTTCTGAGTTTGATTCCAGGCAAAATCCATGCGTATTTAATGAGTTCAGAGGTCACCAGACTTTGGTGGCACTGTTATGACTTACCAAAAATCTGATGGATACTCATGAAACTCATATATATTAACAAATACAGTTTCTCACCTTAATTCAATTATTGGTTAAATTTGCGCATATTTAATGAGGTCAGAGGTCACAACACACAAGATAGGCATATTATGCATGTTTGCAGTGCTCTTGTTAAAAAAAAAAAAAAAACTGATATTGTCCCAACCCTTTACAAGATCTTCTAGTCATGAAACCTACGTACTGTTTGTGATCTCAGCTGAGACTACCATGCATTCATGTCCTTATTATGGTGGCATTTGATATGTGCACCTACAGTATTTATACATACAAATGTATATAAAATTCAGATATTCATGATATTCTCTCAATTGGAATGGTTCAAGTAATATGTATGTGTATACATGTGTATGCATATATAGTACTTATGTGTTCTCAATGTAGCAATTGGAAACACATACACATTGGAAAAGAATGGAAAAATTCCACTCATTGACATAAGTATCATGGTATTTCTCTGGCAAATAACTTCATTGCCAGACCCCCAGTTTTTTTGGTACCTGAGATGAAACACTTGGAAATTTCAAGCTAAAACGTAACATCAGTTGATAAATCAATTATCATCAGTCCAGCATGTCTATGCAATATTGCATCATGACTCTTGGAAAAATTAAGTTTTAACAAGAGTGTTTCGTGTTTTAGTTGCTTCACTGGCAAACAGCAGCCATTAAAGCTGGCACTGAAGCTGCCCCCTTTTAGCGAAAGTGGCTACTAAGTGTAGCACTTGTCAGGTGTACTAAACACTTGTGTTTAATTATATTTTACGTAGTGTTGCCATAATACTGCAATGATACTCAACAGATAAAAATTTGTCAGTTTATCGCTTTAAATTTGATGTTAAATGAGCCTTTCATGATGTTTCATCACCAGTACCAAAAACACCTGTGTTAACTACTCTGCTCCTGCGGTTCTTTGTGTATATATATATATCCTTGGTTTGGCTGCATAACTGCCACATACATACGGGGAAACATTTGTAATAAGACCAACAGTGGGACTGGCCACAAGTGGTCTTCATTCACAGGTGGTCTTATTAAAGAGGTCAGTTAAAACCAATGTGAATGCTTTCAGTTCCATCAAGGAACGTCTTTATAATCAGGTGGTCTTATTACACAGGTGGTCTTTCAGAAAAGTTCCAGGAATCACATGCAGGTGTCTACTTTCTTACTGGTTCTGCTTATTTATTGCATATGCATAAATGAAATGCTTGTTTTAATTATGTGACTAACATGTGGACACTTGGTGGTCTGACAAGGTGTGTGGTCTTTCCTGCAAATATGTTATATATATAATATACATATGTTACAGTTGTTATATATTGATAAATCTTCATATAAATGAATGTGTAAAACTAAATTTATTTTTCCATGAACACACTGTCCATCAGATTTCCTTGACTGGCCCTGATGGAGGTCTGTTTTTTCTGCTACACAGGTGCGTCGCCACACAAGCTCAAGCAGTGAGGAGAGCATGCGGGCTGTACCACTGTCTGCCAAGGAGTACGTAGAATCATTACACCAGAACTCTCGAAGTACCCTGCTGTACGGCAAGAACAATGTCATGGTCCAGCCGGTATGTGTCACGTCCAGAGAAAGTTCTGTCACAAGTTGTACTCACTTACTTTGTATTATCCTCATAATCTAATTGAGATAGCAATTAATTATAATATGATAGCAATTAATTATAATATTTACCCAAACAAAACAAATTAAAATGGAATTGAAGTTTCATTAAGCCTCTGCCCTGCCCATATATGGTAAATACTTGTGGTAGGAATAGGTTTTAAAATCATATAATAGATGATTGATCAATAAAAATGACCCATGATCGATTATTCATCAATTATTTTATGTACTTTAAAAAAATGTGGGTTCAACACCTAACAGGCTTCTACTAAATAATGATTTTCATAATATAAAATAGTATTTTATAATGTAGAAAAATGCAGTAAAAAATAAAGAGTCACTTCTTGACTTATTTTTCTTGACATCTTACACAATATCGTTGACAAAAATACCAAAAGTGGATCCACTTTGCCCAGAATAAATGGCTGTGAAAATAGAAATGTGGGTTCACAAGTTAAGTGTCTATTACCTACTGAACCCACATTACTCAGGATAAAAATGTAGGTTCAGTTTTTTTAGCCCCTAAAACGTGAGCCTCGTAAAATGCATCTGTGCTATATTTTGTGTATATGGAATCAGTGATCAAGTCGAGTCAGCACAATCCAAGTCTGATCGGTCTGATTCTAGACTTGGTGCTAGAAAAGGTGTTACCAATGAGAGTGGGTGTCGCATGTATAAATTTGGAGCTGGATGCACAATGCAATACCATGCTCTCATTGGTCTGATTACACTTCGTTGCTCTGTACCAGCCCTTGGTGGTCAAACCTTGGTAATCTGTGCTGTACAAAGCAGTAGTTTTACAAAAACAGATCTGGAACGACTTCAGTATATAAACTGCTGGTTGAATTGTTTTTGCCAGCTTTTTGGGTCTCTCTTATTTATAATTAAAGGTCATTTCAGGACTTGTGTTTTCTAGCTTTTTCCAAATAAGAATGAAAATTTCACACATTTCTGCATTTCTTGTTTTAGAAGGAAGACATTGAGCGCCTGCCTGGTTACCTGTCTCTCCACCAGGGGGCGGATGGGTTGACCATCAAGTGGACACCAAATCAGCTTATGAATGGCTGCTGTGAAACAAATGAAAAAGAGGTTGATCGAAGGTGATTAGAAATTCTTTATATTTAGTTCATTTTTAGCATTAAGTCTAGTGATAATGATTATGTTAGCACTTTGACCCTTTAGTGACCTTTGGATTAGGCATTGATTTTTTTAATCAGTCTGTAAAATCATACAGATTTTGCAAGAATATAAATCCTCCATATTTAGTTATTAACCAAAACTGTAGGAACATGTAATGATAATTAACTTTGATCCCGGAAATGACTAGTGAAAAATTTGACTAAACTGGGGCAGTTAACTTGTTGGTCTAATAGACACATTTTGGATTTGCCCATGTGAATGCTCCAAAGAATGATGGTGTAAAAGTGCCAGTACTATGTGTCTTTCATCTGTTCCATATGAAATGAGTGCCATAAACCACTGGTAAACTGCTTCATACCACCCACAAATTGATTAAATCCTATGTCTATTTTGAAACATTTTGAAAACATTTTAAGTGTGAAAATTGTATTTTCTCATGCTGTTGACTCCCATATTTTTCTTCTTTTTTTTTAACTGAATGTTGTAAAGTGGCCGCGTATTATTTGCCCCAATTATTTTGTCTGCATCATGTACTTTAGCGTATATTAAAAGCATGAGTGTAAACTATAAATTTTTTTGATGAGTATTTACTTTTTCACTCTGATTTTTTTCCTAGGATTTTTAATCCATTTTATTAACATTGAAAATGTACAAATTTGATTTCAGTTATTTTCAAGTCAGCATTTTGACACGTCAGTTTATTTTGTGCTAATACTTTTTTGCTGTACAGATATCATATCTTTTATAATGCTTTCTGTGTTATTTTTGTCAGTTTCTTTAAATCATTTCTCAATGATGACAGAAATGGAATTGTCAAAGATGTATTAGAAAAATATGCATATTAAAACTGAAGATATCTCAAATAAAAAAAAGTTTAAATATGTTTTTTTCTTTCAAAAATAAGTTATCATAATATTTTATTGTAGATATCCATAAATGAAAATTGTTTAAATATATTTATTTAATGATTTGCCTTTATTAAATATTTTTGAAGTATGGGTATAATATTCTGAAATATAGGTAATGCTTGACCTATCCATGATGAACATATTGGTATTTAGAAATTGTGGATAACAAATTAAAACAAAATTGATGACAAAAACATGTTTTTCTTTCACTTTGAGATATCAGTTTTAATGTCACATTTCTTTAACTTATGTTTTACTTGTACCCATATATTATTGTGGTTCCTTTGTTTAAGTTGCTTTATGTGTGTATGTAGGCCCATATATACAAGATATAGCCATCGGAAAAATGGTAACAAGAAGTTGTGAGTAGTCCAGGATTCTGTTTTCTTGCATGCCCCGCTGTAGCATGTATATATGCGTAATAACCTTTGACCCTCAAGTGTTTTTCTGTTTGAGTTTTAGTATAACCTGTCTTGAGTTCAAATACAAGTTTTCCACTGGTGTTTGCTTTATTTATGATTAGGTAATCAACAAATAAGAATTTTGATTCCCCAACTGAGTTTGCAAATAAGTAGCGCCACCTAGGAGCAGCCATGGTACTACTGTCTTGTGTGGCAGTAAGGTCAACCCTTTTCCTGATGATATACTCTTTCCAAGTTTGTTTCACTCATTTTGGCAACATTTATTGGAATAAATCATGAATGAAACATTTCTGACATTATACAAACAAATTAAGCTACAATCTGATAAACAACAAAGAACCAAGTAACCTTCCAGTGATTGAAAGGAATATTCAGTACAACCCAGCTGGGTTATTATATGTACATAATTTAATGTGAGAAATGGCTAGTTTGGAGGGACAGCTCTAGAAAAATAATAGAAAATCTCAGTATATATATATATACCGGTAGTCAGTATTTAATATCACTATCATATTTTTTATTTCCAGATTAGGTCATCAAAAACACATGTAATTTTATGGCAAATTTATCTAACAGTATACTTAAAATGTTACCAAAAAGAACAGGGTGTTCCTAGAATGTAGATCAAAATAAGCTGCCAATTAAAACTAACCAGCTTTTCATCAATTAAATTTCTTTTATCTGATTTTATCTGAAAAAGTCTACATCCCCACACATCCGTACTCCTGATGTCAATTACTGCACATTTCCATGATTATATAACAGTCTTTAGTTATATAAGAAATTATATAAGTCTGTAAGCTTCCAGTCATATCAGTGTAATTATATGTAATTATAAAGTGAGGCCAATGATCTTTATTTCTCAGTAACTCAGTTGTGTTATTTATTTAAACCATACAAGAAGGATTGTTTTCCTGAAATTGATCCCTAAAACTGATATTTAAACCACCCTCTGATGAGCTTATATTTATGCATAAATTACCAAAATGATTATGGCTGTATGGAAATAATATTTGCATATTGCAGAAAAGAGTGTATTATTTTCATGATTAAAGTTCTATACAAATTGAATAATGAATTGATCATGAGTAAAAATGTATTGAACAAATTTTAAATTAACCAACTGTCAAACATTGATAGAGAGCTTTCCTGAACTTGTGACTGTGCTTGTGATAGCTATGTTTTTGCAGGTGCATGGGCAGATTATTTGCATGACTATTTGAATTACTGTTGGCATCCTGGATAAAACTTAAATTTGTCTCTTTTGAATATTTTACTTAGTTGGTTTGATTTGGTTTGAATGACTTTTACAGTATATTTTAAAGTAACCTATTGAAGGATATGGTATTGGTCAGCTCATGTATTCTTTGGTATCTTGGTAGTTATAATTTCACTTTATTTGAAGTTTCAGACATGAAATGACTTTGACTACTTTGATAATGATGTATCATTCTACAATCATGGTTTTATAGTTAAAGTCATAGTTTTATGGTTAAAGTTAAAAAGTGTAGTTGAATAAATTGTTCTTAGGCAGATAATGACTTTATATAGTTTATTCCTGAGCAATCAATGGAACCCTTGCACCTGTAAAAACATATCTTACCACCAAAACCCCTCCCGCTGACAATTTGTTTTGCTTGTTCATCAATGCTGTCAAGAAACGCTTGTGTTAAATTGTTAATACTTATTTATATAGTGTAAGATTAATGATGAGTTCTAGTTACCAACATGAACAATTTAGCCCATGGACAGAAACAACTTAAAATCCATGGCCCACTTTTCCTACCAGAACCTCCATGCAAAATAGTGAAGAATTTCAACTGAACTGCCAAGAGCTATAGATAACACTTTCAACCAGACATTCAATCCCTCCAGAATATCATTGGTTCTTCAAAGTTCAAATTATAAGGTCAAAAATAAATATTAGGTGTGAATCTGTCACCTTGACTATTAGTGTTGTCATAAACAATGTTCAGATTTTAAAAATTTGGCCATATTGAAGAACTAGTGCAAACAGTGACAGTAAAAGATAAATTCTAGTTGCATTTAGGGGGAACCTAAGAAAGTTTATCCCCTAAAAATTAACCTAAATATTGAAAGACTTAACCCTTCATTAACCATTGGGAGGGGAGGCTTGATTCTAATTCAGGCATTTTCCCCGCTGAGATAAGTCTATCAACCTTTCTGAGTGGAATGCCGTGTAATTCAAGAACCACACTGTGTAGCTCAAAGAGGATGCAAAAATTATTGTTGTAATTTTTATACCACCGTCTGTGACAGGACATATTACGGTGTACCCATCTGTCCGTTAACTCAGTGTCGCCACAATAACCTACCAGTGCTTTGATGGAATATCATAAAACTCACCAAAAACTTACCAATAGATCATCTCTCCCCAGTTTCATAATGGGCAAAATCCATGCATATTAATAAGGTCAGAGGTCACTATGCTACTTTGTGGTGTCATCGCAATAACTTAACAGGAATATGTTGGATTTTGATAAAACTGCACAGAAATATTAATCAATATAATATCTCACCTTATTTTGATTTCCAGCAAAATCCATGCTTATTTAATGAGGTCAAAGGTCACAGACTTTGGTGGTGCCGTGATGAAAAAACAAAATATCTGATGGATTTTCATGAAACTCATAATGAATATTAACTGATTCAGTTTTTCACCTGAATTTGATTATTGGCAAGATCCACACATATTTTATGAAGTCCAAGGTCACAAGACATAGAACAGGCATATTATGCACATTTGGGGTGCTCTTGTTTACAATGCCTCAGGGCCTACAGGTATGCTGTCACTTAAAATATACCAGTTGTGTTAACTCATCACTCTTAGCCTAATATTAAGATTAATCAGTGTGTACAACAATGTAGATGCAATAGGATTGAGGGCTATTGCAGTCCAGTTCCCTGAATGACTTGTGTCACAACTCAGGTTGGCCTACCAGTCAAATATAAATGCCCAATCTTGATTTGTGATTTCACATCTCATGTGACTTAATTCATGAAATGTGGCATAGTATTGTTTGTATTTCAGTCATAGTTATAGTAGTGCAGAATTATTTCTAACTGATTTAACCCTTTTTAACATATGTGAACCCTCAGATAAACTGATAAATTAACTGTCATGATTTCTGTACTTACCTCTGTGATAATGATCTGGATAATCATAGCATTCTCATTCATCTAGATGATCATAGTATTGTTTGTACTTATCATATTTTACTACAGGTACACCTCATTAGATGTGCAGGGGTTCACTTTTGTCCTCCTGCCTTAAGCAAACAGTTATTTTTGTTTGATGCATAATTAATACATTGTATATGCAAATTAATAATTCGTATTTGAAAAATCTTTGGTCTCAAAAATCTTTAAAAACATTGCTATAAGATATGATGTAGATATCTTAAAAGTAATAAATTCTGTTGATTTTCATGCAGTTATGAACATTGAGATGTGTTAGATTATACACAAATAATTGGTTATTCAAATATCTGAGATGCTGATTTTTTAAATGTAAGATCTTACAAGACTTTTCTTTCATACAAGGTAATACTGAGAAGGGGACACAAAGTTTTCATAGGCTTTAGTCTTCTTCTTTGAAATTCAGTGGCAATATAGTAAACTTATGATGGAAGTACAACAAACTTAAAGTGCTCTATAAATACCAGCGGTAAGCATTACAGATGTATTTGTACATTAATCCCAAGCAAACCTGGTCTTTGTGCCGTTCAGTGTTTTTATTCATAAAAAGACATGAGTGCTGCTTTTAAGGAAAACGTAGATGTTGATTGAGCCTCTTGTTATCTATTGTGTGTCGTACATGGTTGTATAAAACACGCTTGTGGTTTCAGTTTTCACCTTCATGCAGGTTGAGCTGTCTTATCACTTCAGTTGCCATTCCTTAAGTGATGATTTTTATTTTCTTTCTAGCCTGTATTGGGATTATGCGGTGGCCATTTTTATGGAGGAGATTGTGTACCTGCACTGTCATCAACAACGTAAGTATGAGGATCGCATTTAAATGTTACACGGCTGAAGGGTTAGTCTGATGATGAAAGAAATGAGACCTAGGAAAGGTTATTAAAGGGGCAAAATCACCTATCTGACCCTTATAAACTAAAGGTTATTCCTTGGAGTTTTTAGCTCAGCTGACTTTCAGTCATGCTGAGCTATAGCGATCACTCTTTGTCCGTCTGTCCGTCTGTCTGTCCGTCCGTCTGTCCGTCTGTCCGTTAACCTGGCACAAATCGTAACCGCTGGACTTAGAATCTTGTAACTTTACATTCTGAGAGGTCAATGAAAAATCTCCTTGGAAACCAGAAATTAGGTCTCTGTTACCTATATCCTTCGAGCTATGGGGCCCCAAAGTACCCCCCAGAAAAGTAAAAAATTTCATACAAAAACTTCAATATCTCATTAACTACTTGACTGATGGTCATGATTTTTGGCATACATATTGATCATGAGATGTTCCATCAGTTCCTGAGGACTGGTGGCGCCACCTGTATTTTTCAATTTTTTACGAATTTTTTCTCTATTTTTGATACCTTTTAAAATGTGAACATCTGTTAACAAGGCACAAATCGTAACGACTGGACCTAGAATCTTCAATCTCGACACACTGAGAGACCTATGGAAAGTCTCCATGGAAACCAGAAATTAGGTCTCTGTTACCCATATTCTTTGAGCTATGGGGCCCCAAAGTACCCCCCAGAAAAGTAAAAAATTTCATACAAAAACTTCAATATCTCATTAACTACTTGACTGATGGTCTTGATTTGTGGCATAACTATTGATCATGAGATGTGTCATCATTTCCTGCAGACTGGTGGCGCCACCTGTAACGTTGGATTTTTTATGAATTTTTTTCTCTATTTTTGAGACCTTTGAGGATGCTGTCATCTGTTAGCGTGGCACAAATCGTAACGACTGCGCCTAGAATCTTCATTCTTGACACACTGAGAGACCTATGAAAAGTCTCCATGGAAACCAGAAATTAGGTCTCTGTTTCCCATATCCATTGTGATATGGGGCCCCAAAGTACCCCCCAGAGTAGTCAAAAATTTTATACAAAAACTTCAATATCTCAATAACTTCATCACTGATGGTCATGATTTTTGGGATACATATTGATCAAGAGGTGTTTCATCAGTTCTTGCAGACTGGTGGCACAACCTGTATTTGTTCGTTTTTTTTTTTTTACGATTTTTTCCTCTATTTTTGAGACCTTTAAGGATGCTGTCATCTGTTAGCGTGGCACAAATCGTAACGACTGGACCTAGAATCTTCATTCTTTATACACTGAGAGACCTATGAAAAGTGTCCATGGAAACCAGAAAATTAGGTCTCTGTTACACATATCCTTTGAGCTATGGGGCCCCAAAGAACCCCCAAGAGTAGTCAAAAATTTCATACAAAATCTTCAATATCTCAATAACTACAACACTGATGGTCATGATTTTCGGCATACTTATTGATCATGAGCTGTTCCATCACTTTCTGCAGACTGGGTGCGCCACCTCTATTTTTTTTCAAATTTTTACGAATTTTTTTTCTCTTTTTTTGAGACCTTTAAAGATGTGGTTATCTGTCAACAGGGTACAAATTGCAACAACTGGACCTAGAAACTTTATTCTTGTCATGCAAGGAGGCCCATGAAGAGTGCCTGTGGAAACTTGAAATTAGGTCTCTGTTACCCATATCCTTCAATCTATAGGACTCTGAAGTATCCCTCAGATTAATGGACAATTTGATACAAAATCTGAAGTATCTGAACAACTAATGCGGAGATCACCATGATTCTTTGCATGGATATTGACCATTAAGTGTTTTTATTAGTTTCTGCAGACTGGTGGAGCCACCTGTTTTTTTGTATCCTCCAAAACAAAGTTTTGCAGATACTATGTTTTTGACCGGGTTCCTCCGCCGCCGCCACATTTGTTTCCAGAGAGCTCCTCTGAGAAAAATGGACCGATTTTTCCGAAACTTACACCAATTATCTAGTCACATGTGAACTAGTGCCTAACCAATTTGTGTTGATCTCTGACCTTTCCCCTCTATCCAGCGTCCATTTGTGCATCTGTTTCCACACACAAACCCTCATATCTCGGGAACCGATTGACCAATCAGGAAATAAAATTTATACAAATGTAGCCCTTGGATTGCTTTATAACATACACAAAAATGGTGGCGCCACCTGTAACCATGTTTGCACAGTGTCCATCTGTTCATCTGCCTTGGGTTAAAATCACTTATATCTCTGCAGTGAATTGACTAATTCACCTGAAATTCGGCATGCATATACATCCAGGATAGCTTTCTTGATTTTATGACAGATGGCACCACCTACATTCACGTTCAAGCTGATCACATCCAAGCTCATATCTCAGGAACAGTTTGACCGATTGGGCCAAAATTTTGCATGTGTATAGATATCACATAGCTCTTTATCATACGCAAAACTGGTGACGCCACCTGCAACCATTTTTGCACAGCGTCTGTCTGTTTTCTGCCGTGGGATAATGTCACTCATATCTCGGCAGTGGTTTGACATATCTGCCTAAAATTTTGCAGTTTTATACATCCTGGATAGCTTTTTTTGATTTTATGACAGGTGGCGCCACCTACATTCTAGTTTACACTGCAGACATCCGAGCTCATATCTCGGGAACCGTTTGAACGATTGGGCCAAAATTTTTAATGTGTATAGATCTCACATAGGTCAACTGGAGGGGCCACCTGTAACCATTTTTGCACAGCGTCTGTCTGTTTGTCTGCCGTTGGCTAAAATCACTCATACACATGTAGTAGTTTGACTTTTCTGCCTAAAATTTTGCATATGTATACAACTTGGACATCTTTCTGGATTTGTGGTAGGTGGCACAACCTACATACACATTTAGGCTGCAGACATCCATGCTAATATACAACATACCTCACTCTATTTCCCCTTGCCACTCAATCCATGCCTCACTTCAACCGTTCCACTCTGATTTTGGCGGAAACACGTGTTCACTTGTCGGCTACCGGTATTCTAGTTTTTAAAGTTTACACATTTTTTCTCTATTTTTGAGATATATAAATAAAGACTAAATCTTGGCCTGTTGGTTAATCTGTTTGATGCTTCAGTTGAATGGGTATATACTACCATTCTGATTATAAAATTTCCTTTAGCGAATCTCTTCCCTGTCAGCTGAGCGACATGACCCATGGGTCACTTGTTACAAAAAATAGGCCAGAAAATATCACCGCTGTCAGGTTGCTTGTTTTGTTTATATCAACTAGTTTATAATATGTGGGGGCTCACCAAAAAAATTTTAAAAATTTATCAAGGGCATCTTGCAGCAATTCAGATAAGCCAGAGCTTTGCAAATGGCACTTTGCAATAAGTGACCTTTCTACCTCCGCATATTTTCAACTTACCACTTTTAAGTTACATGTTTTTCCTGTTTGTCAACATTACTGTGTGTACAAACAAGTTCATGCATCCTTCCAGGAGGTGCTATAAGAAATTTTTCATAACAAAAATTACCCTTAGATCATTAATATATACACAGAGGAAGCCAGAAATCACATAAATTCTTTTTCAAAAGGGAGGTGAATGGATACCTTTAAAATTGTGATTGTGAGGCTTTTTGGATGATCCTTGTTTCCTTTAGTAACCCCACCACAGATTCCTGAGAGGTCTGGTTATAACATTAATTTGTTTATTTAAAAGTACCCATTTATTTACCAGGTATTTTAAATAGACATGAAATATTTTTCTCTTTGAAACATTTCAGCCAGTATTTTATTCTGAGTGTGTGGACTCCTGGACACAAGTGGAAATAAACTTGCTGCAGGTGTGTCCAGTGGGGCTAAACATAAACATAGCCCATGCCATCTGGTGGCCATGCTGTTTATCTTCACAAAAAAGATTCACAACCATGTCCCTGTTACTTCTACTTGTTTGAGCATTGTTGCACATTTGTAAGAGCAGACCAGGATCAACCTGTCTTGTATGGACTGTGTTTACTCACACACAGAACACAATATTTGGCAAACAGGAGAACTGGAGTTAGCAAGTATACATGCCCTGTACCAGCTTCTGTGTCTCAGGGGTAGAGGAAAGGAATCAAAGCCGTGATATAGTGAGCTCAAGTCTCAGCCGTGGCGGTGAGATTTTTCACGGTCAGCCCCAACCCAGGGTGAGTGGTCCACAGGCTAAATGGGAAGGCCGTGCCCAATGGTCTAGTTTCACCCCAAAATGAGTGCGCCTTTCAGGGGCTCCTCATTGGTATAACTCAGCAATGGAGATGATTACGTACCCAGGGCCTGCAGGTGCAGTAGTCACCAGGCTTGTTAAAGCCAGGATAAAATGAGATGAAGCATGTGATACTGCCTCACGTAGTCTCAAACGCTGTAGGTTTGCATATATATAGTAAAGTTAGCATTAAAAAATGAATGCCATTACCTCCACCAAAAAACTGAAAAAAAGTCCATGTGCCCAGGTAGTTTGAACCTTTTGTATCCAGCCAGAATGAAGCGATAGTGTGAGAGAATACACATATTGATGCAAAAGTGTATGTACCTTTTAAGGGTTTGTATGTAACATTGCAATGTATGGATTTTGCTGAAATTTCATAGGAAGATTTGGCCTGGTATTACAAAACTAACTGACAGAGAGACTAAAATATCACTTTTCTCCATTTCTTTAAGAGCTAAATGATTTATAGTAATATTGATTATATGATTGTTATTATTGTCAGACACATCACATTTGCCTGTTGGTGCCTCATAGGTTTACACCTTGAAAGAATCCTTAGATGTCAGTTTTGCTTGACTCTTATTATGGATCCTTTCAGTAAGATTATTTACACTCATCTTCAATCCATGAAAAATTGAAAAGTTGTACTTAAGACAGAAATTTTTCTCTATGCTAATTTGACACTGTAGGCAAAATTGGTAATACATACATTATTACCATAAAAAATAAGAATTTCTTGTATCTCATTTGTGTTAAATCTTTTATAAACTACTAAAATTGTCCTGTCTGTATATTTGTTTGTCCCAGGACTCCAGCAGAAACAGGCCATGACAGTGGGCCAGTTTGCTATCAGCTTCAGTCACATGCCCTAACTTACAGAAGCCACGTCAATTTGGCCCTTCCTCCTGTACACAATTGAATTCCCAGCAGCTTCACATCCCACAACTGTCACATAACATCACACTGCTCTCGACTTCGCCAGTGCTGATCTTCACCTCAGCCCATTACCACAAAGTCATAAATAATTGGTTCCATATCAACCACCAGATGTCGTTACCTTATGGGTCTGGGTAGTTTGCTACTTTTCGGGTCTCGGGACCCATACGCGGCAGTATGCCCTTCCTCTGTGACAGTTCCCAACAGGTCCCTATTTTCTAGTCATTTATATAAGTGATCACTCACAGGTCTAGGTATGGTCATATTGTTCCAAGAAGATAAAAATTATGGCAGAGTTGTACAGTTCCACTTATCTTTATCAAACATGACACATTGTTTCATAGCATATCTGTCTAACTGTGACTGTATAATTTCTTTATCTCTTAAAGTATTTTGTAAATTATGTAAGAAATTCTAATTTTGTTTTTCTTGCTGTCTTACAGCTGACAGTGGTGGAACCATCGTTCTAGTTGGCCAGGATGGTGTACAGAGACCCCCCATTCACTTTCCAAAAGGCGGGCACTTGCTAGCATTCCTGTCATGTCTAGAGAATGGGCTCCTCCCACATGGCCAGTTAGACCCGCCCCTTTGGACTCAGAGAGGTAAAGGTATGCATGGGAAGGGCTTTGGCTTTGGCACTTTTGATTTCTTTTATAATATGTTAATTTTTCAGTGTGATGTAATAATTAGTTTTGACACACTCCCCTTCTGACAGAGGGCTTTTTGTGAGTTTATAGTGAAATTTAATGTGTGTCCCTTTGGTCAGTTTTCATTTGCTCGCTCTGTGCTTCCAAATTTGATGTATTTTAAATATTCTGCACATTAAAGTAAGTATTCATCACAAAACAGATCTTCTTGTGAAATTTTATAATCTATTATTGTTATATTTATAAGCAAATTTTGAATAATTTATGAATTGTCCATATTTAATGATATGTAACTGTAAGAACATTTGCTGTTCAAATTGTGTGATCCAGAAGATTTTATATTTATCATTCAGAATATTTTTTTGTATAAATTTTTATATTTGTTGCATTGTAAATAAGCCCTCAACTGTACAGTACAGGACCAATGAATTTACTAATTATTTATAATATATGATAACATTGTGCCCAGAATGCAGCCTGGGAACATTTTACATCTAGACTAAAGTTTATACACTTCTCAGACATAAGAATGTAAGCTAAGTGAGTTAGAATATCAGTAATTTATGAATTTGAAATAAGACATAGAAGGATTTTCTTTTCAGACTGCATTCTGGGGCATGATAAGTGTTGATAATTGTTTGTGTGACATTTATATTTATTGATGGTTATCTTTATGTTTAACAATCTTTAGAATATCCCAACATGCCACTTTCAGCTGAGCACCAAGGACCATGGGTCTCTCAGTTATTTTGCAGATTTTGTCTGTGACACTGATTTAAACCTCTCATTGCATGTTATTTCCTGAAGAATATGGAAGGTAGTTTAATTGCATGATTATAATTTTACCAAAAATTGAATTTGCATACATTTTAATCCTCAAGCTACAAAATTTTCTTTCTTTTTTTTTTGTCTTGAAGTTTTGTGAACGTTACCAAGTTTTTTCCAAGGGCTGTTTTTTCCCTTTATTTCCATAAATCATGATAAATCTGACATTATTTTGCAAAGAGTATGACAGTGCCATCTATCAGAAACCATGCCAACTGTGTGTATCCAGTGGGCAACCTTGGCCCATGGAAAACTCAGTCCCTGCTGAAGTCGCTCAGGCCTGTCCCAATCCAAGAAATTGTGTCATTTTGTCTGGATATGCTTTAATAAAAATTCAGTGTCATATTAATAAAATGATTGTATAATGGCTGATAAGGAGGAATGTTTAAATCCAAATGATTCTTCCAAAATAATGAATTTCAGCTGACTCATGTGAATTGGCAGTATAATTTATTTTCTGCATTTGCTTATTCTCTTGAATGTATAAATTCATGTTCTAAGTGTCAACACTCACACTGAATTTATCTTCTCTTCAGAATATTTCTTATTCCTGTTAGAGAAGAGAGATGAATTCTAATTCTAACTAATTTATTTCTAATTTAGTGTTGCATGGCTCCTCATTCACATGTTAAGGGAGAGCTCAAAATAGTAATAAGATAATTAATACAATAAATTGTTCATTCCATTCACATTTTCAGTTCCTTACAGGTTATTTGTAATATTCTCATTTGAAATCAGTTTTAAATCATATATATATATATATATATATATATATATATATATATATATATATATATATATATATATATATATATATTGAATTATGACCCTTTCTTGTGATTGATATGAATTAAATTTGAAAAATACAGACTTTTTATATATATACTTAATCACGTAGTGAAGTAATGCCTCCAAGCATATGTCTGATATAAGTTGGTAAATATGTTTAATGTACCCTGGCTAGGATGCCTGATACATCAGAATAGTTTAAAATTGTCACCTAAAACAAAAGTATCATTGCAAAGCGACAACTGCCGGCAGAGAATAACACTGAGTGTTTGGGTCAGTAATGAAACAAAGATTGTCATATTTTGTTATGCCTTAAATGGTTCAAGTATACAAGGATCTTGATTTTCAACAGTTAAGTTGTTGTCAGAGCCTCTGGCATATTTTTTTAAATTCTACTTGAATATTTTTTAACTCCACCTTGATAACCAGACGATGGTTACTGTGGATGGCTTTTATATTTGTCTACCCTAATGAAAAAGAAATTCTACTGGCATTCAGTGTTCCCTTGGGTCATTGTCATATAATTTAGATTATAAATGCATTCATGTAATGATTGTTAGATTATTTAGATTATTAAAATTCATGTAATGAAAAGGTATAGTCTTTGTAGGTTAGTTACAAAAGTGAAACTCTCCATAAAAACCCTGAAAAAATGGAAAACTACAAAAAGTTAACCCTGAAAATCTAAAGCCAACCTCACTACCCCAGAATGTGAAGTACCAGTGCATGTGGAAAAAAAAGAGTCTACTGATAGCTACATTGTTGCGTACTGTTGCTGTTCAGTATTTTCTAACAGTGACTAGAACCTTCATACTAATATGGTCTCTCCTGTTCCAAGCAGGCAAGGTGTTCCCAAAATTAAAGCGCAAAGGAAGCAAAATGAATGGTCAAAAAGGTCAGACATCCATAGACGAGGGAGATGAAGGTGACATGGATGAAGAGGCCACGGATTACGTGTTCCGGATCGTTTATCTGTCAAAGCCAGATAATATAGGTAAATAGCGTCTGTTAAAGCCAGATACTATAGGTAAATACCACCTGTCAAAGTCAGATACTATAGGTAAATACCACCTGTCAAAGCCAGATACTATAGGTAAAAACCACCTGTCAAAGCCAGATACTATAGGTAAATACCACCTGTCAAAGCCAGATACTATAGATAAATACCATCTGTCAAAGCCAGATACTATAGGTAAATACCATCTGTCAAAGCCAGATACTATAGGTAAATACCACCTGTCAAAGCCAGATACTATAGGTAAATACCACCTGTCAAAGCCAGATACTATAGGTAAATACCACCTGTCAAAGCCAGATACTAAAGATAAATACCATCTTTCAAAGCCAGATACTATAGGTAAATACCACCTGTCAAAGCCAGATACTATAGATAAATACCACCTGTCAAAGCCAGATACTATAGGTAAATACCACCTGTCAATGCCAGATACTGTAGGTAAATACCACCTGTCAAAGTCAGATACTGTAGGTAAATACCATCTTTCAAAGCCTGATATGGTAAACACTAGCTGTCAATGCCAGATACTGTAGGTAAATACCACCTTTCAAAGTCAGATACTACAGATAAATACCATCTTTCAAAGCCTGATATGGTAAAAACTAGCTATCAAAGCCAGATATTATAGGTAAATTGCACCTGTCAAAGCCAGATAATATAGGTTAATACCCCCCCATCAAATCAATATAATATAAGATCTGTACAAACCATAATGTAAAATAAATGAAATGTTATTTTTTTTGTGATTTCTGTCCAATCAAGTTACATTTGTAAAAACAGTGTTTTCCTCACTTCAGGAGAAATGTTGGAACCACGACTGAAGGAAAAAAGTGAAAATTTCCCGTGGCCACAAAAGAAAGCGTCAGCACAGAGCCCCCTCACCCAACAGCCAGTGTCTGCCATACAGTCATACGCCAAGACACAGCAGCATTTTAATAACAGCTGTATATCTAAAAACGCTCACAGGTATGACACAAAGAGGAAATCAGAGATTTTACTTTAATATTTAACAGCTTCCACTTTTATATTTGTACATAAACATAAGAGACTGGGATTAGAGGTGAAGCCTATTGATCTGCCACACAAAATGTACCTTCTAAGGTGAAAATGTCATGAAGTTTCTACTTAGCACATTTTTAGCAGCATGCCCATGTGTTTTATGTGTAAGAAAATTGCTGACTACATTTTGTAATATATCTGGGTAAAGACCCCAAGTTTTGATAAATAATCAGACTGAAAATATGTGAAAGAAACGGAGCATCTCTCTTAACGGTCACCCCTTTATCAGAGTCACCTCTCTATAATAGGCAAATATGCTGTACTGTATTTATGAAAGGAAGAATTTTAAGAGGCAATCATGAAAAAATGAATTTCTTTCGAAATGGAGAAAATTTTGAAATGGAGAAAAGCCTCTTAGAAAGATTAAAATTAGGAAACACTGAAATAATTTTTAACTATGACTGTCTTTAATCTAATGTCAGATATATTGCTTTCATTATTCACATTTTCAGTAGCATAAGGATAAAACATGGCACACGTTAATGTGATACTAACTTGTTGTTGGTTTTCGTTCTCAGTCGGAGCGCTGTGAAACAACTCTGTGATACAATGAGGAATCAGATCTTATCACGAGCCTTCTATGGCTGTAAGTTCGTCATTCACTTATTCAAATTATTATAACCTATTTACCATAAAGTACTGTGAAATTAATTTTCATGATCTTGTTGTTTTTTTAAATAATTATATGCGGATGAAACTTACCCACATTGAAGCTATGGTTAAAATTATTGGTTGCCATTATTAGAAAAAAATTCTGTTTTCCATGCTTTGCTTTCCTTTTGTTTTTATGTTTATTTGGACACTGCAATTTATGTGCTTGTATAGGAAATATTTGCAGTTTTAGGTATGGTCATTCCTAATATAGAAGCTGGCTTTTGTAACAATACCATGACTGCAAGATATCTAAAATTTGGTTTCTTATTTTATAGAATCAACAGCTCTAGATACACACAATCATAGAACCTATTGTGTTTTAAATCGTTCTTTAAATAGGGGCAACATTTGTTAAAGAAACAATGTTCCTAGCAAAACGTTTAGTAAAATTCTGAACTAAGGGGATTTACATTGTAAGTAGCTGTAGCTTTTGACCGGATCATCATCAGCAGCAGACCTGATTTGACGTCATGTGACCCCTGATTTGACGTCATTTGACACCTGCATGTTAGTCTGCTGATGATAACCATGTGATACGGTTAAAAGCTACAGCTATGTACAGTGTAAGTCCCTGAGTTCAGAATTTTACTAACCTTTATGGAATCTCCAGGGGCAAGATCCAGCAAACATAGTTTGAATGTTCCTAGCAGTTCAGGTGTAATAGGATTATCATAAACAACATGTGAGGATTGTCCTCTGTAGAGCTGGTCATATGCTGCATACATTTTTCAGGGCTGGCCCACTGCCGTCACCTGAAAACAGTTCGAACACATCTATCAGGTCTAGTGAACACCACAGTTGTCCCCGTTGACAACCCCTCCGACGCCTCCGATGGAATCACTGCTGAAGCATGGGCGGACATGGTCAACAATGGAGTGGTGAGAAACTACAATTTGTATATATTTAAGCTTCTCCAGTCCTACTTTGAACTGCAACCTACTATAATTTGCAGTGGTCACAGAGTTGTGTTATACCACACCATAATTTGCTGATACACATCCCCTGGTTACCAAACTCTCTTCACAAATACATTCTTACGTGGCCCCTGTCCTCAGAGTACTTTTGTGTTACTTTCTGTGCCCTCATAGAACCCTTACAGGTTTCTTTCTCCCAGTTTCTGAAAACCCCTCTTGAATCTGCCATTTTGCATACAGTAAAACCCAGATGTCACAAGCTGGGTCACAGAGATAAAAATGCACATGTATAACTCAACCAGTCTACACAAATCACCACTGTTGTTAACTGTTTCTATCCATATGGTATCAAATTTTAATATCTAATGTATTACCCATGTATTATTCTTAAATTCCCAATAAAATTTGTCAGTTTCCATCACACTAAGTTTTATTGAGCACTATCAGATGTCAGTAATCAGTTTACAACTAGATGACCTTAATGTGTGTTTTTCAGGTCACAAACCGTGAAGAAATGTACCGACTGGTTTACTATGGCGGCTGTGAGAATGACATCAGGAAAGAGGTATGTGTCTGACTGAGGTCAGATGCATGAACTGTAATTATTACACACAAAGTCAAAGGTCCTTAGATTGTAGTGAAATTGTTACCTACTGGTAACCCTTTAAGATCTGCCCCTATAAGTCCCATATTTCCATAGATATTTCCATACAGTAGTACTGAGTATTAATATTTCATAATTTAGTTTAATTCTAACCTGAAATTACTCTGATCAGTTTAATTTTATGCCCCCGCCACAAAGTGGCCGGGGCATATTGTTTTACCCATGTCCGTCATTCTGACCTTCAGTCATTCTGAAATCAAACAGTTGTAGGGACTTTTTTTTGCATTGCCTGCAGAAATTGGCCTGATTTTTTATGTGTGGGCAGATAATGACCAGATACAGATCAAGTTCTCGTTTCATCCTACTTTTGACCGTATGACAGCTCCTGAACATAGAAAATTTCATGAAAAATAGAAATTTTCATGAGAAATGCATATGTACGGCGTTTTTTTTCGCAATGCTTGCAGATATTGGCCTAATTTGTGGTGTGTGGGTGCATAATGACCACTTACAGATGGAGTTTGCATTTTGTCCTGGTTGACCTACTTTTGACCGTATGAAGGCTCCTGAACATAGAAAATTTCATGAAAAAATAGAAATTTTCCAGACAAATGCACATGTATGGACTTTTTTTTAGCAATGCCCGCAGATATTGACCTAATTTTTAGCTCAGCTGAGTGAAAGTCATCTGAGCTATAGCGATCACTCTTTGTCCGTCGTCCGTCTGTCTGTCCGTCTGTTAACCAGGCACAAATCGTAACCACTGGACCTAGAACCTTGTAACTTGGGATTCTGAGAGGTCCATGCAAAATCTCCTTGGAAACCAGAAATTAGGTCTCTGTTACCCATATCTTTTGAGCTATGGGGCCCCAAAGTACCCCCCAGAAAAGTATAAAATTTCATACAAAAACTTCAACATCTCATTAACTACTTGACTGATGGTCATGATTTTTGGCATACATATTGATCATGAGATGTTCAATCACTTCCTGCAGACTGGTGGTGCCACCTGTATTTTTCGATTTTTTACGAATTTTTTTCTCTATATTTGAGACCTTTAAAAATGTGAACATCTGTTAACAAGGCACAAATCATAACCGCGGGAACTAGAACCTTGTAACTTCAGATTCTGAGAGGTACATGAAAAATCTCCTTTGAAACCAGAAACTAGGTCTCTGTTACCCATATCCTTCGAGCTATGGGGCCCAAAAGTACCCCCTAGAATAGTCAAAAATTTCATACAAAAACTTCAATATCTCAATAACTACATCACTGATGGTCATGATTTTTGGCATACATATTGATCATGAGATGTTCCATCAGTTCCTGCAGACTGGTGGCGCCACCTGTATTGTTCAATTTTTTACGATTTTTTCCTCTATTTTTGAGACCTGTAAGGATGCTGTCATATGTTAATGTTGCACAAATCGTAACGACTGGACCTAGAATCTTCATTCTCAACACACTGAGAGGTCCATGAAAAATCTGAGAGACCTATGAAAAGTCTCCATGGAAACCAGAAATTAGGTCTCTGTTACCCATATCCTTTGAGCTATGACACTCCAAAGTACAGCTTAGAATAATGAAAAATATGATACAAAAGCTGAAATATCTGAACAACTAATGCAGAGATCACCATAATTGTTTGCATGGATATTGATCATGGAGTGTTTCATCAGTTTCTGCAGACTGGTGGCACCACCTGTATTCGTTCGGGTTTTATTATGAATTTTTTCTCTATTTTTGAGACCTTTAAAGATATGAACATCCGTTAACAGGGCACAAATCATAAAAACTGGACCTAGAATCTTCATTCTTGACACACAGGGAGACCCATGAAAAGTCTCCATGGAAACCTGAAATTAGGTCTCTGTTACCCATATTCTTTAAGCTGTATGGCTCCAAAATACCCCCAGAATAATCGAAAATTTGATACAAAAACTGCAGTATCTCAATAACTACAACACTGATGGTCATGATTTTCGACACACTTATTGATCATGAGCTGTTCCATCAGTTTCTGCAGACTGGGTGCGCCACCTCTATTTTTTTCAAATTTTTACAAATTTTTTCTCTTTTTTTGAGACCTTTAAAGATGTGGTTATCTGTCAACAGGGTACAAATTACAACAACTGGACCTAGAATCTTCATTCTTGTCATGCAAGGAGGCCCATGAAAAGTGCCTGTGGAAACTTGAAATTAGGTCTCTGTTACCCATATCCTTCAAGCTATAGGACTCCAGAGTATCCCTCAGAATAGTGGACAATTTGATACAAAAGCTGAAGTATCTGAACAACTAATGCGGAGATTACCATGATTCTTTGCATGGATATTGACCATTAAGTTTTTTTATTAGTTTCTGCAGACTGGTGGAGCCACCTGTATTTTTGTATCCGCCAAAACAAAGTTTTGCAGATACTATGTTTTTGACCGGGCTCCTCCGCGCCGCGTTCGTTTCAAGAGAGCTCCTCTGAGACTAATGGACCAATTTTTCCGAAACTTACACCAATTATCGGGGCACATGTGAACTGGTGCCTAACCAATTAGCGTTGACCTCTGACCTTCTATCTAGCGTCCATTTGTGCGTCTGATCCCACACATAAACCCTCATTTATCGGGAACCGTTTGACCAATCAGGAAATAAAATTTATACAAATGAAGCCCTTGGATTGCTTTATAACATACACAAAAATGGTGGCGCCACCTGTAACCATGTTTGCACAGTGTCCATCTATTCATCTGCCTTGGGTTAAAATTACTCATATCTCTGCAGTGAATTGACTAATTCACCTGAAATTTGTCATGCATATACATCCTGGATAGCTTTCTTGATTTTATGAGAGGTGGCGCCACCTACATTCACTTTCACGCAAATGACTTCCAAGCTCATATCTCGGGAACTGTTTGACCGATCAGGAAATAAAATTTATACAAATGAAGCCCTTGGATAGCTCTATAACATACACAAAAAATGGTGGCGCCACCTGTAACCTCGTTTGCACAGTGTCCATCTGTTCATCTGCCTTGGGTTGAAATCACTCATATCTCTGCAGTGTATTGACTAATTCACCTGAAATTCTGCATGCGTATACATCCTGGATAGCTTTCTTGATTTTATGACAGGTGGCGCCACCTACATTCACGTTCACGCTGATGACATCAAAGCTCATATCTCGGGAACCATTTGACCGATTGGGCCAAAATTTTGCATGTGTATAGATCTCAAATAGCTCTTAATCATACGCAAAAATGGTGGCGCCACCTGAAACCATTTTTGGTCAGCGTCTGTCTGTCTGCCGTGGGATAATGTCACTCATATCTCGGCAGTGGTTTGACATATCTGCCTAAAATTTTGCAGTTTTATACATCCTGGATAGCTTTCCTGATTTTATGACAGGTCGCGCCACCTACATTCTTGTTTATGCTGCAGACATCCAAGCTCATATCTCGGGAACATGCAGTGCATGTAGTGGTTTGACTTTTCTGCCTAAAATTTTGCATATGTATACAACTTGGACAGCTTTCTGGATTTGTGGTAGGTGGCACAACCTACCTACACATTTAGGCTGCAGACATCTATGCTAATATGCAACATACCTCACTCTATTTCCCCTTGCCACTCAATCCATGCCTCACTTCACCAGTTCCATTCTGATTTTGGCAGATACACGTACTCACTTGTCGGCTACCCGTATTCTAGTTTTTAAAGTTCACACATTTTTTCTCTATTTTTGAGATATATAAATACAGACTAAAACTTGGCCTGTTGGTTAATCTGTTTGATGCTTCAGATGAATGGGTGTATACTATACCATTCTGATGATAAAATTTCCTTTTGCGAAGCTCTTCCCAGTCAGCTGAGCGTCATGACCCATGGGTCACTTGTTAGTATGTGGCAGCAAAATGACCACTTGTCCCAGTTGAACTACATTTGACCGTATGACAGCTCCTGAACATAGAAAATTTATGAAAAAATTAGATTTTCATGATAAATGCACATTTACAGACTTTTTTTCACAATGCCTGCAGATATTGGCCTGAAATTTGTTGTGCCAAATGACCACTTACAGGTTGAGTTTGCATTTTGTCCCGTATGACAGTTAAAGAACAGAAAATTTCATGCAAATAGAAATTTTCATGATAAATTCACATGTACTGACTTTTTTTCACAGTGCTTGCAAATATTGACCTGATTTATTGGACCTTGACAGAACATGACCAGTTATAGATTGAGTTTGTGTTTCGTTGCAGTTGTCTTAGTTTGCAGATATTGGCCTAATTTTTTTTGTGTGGGTGCATAATAACCACTTACAGATCGAGTTCACATTTTGTCCTGGTTCACCTACTTTTGACCGTATGACAGCTCCTGAACACAGAAAATTTTACAAACTTTAACAAATATTTCTAATTTGCCCCAGAAGAGGACATTCGTGTTGTTCTGACACATCTAGTTTATTTGTAAGGTAGATTTACAGGCAAACAATGTTAAAATGCTTAGAATGATTATTATTCAAAACCAGGCTTTCACAGTGTTTGGAAAAATTATACATGATAATAATTATTGTGTTGTTTCAGTGAGATTCTTGAGGAATTTATAAACCCTGGAAATGGAGAACTGATTTATTAGATTACTGTGTGTATTGTTTTACAGGTTTGGCCATATTTGCTGGGTCATTACGAGTTTGGTAGCACTCCTGATCAGAGGAACGAACTGGAAGAGTCCATACAGCAGCACTTTGAGGCTACGATGTCTGAGTGGTTGGCGGTCGAAGCCATCGTACGGCAGAGAGATAAGGAAATCATGGCGGCCAATCTGGCAAAATTATCACAAGAAAGTCAAGACGGGACAATACCCCTTGTACGCAAAGATTCTAGTCTCAGTAACGATGTTTTTGAAAGCATTGATTCAGAAGAGTTTTCCCACCCATCAACGCTTCCAGAGGAGAGCGAGACCGCTGTGACCACGCCCACTCCAGACCAGGAAACGCCCACTCCTTCTATACATGAAGTTCAAGCCAAACCCACAGATCACAAACTAGTCACACGTTGCGTCAGTATAAAAGACAGCACGTCTACGACATCGCCAGATGAGGGACTTGGGGACTCGTTGGCCCAGCAGGCTTCAGCCAGCTCTAAGGAGCGCTGTGACAGCAGTGACACTGATAAAAATGTTGAAAACTTATCACAAGACCGTGAAGATAGGGGTATCATTATCACTAATCCCTCTGTAGACAGTGGTAGCACAGAGCTGGGGGCGGAGTCAGGAACAGGATTGACAGAAGAGAGGGGGGAGCTAAGAGAGAAGACTCCGCCCAGAGCGGACCTACTCAGCACTTCTGATGATGGAGCAGGTAAAAATGATTATTGGCTCAATTTTCAGATCCATTTCATTGAATCTCGCAATCCTCAGATTTTTTACACTTTTACACATGAAGGGATATTTTGAAAAAGATAAGCAAAAGAACAGGTGTCATATTCTTTGAGAGGATTCATGTAGAATATAAGGCAATCAAAGGCATGATGGAAACTTTTATATCATTTTCACATATAGAAATTACTGCATAATAACAGAGAGTTGGTTTCAGGATTTTACATTTAGTAGGAAGGCCCCCTCATATTTATTTATATTTAAATTTTTTTAGGGGGAACAGTCAGTAATGATAAACGAGTAACCCCATGAATATGCTCAAGATTTGCTCCACAGGTATCAAACACAAGGCCTGGTTGACACCAGGTTAATCATATTTTTAAGCCCTGTCACATAGTCAGAAACTTGAATGGGATTATACAGATGTATAAAATACTTAGTTAAGCCAGCTTTACAAAATGGAGGTGGTTAACATCCACAAAAAAAGGCAAGGAGGCATGAAAACAAAAACCTTTCTTCTTTAACAGGTCTCACTGAGGATTTATACAATTTACATTAAAACAGAACACATCTGATGAAGTTTTTAAGGGAAATTTGTTTTTGGAAATGTATCTTTTGTATATATGGAGGGTAGGGGTGCACTTTACATGTTCATTGGGGTTATTTGTTTTTTAAGGAGGATTCCTGGAATCCTGAAACCAACCCTGATAATTACCCATGAATCTTATAATATGAATATCGATGAAACCAATACTCACTGATTTGTTTAAATTACGAATTATGTTTTTCTGTTCTGTAGAACATCTCTGTGCATCCCGGGAAAGTTTAACAGCATCTCCGTGCTCACAGGGAGGCATCTATTCTGTATGTACATTAAATTTATACGTTGATTTATAAATGGACATATTATGGTTACCCCTGCTGTCAGTCCATTAACTTTAAGTGTCCCCATGAGAACTTACCAGGCATTTGATATATTTTCACAAAACTCACCATAACTACGTACTAATAGATTATTTCACTAAGTTCAATTACAGGCAAAACCATGGATATTTAATGAGGTTAGAGATTATCAGACTTTCGTGACTAACCAAAATCTTATCAATTTTTTATAAAAATTATTATAAATATTTACCAATAGGTTATCTCACCTAAAATAAATCCTTGGCAAAATCCATACATATTTAATGAGGTCAGAGGTCACAAGACATATGATGGGTGTAATATGCACCCCTCCAATAGATAATAAAATAATAAATGCTGTGTTTTTTATAAGGGTGAGTGTACACCAACACAGCTATATATAAAAAAACAAAAGCCATGTACAAGAGGTATGATATGTGTTTTATTCTGACCAGGCTGAGCTTCTGGACAATGTGGCATTAAATCTGCACAGGATCGACAAAGATGTCCAACGATGTGACCGCAACTACTGGTACTTCACGCCGGCTAACCTTGAGAAACTCAGGAACGTTATGTGCACGTGAGTCTCCTCTCCTGTGTCTCAGATCTAATGTACGGTCAGTCTTTACACTTAGTCATCACTCATATTCGGCCATCTGTTCTGGAAGCTAATAATGATTTTTTCAGACAAACCCAAGTACATTTTGTCTGTCCATCATTCACACAAGATCTAGAGTAGGCAAGTGCATGGCATATCATTAACAAGATACTGTGATCAGCCTTTTGTCTGCAAGGGTTTAAAATTTGCAATTTCCACAGAAATGAAAATATTGCAAAAAATAAAACCTTCATTAATAAGAAGTCCAATCATCAAGGGCATGTCAAAAAAGGCTTAAAATACATATTTTGTGTAACATTAGATCTTATATATGTTACCTCTTAATCAACAAATATTACTCACATATTATCTTCCATTGATGAACAGTACTGTTTGTTGTCCATTTGGTTCTTCTTCAATTTTCTTACAATTTTGAACAAATGTTAATTAATATAATTAATAATGAATATGTAAGTTATTGTACAAAGATACTTTGAAAATTGAACCCTTGAGAAATGATGAAAAAATTAAAATCTAGAAAGTTTAACATCCTGAATATGAAGCCAGTCACAGTATAAGGCCACAACATTTGATCTGGTAGGGATGTTTGACATATTAGATGTAAATGGACTTTGTTTACTAATTCTTATATCAAACACCTTCATTACCTGTCATGTTCCGCCTGTGGTTATTTTCAGGTATGTGTGGGAACACCTTGACGTCGGGTACATCCAGGGTATGTGTGACCTGGTCGCCCCCCTCCTCGTCATCTTTGATGATGGTGAGTATGATGGAGACACCTGCTTGACATGAGCACCTCATCTTAATTTCGCTGGGTCTCCTTAATGATGTAATGTCAAGGTTACGGAGACAGGAACCTGGAGACAAGAATACCAAACACCTTATTCTAAATTTTTAATGCTGAAATCAGCTTCATAGGCTTCTGTGGTTTTGGGGTTTAGCACAGGAAGCAAAGCTGGGAAATTGTGAGCTTCTTTATTTACAGTGAGAATTTTCATGATCCACCACAATCCTGGGTCAGCATGCTACAGACTTAAAGCCAGCAGTTCATCTACCTTTTCTGTAGAACTGATGTGAATTCTGGCTTACTCTGCGTACAAATTAATAAACTTTAGGTAATTTCTATCAAGAACAGTTCATATAATGCCTCTGTGACGGATGTATGAGCTTGTTAATAGACAAGCTGTTAGTAAACACAGCAATGTTGACAGACTGAAAAAAAAAATTACCTAATGTGGATGGTAACATATATGTTAAAGTTGAATGGTCACTATTTGCAAAATGCCCTTTTTAAAACTCTGGTTTGTCCGACTTGACATCAGATGTCCTTGTAGAATGTGTTTGGACTATTTTAGCATGCCCCCCCCCCCCATAAGTTATAAATTTGTGGATATAACCATAATGAACAGCCTGTGTGTGGTGGGATCAGAATTTTCTGGCCTTATTTCAAAAAGGTTCAAGGGAGTATCTTTAGTTAATAGGAGTCAGATATTGGAAAAGGACCTTTAGGTGTTGAAAATACATCTCATAATATATATTTGTATCCCCAGACAAAGTCGGGGGATACTATGTTTCATACTGGTCCCGCTGCCGCCGCCGCCGCCGCATATAAATCTTGTTGGCGCGATAACCCAAAATATATTTCACGGAACTTTACCAAACTTGGTATATGTATAGATATGGGTAAGAGGACGATGTCTATTTAAAATGAGGTCATGACCTTTACTAGGAGAGTGTCCTTGACCTTGAATAGGTCCAATTTTGGGGAAAATCACACAAATTCTTTAATATCTCAAGAAATCTTGCATGGATTTATCCCAAAATCAAGTTGACAGAAGATCATGGATAGGGTTGTCATGTTCCAGAAACCGGTGGCGCCACCTATTATTCTTTACTTGTTTCGTGCCGTTTAATACCCCTAAAATTGCCACCTTACAGTACTGTGAGCATTATAAGTCAAAAACAAATGGACAGATTTCTTTTATATTATGCATATACATAGGTATGGGTTATGGGATGATGTTAATTTAAATTGGGGTCATGACCTCTCCTATGAGAGTGGCCTTGACCTTGAATATTGCCATATATGGTGAAAATCACACACCTCTTATGATGTCTCCAGTGTTGATAGCCATATGGATTTCAAACATGACTTATGTATAGCCCACCACTAAAGTAAGAACCCTTTAGGTTCTAGGGTCATGAGGTCAAAGGTCAAGGTCACTGGACTGGCATCTTAAAAGATACTGTGGATGCATTTTAAGCCAAACTTTCATCCCAGGTCTTTTATCTTGAATATATAGCTCACTTGCCAATAGTGGATGATCCATATCAATTTTGGGGTCACAAGGCCAAAGGTCAAGGCCACAGGAGCTATCTGTCAAAAAATTAGTTTCTGGATGATAATTCCTGCTTTTATTGATGTATTGATTTCAAACTTGACTTATATATGTCCCATTGAAAAAGCAAGACTCCAGTTGATTTTGGGGTCATGAGGTCAAAGGTCAAGGTCACAGGACACATCTTTAAAAAGATTGTGGATGCATTTTCAGCCAAACATTTCATCTCAGACCTTTCGTCTTGCACATAGAGTTCATCTGCCAATAGAGGAAGACCCCTACCAATTTTGAGGTCACAAGGTCAAAGGTGAAGGTCACAGGAGCCATCTGTCAAAAAATTAGTTTCTGGATGATAATTCCTTCTTTTATTGATGTATGGATTTCAAACTTGACTTGTATTTGACCCATTGGAAAAGCAAGACCCAAATTGATTTTGGGGTCATGAGGTCAAAGGTCAAGTTCACAGAAAACATCTTTAAAAAGATTGTGGATGCATTTTCAGCCAAACAATTCATCTCAGATCTTTCATCTTGCACATATAGTATACCTGCCAAGAGTGGAAGACCCCTATCAATTTTGAGGTCACAAGGTCAAAGGTTAAGGTCACAGGAGCCATCTGTCCCAAAAATTATTTTCTGGATGATAATTCCTGCTTTTATTAATGTATGGATTTCAAACTTGACTTGTATATGTCCCATTGGAAAAGCAAGACCCAAATTTATTTTGGGGTCATGAGGTCAAAGGTCAAGGTCACAGGACACATCTTTAAAAAGATGTGGATGGGACTTCCGGTTCAATATGGCCGAGTGAACAGACGTTCCATCAGTGCGCTCTCGGTATACTTTGTTGTCTATAGTGATTATGGCTGACCAGTTCAATATTTTAACCAGATCAAGGAGCAAAAGTGACCTAACAGCCAAAGAACAAACAAGTTTGGACAAATACTTGGAGATAGGACCAAAAAAAACTTCTGTAGAACACACACAGTCGGAGATGCAAGGGCAGGGACAAGAGTCAGTACAGGCGAGTGACATTACAAGTATTGTAAATACCAATTGCGCTCAGTTAGAACAGGTTTTACAATCTGCCATAAAAGATTTCACAGACTCCCTACGTGAGGACATCGAATCTATCAAAAATGACTGTAAAAAACAGACAAAAAATATTCAGAATTGAAATGTCAAATGGATACTGTTGTGCAGAGCCTGGAATTCACCCAATCTAATGTTGAGAAAATGACAAAAAAATTTAAAAACTTTGAGACTGAGAACAAATCACTGAGAAATGAAATACAAATTTTGAAAAAAGAGAATCAGGAAAAAGATGCACAAATCTCCAGGATGAAAGAAAAACTGTTGAATTCAGAAAGAAATAGCAGGGAATACAATATTAGACTGATTGGCATAAAAGAACAAAAAGGCGAAGATTGCAAAAACATAGTGTCACAGTTTATTCATGAAAAGAAGCTTCTAGAGGGTGCAGATATGAGGGATATTTTGAACACAATCGAAAATGCTCATAGAACAGGCAAATCAAAAGCAAAAGGCGACAGATACATAATTGCAAGATTGTACTCCAGACCAATAAGGAACAAGTTGCTGAAAACACAAAAGGAAACAAGAAGTCAAAACCCCCAAGCTAATCCGTCGTCAAGTTTCCTGGCGGAGGACCTGACCAACAAGGATTACCTCATGAAAAAGAAAGCGGCCCCCCAAATGCGTAAAGCCCACGAAGACCACCTGAAAGTGAGATTCTGGCGTGGACGACTAATAATTGACGGCAAAGACGTGCCAATCAATTGTACCTCGGCAATGAAATAATAAGATTAGACGCCTCTGTATTGGTGGTCTACGTTAGCTTCACCCTATCACAACACAACACACGTGGTCGAACCGCGGCCTGCTGGTTTGCACTTGACAAGCCACCAGGAGGGCCAGAGTGCCAAGACCGAGCCCCAGGAAAAGTAAAGTTCCCATCTCCCAAAAATTAGAGCATACATTAACAATGATCAGGGATCCAGACCACTTTTATGGCTAGGCGAGACCCGATGAAACTGCAGATATCCTTTATCGCCCAGTGCGTACCTTGAGACTTCTGTCAGAATGTTGCCATCCAAAACGCAGAAGTACTCCAATGGGACTTGTCATAAAAAAAAACAAAAACTGTCAGATGTAAGTTGTAATTTATATGCCTCTAAACTCTAGTAGGCAACATAATATTTACTAGGCTCATTTCCGTATGACGTTGTAGTTTAAAAAAAAAAAAAATGTTCTTCGTTACCGCATGTTATATGCTATATGCACTAGTTGAGAATTCTGGTTCAACTTCAGTGTTAACACTATCATATGTTAACATTCCATATACCAATTATATTTCACGTATAAATGATATTCATGATGACACTCCATGACTACCCTTCGCTTTTTTTTTTTTTTCTTCATAATCTTTGGTTACCAGCCAACATACTGGTTAATACCAAAAATATATCCTTTTGAGGTCAAATTTGGTTTAATTCTCTAAGTTTTGAAATCCTGTGTTAACATCCAGCATCACGGTTATATGTCAGATATTATTGGCATTCTTGACAACACTAAGTTCAAGACTACTCGCTGCTTGTTTTAGTCAACATCCCTAAAGTTGTACTCTTTGTAGATAAATTACCTTTTTTCTGCTGGCCATTATCATATGTTTATATTTAATAGGCCATTTGTATGTCAGAATATTAATGAAATTCACGACAACACACCAGATTATCCATTGTTTTATTAAATAAGCTGGTAATTACTAACTTCCCTGAAGTCCCTTGAAGTTAATCAATACTTATTTTCTTCCATTATTCACAATCCTATGTTAATATTCAACATACCATTCATATGTCAGATATTCACAACAACTCTTCTCGGTCCAAGACCACCTGTTGATTTGTTATATTAGCTGTTAGCAGTCGACAACACCCAGAGTGGGTTCCTTTTTTAGTCTAAATTTAAATCTTGTATTAGGCATCATCATATGTTTACATTCAACATACCAGTTATATGCCAGATATTATGAAATTCAAGACAACACTCTAGGACTACTAGTTGTTTATTACAAAGCTGTTACCAATCAGTATCTCCAAATGTGGGCTCCTTGAATTTTTGTTTTTAACCATTCACTATTATATGTTAACATTCAGTATATCATTTATATGTCAGATACTTCTGATATTCATAACTACTCACCCGGACTAACCCCTGCTTTACTACATAAGCCATTAGCAGTCTACATCTCCACAGGTGTGTTCCTAGACGTTAAATTTATTCTACTTTTATCTACTACCTAATGTTAACATTCAATGTGAAATTTATATGACAGATATCAATTATCAATGATATTCATGACAATACACCAGGTCTATCGATTTTTCAATTTTTAATCTTGTACTATCCATTATCATATGCTAACTATTAACATACCATTTATATGTCAGATATCAATGATATTCATGACAATGCTCCAGGACTGACAGTTGTTTGTTACATAAGCTGTGTACAGTCAACATTCCAAAGATGTGTTCTTTGAACTTAAAATGTTTACTTTATTACTTTTTATTACATGTTAACATGCCACATGACTTTTACATTACTGATATTATTGATATTATGACAACACTTAAGGTCTAACTATTACTGTATTATACAAGAAGTAACAGCCAATATACTAGTTACTCCAAAAGAGTGTTTAAAAGCACCCAAATGTTCTTTGAAATTAATTTTAATTTTCCTTTCTGCTTTCACCAAAAGTGACTATGTAATATTTTTTAATATAGTTTGTAAAGAACTATAAAATGCAGCCCAAGTTTTGTTACTACACATGGGCTACCTCACTTTTATCTTTTAGAACAATAGAGCAGGTGTGTTCCTGCACGAGTAGCCATCAATGTTTTGGCTGCTGTATCTTTGAAGCTTTTGAAAATACCAAACAGTTGACAGGTCCCCTTTCAAGGCTCCTTTCTTGCAGGTGACTAGTAACTTGACCACTACAAGTAGGACTTGCAAAAGAAATTTTATTAATGCTCCTGTTATTTTTTTTTTTTTTTTTTTAATAGGTTCTACTTCCTAAGTATTGTTAAAAGTATGTATGCATGCCACTGTGGATTTCACTCTTTAGATTTAGTGTGTAACAAGTACTTGTCAAAAGAATGTTTTGATTAGGATGAAGATATGTTAATAAATAAATACTTATCAAAAGTGGATAGATCATTGCTGCTTATAATTCCAAATCTTATTTATTTTCTTCACTTCTTAACATTCAATTATTATAAGTAAATTGTTATCAAACATCAATTTAATGTTAAATGACAGTTGCTTGAGCATCACTCTAAGCATTCTGAAGGCATAGTCCAGTCATGTTTAGATGCATATAAGATTGTCTGTTTTACTGTAGTTAATACAGGTATTAGTGTGGAAAGGAGTAATAACAGTTTTGACATATGTCTGATCATCCACAACAATGTTTATTACTATTGTCATTTTTGTTACTACGGCATTGATGCATTAAAAAAAATAGAATATTTTCAGCAACTCATACTAACTATATATTAGTACGCACACCTGCCTCCAAAAGGAAAACAGGTCCTCCAGATTCAGTTGTACCATAACTATGCTATCGACTGTAGTAAATGTATTGATATCTATGAGAACTTTTTACAGATTTTAATACATACAGACCTAAACACTTTCTGGAATGGAAAATAGACCAGTCAAACATGGATATTTCATGCTCTTTGATGACCTTGTTGAAAGGAGGTATTATGGTTTGGGGAAAATTTTGTATTTACCTCTATTACTTATATACTCTATAATATCATGAACATAATTTTATAAGTCAGATGAGGCTTAATTAATATTACTACTATGTTGATTACAACCAATTTCATCATTAATTCAAATTATATTATCACGAGATACCAGTCACAATGTCAGTATTAACTTATTGAAGGGTAGTAATACAAAAGATAAGATTTGGTCAACTATACATCATTAGTGTAATGATTGGGTTAAAGTTGAAGACACTTTTTGTGATATCACATGTGCTATCGTGTTAGACATCCTTGGGAGGAAAATCTTCTCAAGATGCTATCTAGATGAATAACAGTCCACTTTCACTATATAATATAAAGTTTTCACTGATAATGAACAGAGCTCTACTGATTAGTAGTCAACACTCAGCACTAGACAGGTACTCTTTCTGTTAGATCTGTAGCAGAACTTATAACTTGTCATAACCGGTAAGCTTATTTTTCTGATGTTTATGTCATTGTTTATATTATTTAGTGTATTCTATGTATTTTTACATGTTTACTGTATGTGTTGTATATATTTTAGGTACATTAACAAATGCAAGGGTATTCATATATACTGGCACTTCCCCCAGTATAGAAAAACTAATCAATATAATCTTTTATGACCAATATTTGTCAAATAATATCACTCAATGCTAGAGGTCTAGCAAGTTACTCAAAAAGAAGAGAAGTTTTTCATTGGTTGAATAGGAAAGAAAGTTCTATCATATTTTTACAAGAAACTCACAGCACAAAAGATTGTGAAAATAGATGGAAAACAGAATGGGGTAACCATATATTTTTTAGCCACGGCACCAACCAAGCAAAGGGGGTATGTACACTAATTAAAAACAGGTCAGATCTACAATTATTGCACCAAGAAATAAAGGAGGGCTTAATATGATTCATCTTCCATCTAACATGCAATCTTTAAAAATTTCATGGGTTAAACGGTTCCTCAGTGGCCCTTTAGAAGATGGATGGAGACAGATTATTAATGTACAATTTAAAAACCTCGGTTCAATTATTTTTAAATGTAATTTGAAAGAACATGACATACATAGCTTTAGTGACTCATGTGATCCATTCTGGAAAGATGTGCTTCACCATTGGTGCAAATACAATTTTAACAAGTCCGTTAAATCAGACGAAATTCAGTGGCAAACATTATGGTATAACTCTCATATAAAGGTTAAAGATAAAGTAATTTTTTATAAGAAATTACATACTGCAGGTATAAACACTCTTTCAGACATAACAAAAAAATCGGGCAATTATCTAGCATTTTTGACATATAAAGAATTCATTAACAAATACAAAGTTAGTACAAACTTTATAAAATATGCAGGTTTAGTGAACGCAATTCCAACCTGTTGGAAAAAAGAGATAAAAAATAACCCTAGTCTAGAAGCACAAGAATATACAGTGGACAAAATAATAAATAAGAAAAACACGGCACGGTATGTATACTTAAATGTAATTGAATCTATCTGCGTGAAACCAGAAAAGCAAACAAAGAAATGGATTGGTGAATTAAGTTTACAAAATGAAGAAAATATCTTTAAGGCATTCCAGAATATTGCCATGATTACTATTTCAGAGAAACTAAGAATCTTTCAATTTAAATTATTACATAGGATTTTACCACTTAATCCACTTCTTTACAAACTGAAAATAAGCCAAAGTGAACATTGTTCTTTTTGTAAAAAGGAAAAAGAAACTTACTTACATATATTTTATCACTGTGAGGTAACCCATAATCTATTAGTAACATTTAAGAGCTGGTTAAAAGACCTGGAACAACTTTTAAACTTAAGTAATACATTAACAGAAACAATATTAATACTCAACACCTCGGGCGACAGCTTACTGGATACTCTATTACTGTTACTAAAACATTATATATATACATGTAAATGTAAAGGGAAATTACCAGTATTCTCTGTGTATAAAACGTATGTCACACAAATTTATAAAATTGAAGAACATATTGCAAGGACGAAAGGTAAAATGGTGACACATATTCAAAAGTGGAAAACTTTCAAAGCATACACTTAGGAAACGAATAATACAGTATAAAGAAAAAATATTTACCCCACATTTCAAATCACAAGAACATTTTTATTTTTGTAATGTACCTTGTCGTTTGTATTCGTATGTATGTATGTATTGTCACTGTCATTACACTGTCACGATATATAATGTACTGTGTTATATGTAACTTATGTTTATAATAAAAAAAAAAAAAAAAAAAAAAAAAGATGTGGATGCATTTTCAGCCAAACATTTCATCTCAGATCTTTCATCTTGCACATATAGTTCACCTGCCAAGAGAGGAAGAACCCTATCAATTTTGAGGTCACTAGGTCAAAGGTGAAGGTCACAGGAGCCATCTGACCAAAAATTAGATTCTGGATGATAATTCCTTCTTTTATTGATGTATGGATTTCAAACTTGACTTGTATATGTTCCATTGGAAAAGCAAGACCAGAATTGATTTTGGGGTCATGAGGTCAAAGGTCAAGTTCACAGGAAACATCTTTAAAAAGATTGTGGATGCATTTTCAGCCAAACAATTCATCTCAGATCTTTCATCTTGCACATATAGTTCACCTGCCATGAGTGGAAGACCCCTATCAATTTTGAGGTCACAAGGTCAAAGGTGAAGGTCACACGCCATCTGTCCAAAAATAAGTTTCTGGATGATAATTCCTGCTTTTATTGATGTATGGATTTTAAATTTGACTTGTATATGTTCCATTGGAAAAGCAAGACCCAAATTGATTTTTGGGTCATGAGGTCAAAGGTCAAGGTCACAGGACACATCTTTAAAAAGATCAAGGTCACAGGACCAACATCTTCAACAAGATTGTGGATTGATAGATGGAAGAAACAATAAATATGCCAAGTGTCAGTATATGCTGCTAAAAATGGGGGCCTTTTCTTAAAGGGGGGGGGGGCTACTATGTCTTGGGATACTCTGGCACCTGCGGTGCCAAGAAATGTCTAGTTAATATTCATGTCATATTTAATTTTTAGCTCAGCTGACTGAAAGTCATCTGAGCTATAGCGATCACTCTTTGTCCGTTGTCCGTCTGTCTGTCCGTCTGTCTGTCTGTCCGTCTGTCCGTTAACCAGGCACAAATCGTAACCGCTAGAACTGGAATCTTCTTACTTGACATCCTGGGAGGTCCATGAAAAATCTCCTTGGAAACCAGAAATTAGGTCTCTGTTACCCATATCCTTCGAGCTATGGGGCCCCAAAGTACCCCCCAGAAAAGTCCAAAATGTCATACAAAAACTTCAATATCTCATTAACTACTTGACTGATGGTCATGATTTTTGGCATACATATTGATCATGAGAGGTTCCATCATTTCCTGAAGACTGGTGGCGCCACCTGTATTTTTCTATTTTTTACGAATTTTTTTCTCTATTTTTGGGACCTTTCAAAATGTGAACATCTGTTAACAAGGCACAAATCGTAATGACTGGACTTAGAATCTTCATTCTCGACACACTGAGATACCTATGAAAAGTCTCCATGGAAACCAGAAATTAGGTCTCTGTTACCCATATTCTTCGAGCTATGGGGCCCCAAACTACCCCCCAGAAAAGTAAAAAATTTCAAACAAAAACTTCAATATCTCATTTAATACTTGACTGATGGTCATGATTTTTGTCATACATATTGATCATGAGATGTTCCATCACTTCCTGCAGACTGGTGGCGCCACCTGTATCGTTCAATTTTTTACGAATTTTTTTCTCTATTTTTGAGACCTTTTAAAATGTAAACATCTGTTAACAAGGCACAAATCGTAAAGACTGGACCAAAAATCTTCATTCTTGACACACTGAGAGACCTATTAATAGTCTCCATGGAAACCAGAAATTAGGTCTCTGTTACCCATATTCTTCGAGCTATGGAGCCCCAAAGTACCCCCAAGAAAAGTAAAAAATTTCATACAAAAACTTCAATATCTCATTAACTACTTGACTGATGGTCATGATTTGTGGCATAACTATTGATCATGAGATGTGTCATCACTTCCTGCAGACTGGTGGTGCCACCTTTATTGTTCGATTTTTTACGATTTTTTCCTCTAATTTTGAGACCTTTAAGGATGCTGTCATCTGTTAGCATGGCACAAATCGTAACGACTGGACCTAGAATCTTCATTCTTGACACACTGAGAGGTCCATGAAAAATATCCTTGGATACCAGATATTAGGTCTCTGTAAACCATATCCTTAGAGCTATGGGGCCCCAAAGTACCCCCCCCCCCCCCCCCCCCGAGTAGTCAAACATTTCATACAAAAACTTCAATATCTCAATAACTACACCACTGATGGTCATGATTTTTGGCATACATATTGATTATGAAATGTTCCATCAGTTCCTGCAGACTTGTGGCGCCACCTGTATTGTTTGATTTTTTACGATTTTTTCCTCTATTTTTGAGACCTTTAAGGATGCTGTCATCTGTTAACGTGGCACAAATCATAACGACTGGACCTAGAATCTTCATTCTCGACACACTGAGAGACCTATGAAAAGTCTCCATGGAAACCAAAATTAGGTCTCTGTTACCCATATTCTTCGAGCTATGGAGCCCTAAAGTACCCCCAAGAAAAGTAAAAAATTTCATACAAAAACTTCATATCTCATTAACTACTTGAATGATGGTCATGATTTGTGGCATAACTATTGATCATGAGATGTGTCATCTGTTCCTGCAGACTGGTGGCGCCACCTGTATCGTTCGATTTTTTACGATTTTTTCCTCTGTTTTTGAGACCTTTAAGGATGCTGTCATCTGTTAGCATGGCACAAATAGTAACGACTGGACCTAGAATCTTCATTCTCAACACACTAGAAGACCTATGAAAAGTCTCCATGGAAACCAGAAATTAGGTCTCTGTTACCCATATCCTTCGAGCTATGGGGCCCCAAAGTACCCCCCCCAGAGAAGTAAAAAATTTCATACAAAAACTTCAATATCTCAATAACTACATCACTGATGGTCGTGATTTTTGGCATACATATTGATTATGAGATGTTCCATCAGTTCCTGCAGACTGGTGGCGCCACCTATGTTATCTATCAAGAGGGTACAAATTGCAACAACTGGACCTAGAAACTTCATTCTTGTCATGCAAGGAGGCCCATGAAGATTGCCTGTGGAAACTTGAAATTAGGTCTCTGTTACCCATATCCTTCAAGCTATAGGTCTCTGAAGTATCCCTCAGAATAATGGACAATTTGATACAAAAGCTGAAGTATCTGAACAACTAATACGGAGATCATCATGATTCTTTGCATGGATATTGACCATTAAGTGTTTTCAGCTCAGCTGACTGTAAGTCATCTGAAGTATCCCTCAGAATAATGGACAATTTGATACAAAAGCTCAAGTATCTAAACAACTATTGCAGTGATCACCATGATTCTTTGCATGGATATTGATCATGGAATGTGTCATCAATTTCTGGAGATTGGTGGCGCCACCTATATTTTTTTTATTTTTTACGATTTTTTTTCTCTACTTTTGTGATCTTTAAACATTTGGTCATCTGTAAACAGGGCACAAATCATAATGACTGGACCTAGAATCTTCTGTCCTCACCTCCAGGGAAGCCCATAAAAGGTCTACATGGAAACCTGAAGTAAGGTCCCTGTTACCCATATTCTGTGGGCCATGGGGCTCTGAAGTACCCCCCAGAATAAAGATTTGGTCATATATTAACAGGGCACAAATCATAATGACTGGACCTAGAATCTTCTGTCCTCACCTCCAGGGAAGCCCATAAAAGGTCTACATGGAAACCCGAAATAAGGTCCCTGTTACCCATATCCTTCATGCTCTGGGGCTCCGAAGTACTCCCCAGAATAAAGATTTGGTCATCTGTTAACAGAGCACAAATTATAATGACTTGACCTAGAATCTCCTTTCTTGATATGCTGGGAGGCCCCTGAAAAGTCTCCTTGTGCACCTGAAATTACATCTCTGTTACCCATATCCTTCATCCTATGCGGCTTTGAAATACCCCCCAGAATAAACATTTGGATTTGTTAACAGGGCACAAATCATAATAACTGGACCTAGAATTTTATTTTTTGACATGCTGGGAGACCCCTGAAAAGTCATCATGTAAACCTTGAAAATAGGTGTCTGTTACCCATATCCTTCATGCTACAGAGCTCCATAGTACCCCAATGAATATTGGATGATTTTATACAAAAGGTCAAGTTTGGAAAAAGTATTTCATTCAAATTTGACATTCAGATGATAAAATTACTTTTGTCAATGTCTTCCTGGTCAGCTGAGCGTCATGACCCCTGGGTCACTTGTTTAATAATGCATTTAATAATGTGGCTTTGCCATTGCTATCATGAAAGTATAATGTGCGTATTTGTGTGTGTGTGTGGGGGGGGGGGGGAGTTGAATTTTAAATAATGATCTGTTTTAAGGCCAATCTGAACCAGCAAATCCTGATCATGCATTGGATTACTCTGTCCACACTAGGCGACTAGTCCACATCAGTTCTGTCTACTGTAGACAAAAGTGTAGTCTGCTTGAAAGGTGGTCTACAGTAGCTTGGTTTACTACTACGTACAGGCAAATCTGTTTCTAGTCTGGGTAAGGCAAATCTGTTTCTTGTCTGGGTAAGGCAAATCTGTTTCTAGTCTGGGTAAGGCAAATCTGTTTCTAGTCTGCATCAGGCAAATCTGCTTTTAGTCTGCATCACGCAAATCTGTTTCTAGTCTGGGTAAGGCAAATCTGTTTCTAGTCTGGGTAAGGCAAATCTGTTTCTAGTCTGCGTCAGGCAAATCTGCTTTTAGTCTGCATCACGCAAATCTGTTTCTAGTCTAGGTAAGGTAAATCTGTTTCTAGTCTGCGTCAGGCAAATCTTTTTTTAGTCTGGGTCAGGCAGATCTGCTTTTAGTCTGCATCATGCAAATCTGTTTCTAGTCTGGGTCAAGCAGATTTGTTTCTAGTCTGGGTAAGGCCAGTTTTGCTACCATTTGATTCAATTCTGTCCATGAAATATCACTTATAGCAGCACAGTTAATTGGATTAACAACAAAGTGCAAACAGCAAACTCATGTTTTATTGAATATACCAGTTTAGGCTTTTGTTAAGCAGACTACAGGGCAAATGCAAAGCATTCTACTTCTGGACTTATGTAAACCATTTAGTTCTAATCCAGTGTAGATTCAAACAAGTGCTGATACAACCAAAGTCTGATTAGACTGTATAACTTATTACCAACAGTCCATGTGTGTGAATATTTGAGCCAGAAGCTGTGGGATCGATAATATACTAATTATTTATACTAAAATTCTTTCATATTTGGTGATAATGACGAAAGTGCTTGCTTTATTATAGAGGCCAAGACGTACAGCTGTTTCTGCCAGTTGATGAAGCGTATGTCAGCTAATTTTCCCCCACATGGGGGCGCCATGGACACCCACTTTGCCAACATGCGATCCTTGATTCAGGTGAGAAGAAACGGCAAACAGGTTTTGTGGCAATACATCTGTATATGATGACAGAATAAGAAAATTGTCATAAATTACATATAAATTATCTTCACAAAATATAAATTGCTATAAATCTTATACCACAAGTAGTTCCACCTTGCAATGTCCCTTGGTGACTTTAAATGTTCATAATTCTCATGAATATAATGGAGATAAATAACAGTATCAAAGTTAAAGCAAAAATTATTTGATCATTAAATTCTAATTATGTCAGATGGTGTACAGTTCTTTGTGGTATTAAAGGTCCAAACATGCTGTTAGCAAACAAGATACAGGTGCCAAAGTTGACAAACAGAAGATCAGTGTAACCTAAGGTGATTGGTTGCTGTGTGTTTAAATTGTTTAAATTAAAAAAAACACCCTTTGCAAAACTATGGATCATCTGACCTATTTATATTAAAGGATCAAGGGATTATCCTTAGTTTAAGGCTTTAAACTCCAATAACGCCCGCCAGGGCGCGCGTTTGTCACGGGTCTGTAGTTCAAAGGCGCCCGCCCGGGCGCGCTAAAGCCCATTTTACATACCCGTAATTGGGGCAAGTTTTGGGGGTGAAATGTCTATTGTCATCCATCATATTTGTACTTAAATGAAAGAGAAAAACGTCAAGTGTTGTTCTAACATGTGACCAAGATCCAAACTGGCGCGAACGCAGACTTGTTGGAAAAATATAAAAATGATTGACTTTCACTCACGTGGCCTTGTTACGTGGGCCCTGGTAACATGTCGGCTGCGAGAGTAAAATCAGACTCCTACGCTAAATTCATCAGAAATCGGTAAATTACCAAATGTTGGCAATCAATCCTGGTGACAAAATCAAGTGCAGTGTGTTTACAGATTTAACTTCCGTTAAACATTTCCAAGATCATATATTATCCCCTTTTTTATTGGTTTAACTTGTGACCAATGATCGCCGTCCGACTGACTGAAGCGTCTGACAGACACCACGCACGTGATCTGCGTGACCTCCTTACTGTGTCATGTACTGGCACTGGAAAACCATTTTTAACCGATATCATATAATAAAATGAGTATTTATTTTAAATATTAACATATTTTCTTAACTAAAAATCGAAGATACTGTCATATATCATGTCGTATATATATGTGATGTCTGATTGTTTACTAGTGATCATTTCTGTGCCAAACATTTTATGTACAATCGTAATCGGGCACAAGAACTGTCAATCATTCTAAGAGGCTTTTTGGATTGAAAATAAAATTAATACCGTCTTAAATTAGAAACAGCCGGATATTATAGAGATATAGTTAATTTTCCAGTGTAAAATATAAAGATAACTTTATACTCCATAAAATATTGAAGTAATTATTTTACGACGTACGTGGAACTTTACGCCTATACACCCAGATCCTTGAATATGTAAAACAAGACAGTAAGTGACTTATACGCTTGAACAAATATGTATTAATACGGTTTTAACACATACTGAACAGATTTTACAAATTTTTATATGTGTAGTACTTCCTTTATATGTATAGGCTACATGTTTACGTGCACGTGTGCGCGCTTTTGTGTGTGTGTGTGTATATATAGGCCTATGTGCGTATTATAATTTTCATTAGTGATTGATAAAAGCACCAGTAGTTGTCACTGCCAGTGAAACAGATTTTGGGCGGAGCTGCAAAACATCTTTAAATATATATGGCACATAGCAAACTAAATTTTAAAAATATAACCTATTATTTTATGAATTGAAGTAAATATTTTTTTTTTGGTAATACGTTTGCCTATAACAGGCATATTTATTGTTGTAAGGAATAGTACTGCGTTATAAATGTTTGTACCTTTTAAACATAAAATCTGATCACTAATACCAGAACTTATAACTCCTTTTTATATTTCATCCATGAAAGTTTCTCAAATCGGGTTCATTCGCCGCCTATATTCATAAAAAATACATAACGTATACCGCAGACTGCATATATATCGCATATACCGTACGTGCACCCGGTATAAACGCCGCTTTATATTGATATCGCTCTCAAAACCCAGTCAACGCTTGCATGCATGGCCCAGGGATTAAATATGGAAAATGTGTCGTGGTCATGATAATCCTTTAAAGTCATACGGCGGAGTCAGTCTCAGTCATGATACATGCAAGAAAATGAATAAAATGCATTCGCCAATCTTGAATTAGAAGCTATAGCGTATATATATAGTGACGGTGACACAGTGAAAGTAAAATATTAAGACCAAAGATGCGGACTTTCGATATGCATGCGCTTGGTGTACTCAAAATGACGATCGAGAAACCATGCAGGTGGACAAATTAGACTGAAATCTAATTGTACCTTTCCATTGCTGTAAAATAAGATTTATAAGACGCAGGTATACAAATATATCTATATTGCAAAATGTTTGATGGCTTTGTCTCAAACTTGCCCCTTTCGAAGACCTAAAATACCACAGGGTGTCGGCTTCTATTTTTACCCACCGACCTTGTCATTTTCACGTTTGATTGACAGTTTTATTAGCACAAGGAAATTTTCCTATCACACAGAAGATTTTAGCGGAAAGACAGCACACAACATGTGGCCAACCAGACGGGGATTCGGAGTGAAAATTACTAATTTAAATTGGCATCTATTACATTAATCATCAAAGGATAATGACATCATTTACAATGTTCGGGAACCGAACGACATGTATAATTGCCAGGTGTAGGTCATGGTCCGCGTCTCTACAGCTGACGGGACTGGTGAATACAAAATAAATAAATAAACAAACACCCAAGAGATCATAACTTATTAGAAGTTTTTGGAACATTCCAGGTGCTTCTTAAGAATTATTGAATTGTTGCTGCATATTGTTTTATAATTAACTGGAACTCTGCCTCTCCGTGAAATCACCATGCACCTTGCAGCCTGGGGAGACCGCATGCTTTCCTGCTAAAGCTGAAGTTTTATCAGCAGTGCATGATTTCTGACTATATGAGGGCCTAAATGTACAAAGTTGCATACGGAGGTTACCAGATTAGCTATATGATTTGAAGTTAGGTCTCGTGTATACATCTAGTTAACCAAGGAATTGTGCATCTCAAAATTATTAAATAAATTTCCTACTTTTCTTCAAGTGAAGTTGAATTAAATAAATGTAATTATATATTATATTTCCATTTTATATTAATTTCATATGACGTAATTATGCTTCATTTAAATGTCACTGAAATAAAGTGCAAATTGAAGACCTGGATAAGTAAGTGCATGAAGATATGTAAGCCTACGTGCAATTTTCCTCTAAGATACCAGAATGTACTGCTATGAAATCATAGTAACTAGGCATGATTTTGATAAGCATTGTTGGACTTACGTAGGCCTATATATTTGATTAACATAACATACATTAAAATGTACTGTGAAAACATGTTTCTTTGGTGTTACTTCACAGTTTAATATCGTTTTCTCACGTTTATAAACTTTGGTATTATGTGCAATCCCCAATAGCACATTTTAAAAACACCTTTTCCACAATAAAAAATATTGTTTTTCCGTTATTTTATATTCTTGTTAATAACGATTTGTTTACATTAATGTGCATTGGCCTATTTATTATATATATGTAATAAATTATTGTTCCACTAGTACTACCAGTGTTTTCATTGTTTCTGATCCCTGCGGGAAAGAATCGATTCTAATGCATACATATTGCATGACGTGAGAGGATGTTCCCCCCCCCCCCCCCCCCCACAAAAAAAAAGAATAATCAGACCGCCAGTCGGCACAGCATCTCATGATGCTTCTTATAATAAACACGCCAGACTCAGTCACGTGAACCATGTCCATTTAAAAGACTTTACAAAATAAACACGCCAGACCCAGTCACGTGAACCTTGCTGATGTAAAAGTAGATACGATTGGGTGAGAAAAGTTTGCAGCGTCAGTGCGTCACCGCTGGCTGAGGGATGACGCGGTAAAATTGGACCGTTCAGGAAAAAAACCCAAACAGACGTGTCGTCTTGCATCTTAATTGTCCAGTAAATGTTTTATTTATTTTTATTTTTCCGTAATATTGACTAGATAGGATAATTCTGTGACTAAAGTCTGCAAAACCGCCTCGTTAATGTACCTTGTGTGCTACATATTGCTAAATTCACTCATTATCGCTCAATCACCGTCAGCCGCGGAGGGGCGGTTACTTCAAAAGAAATTGCATGGATACCCTCAATTAAGAAAATAAGAGTTTTCACAAGTGCAAGACATATTTGTTTTGATTTTTTATTTCAAATTTTAGTACATTCGCCATGTTTCGAATGGGAAAGATTTGGATATATCAACGTTTATTTAGGCTAATCGTTGATCGAACCAAGTGCACACCTGTTTACCTGTCGCACCTGGATTTTTACCAGTGCAGATAAACGCGACAGACCAACTAAACAGCAATTTTATTATTGCATGAAATGTTAACAAACAGGGTAGACACATTTTTCCAGATTTTATTTTAAAATCAGTCGGCGATTTGTTTTTGCCTGCACATGTAAAAATATATTAATTTGACATAAAAAGGTATATTACAGGTAACCAGATAATTAGTGCATTTCACCCCCATAAATTATATATTTTGCACATTGGACAAAAGTAAATAGTTTTTATTGCAATGTCCCTTATAACAAGTATAATATATAATTTAAAATAAAAAAATGAGAATTTACCTTTATTTACCTGATCTTACCTGTGCAGGTGAGTAAACTTTTACAGGTAGAAATTGGCAAAATTGAAATCCACAAGTCTCGTGGCTGTGCAGTTAATTAAAAGATAGTTTCTGCATATTGTTTTAACTCCTTCAAAAATTTCTTCTCCACTTTTAAAATGAAAAGTTGTCTTTATATTCTGTACTTACAAAGGTAATTAAATCTGTTTAAGATCAAAGGTATCATTTCAGGTAACCCAATAAATAGTGCAGTTAGTACCTATAATTCATAAATTTTACACATGGCACTCAAAATTTAGTTGTATGTTTTTTTTCTCCCTTATTACATGTATAAAATATATACTTCATTAAAAAAATAATTTACCTGTATTTACCTGAACTCACCTGTACAGGTGAGTATGTTTTTATGTGTAACCGTAACCAAAATTATCAATTTATGTTTTACATGTCTGAAAAATCAAAATATAATGGTTTTACACAGTTGACACTTGTTTATCCATATTCTTCTCAGCTTGTTTTCAGCATGATTTTGTCACAGCCACAGGTAATTAGATCATTTGAAGAACAAAGGTACTATTCACATAGGTAACTTAATTACTGTATTAAAAGCACCTGTTCTTATATCAAAATGAATTATACAGTCCATAAATAGAGAAGGTATTAATTTATAGTAACTATATTGATGAACAAGGTGTTTGCTAACATATTCAGAAAAAAAAATAATTTACCTTTACTTACCTGTACAGGTAAACATATGTGTTATATGTTAATAATCATAGAATGTGCTCTTTGGGTCAGCAAGCTTTTCAGGTGAAAAATATTTGATTTCCACAGAAAAATCTAATTTACTTGCACATTCTGGTTCGTTGGTGGTTCCCTTTCCAGTATTAAACCAAATCATTTACCTTTTTCTTACCATTAATTAATAATTACCTTAGAGTGAAAAAAAATCCTTACATTTCCCTTTTTTTATCAAAGGGTTTATGGGTTACCTGAACAGGATGAAAGGGGTCATTTTGGTAATGTACCAGTGAGTGGAAATACAGTTAGTACAGATTTACCTGTTTTTACCTGTATATACCTTAGTTACATACATATCAAACCAGGTATACAGAAAATAAATAAAATAACATGATGGACATATACCTGACAGTAAAAGCTGAAAATTTCACAAAGATACCTTTAACGGTTACTGAGTTAATGTCTCTTATATAGATTCATGTCAAAATGTGGAAAAAATGCAAAATAAATCTGAACAGTAGGAGTGTGACAATCCACAGGCTAATCTGAACAGTAAAGGGTTAAAGTTGTAAGATATTGGAATAGGCCCCTTTAAACTCTCTGAAATGTCTGGAGTCATGTCATTTTTTTTTTAAATTCCAGCATGCCTTACACATCCAGGTATAAAAACAACTTTAAGCAGCTAATGGCCTACAGTGATGTCTCATTATTATTCACTGGTGCTTATTTCCCTTTAACCCTTTTGTTTATGTTTATTTATGATTTATGCATATTTTAGATTTTGGATCCTGAGTTGTTTGAGCACATGCACCAGAACGGAGACTACACACACTTCTACTTCTGTTACCGATGGTTCTTGCTGGATTTCAAAAGAGGTAAAGTCATAAATGTTCTGATCTGTCAATCAAGACTTAAAGTTGGCTATTCACTTGTCTGATCTGTAGAATTACTCTGCCTTATCTATAGTAGAGGCTTACTCTGCATACATATTAATGAATACATGGTACATGTTGACAAACAGAAAACATGTGGTGGTTGCATTTGTGCGGAAGTCCTTTTTTAATATTCTGCTTTGTCAGACTTGCCGCCAGATGTCCTTGTTGGATCTGTTTTGATTATTTTTACGGGCTCCCCACATTTTATAAATGGGAGTACAAAGAAAATTAACAGCCTGTATACTGTGGGATCAGTGTTTTCTTGCCTATTTTTATGCGACCATCGTAAGACTGGAGTATTATATTTTACCCACCGCCCGTCTTTAACTTTTAGTTTCCTAGGCTACTTTGTGTTGTCAGCTTAATAGCTTTTGAAGAATATGAAGAATTTTTATCAAACTCATCAGAAATGTTAATCAATAAAATATCTGACCAAAGTTTGACTTCCAGCAAAATCCATGCACATTCAATGAGTTCAGAGGTCACAGCACTTTGGAGGCAACCTAGTGACTTACCAAAAATACCATGGATTTTCATGAAACTCATTATATATATTAACCAATAGAGTTTCTCACCTGAATTACCTTCTCAACAAAATTCATGCATATTTAATGAGGTCATAAGTCACCAGATACACAATGGGCGTATTATGCAAGTTGGCGGTGCTCTTGTTATGAAATGTTCAAGCGAGTATCTTCAGTTAATAGATGTCAGATAAGGGAATAGGCCCCTTTAAAATGTATGTGGTTAGCTGCCTCTGTATTATTCCCCTGTAGTGACATGTAGTCCTGATAAACAAAAAAACAAAATGCCATTGTTTAACCCTTACTTAATTTGAAACTTCAAGACTGCCTTGCAATTTCAGTGGAATGGATGAATTATTGAACTGTTGCACTTACCGTAAAATCTCCACTTAAAACCGCGGTTTAATCAAGAAATTCAAAATCTTGAAATCAGGTTGATTTCCTGAAAGCACTGTGCAGTTAATACTAGAAGGGTTTCCTGAATATTTTCCTGACAGACATCGTTTTTGGGCTGGCGAGTGGGCGATAATATTGCAACTTTCGAAGGCCGTTCTTAGCAGCAGGCTCGCATGCATGGGAGCCGTGTGTAAATGTATTATTTACGATTATTTGTTATTTATAAATTAAATATTGCTGATTAGTTTTCGTGTGATATATAACTTGTTATAAAATCTTGGTAATTGTCACCAAATAATACGTTTACAACAACCCTGCTGTAACACACAGCGGCCCACTTCGTTGGGCATGATCAAGCTAAATTGAAATAAAAGCCTACTTTAAACCCATTTGAGGCATTATTTAGCAATGATTATTTGTTTAAAACGTAAAATGAATAAAAAAGCTGACATTGTAAAGAGTCACACAATGGCAGACGATCGTTTTAAAATCAAGTTTGAGTGCCGCCATGTGCTGAAACGCCCCGGTATTCTGCTAAGAATATTTTGAACGGCTGTACGCGGTGGGTGGTAAACAGAACAGCCACCTATTTCGCCTTGCGCGAACACTGCCTTTACAAAATGGCTCCCCACACGGAAACTTTCTTCAGGAAAAAAACTTGCTTACCCCGACTGGCCGATTTAATTTTACCTTAAAATCACTCGTTTTCAAGCGTCATGTTTCCTATACGTATGTTTCCTATGCGTATCTCGACAAGGTAACTTCAGTTACTTTGATATTTAGTTGAGTTGACCAGTGATGTTTTCAAACGCACCAGCAAAATGTGACATGGAGCGATGTCAACGTACGATGTGACGATATAATACCGAAGTAACCGGTATGAAAATGGTTTTAATCTTCCGAGTAATTCCAGAAAATGGAATTTTCATCATAAATTAAGATTTCAAAATATTACTTTTAGAATTAAAATATACAGTGACTTGAAATGGATCAGCAGAATATTTTTTTCCAAAATATAATGACAAATCAGTAGCAAACAAGAATACGGCACGGAATATAAAATCTTTATAAACAGGCAGTGGTTCACCGGCCCTTACGTCTTCCCAATCTTCATGCTTGAGTGACCCTGCAAAAAAGTGTTATGATGTGTTTAAATAAAATGCCCAAGGAATTTTAAAGTGGACAAGAATGGCTGAGTCTCAACCTATGCGTGTTCATTTCTAGATGATAGCTTGATTGTGTCTTTTGTCAAATCATTCCGTAGCGAAAGTTGGTGCGGTTTTAAAGGGGGGTTCTTAGTATTTGAGCCCCTCGCAGTGTCTCACCTGGAATTTCGGCGAATTCTGGGTGCGGTTTTAATCAGAAGTGCGGTTTTAAGTGGAGATTTTACGGTACTTGCAAACAGTCTACATAAGATGCCATGCACAATTGTTGTACCAATAATGCCTTCCTTCAACTGCTGCATGTATGACATTGCAACACTGAGATTTATCTGTTATTAAAACTGTTACTTAAAATAGAAACATTTGATGATGTGGAACGTATTGGTTTTGCAGGTGCATTGTTGTATTTATTTTATAAGTTAGGACAGTCCTTCTTTTATAATGTGATATACATATTGATAGAAACATATGTAGGAAATATCACTATAGCAGTGGAGTAGGACAGTTTTAACCATAGCATTCAAGTCAGTCCTGTCAAATTGTCCTCAGTTGTTGTTTTAAATTAAATAATTTGGATCTGATATATTAATAAATAAGCAAGGTCATGGCCTTTATTACCATGTGCATACATTTAACTCATGAATATTCTTATTCCAGAACTGGGGTATGAGGATGCATGTGTTTGCAGTCCCGGAAACCATCTACATTGTCAGGCATACATGCACCACCCAATTGTGGATTATTATCCTAATTGTCCAGTGCATAACTCTACACATGAATATTCATATTTCACAGCTAGTGTATGACAATGTGTTTGCAGTCTATGATAGCATCTTTGCTCCCAAGCATAAAATCTCCACCCACTTTAAGCTTGATTATCCATATAATCATATATGTGGTTTAACTCATGAATATTCATATTTCAGAGCTTGTGCCTGAGGATATGATTTCAGTCTGTGACAGCATCTATGCTGCCAGGCATAAAATCTCCACCACTTTAAGCTTGATTATCCTTCTAATCATATGTATTGTTTAACTCATGAATATTCATATTTCAGAGTCAGTGTTTGAGGATATGTTTCCAGTCTGGAGACTGTCTAGGCTTCCACTAGCTCCACCTACTGTGTTGATAATTATTCTGATAGTCATATACATTTTTACCATGAATATTCATATTTCAGAGCTGGTGTATGAGGATGTATTTGCAGTGTGGGAGACCATCTGGGCTGCCAAACATATAAGCTCCACCCACTTTGTGCTGTTTATTGCTCTTGCCCTGGTTGAGTACTATAGAGAGATCATATTGGATAACAATATGGATTTTACTGACATCATCAAATTCTTCAATGGTAAGTCATAGTAATGGGATGATACAGGGCTATCAGGAAACTTATGAGAAAACAATATAGATGCAGGGATATCACCAGATTGTGTAAAAATAGGTATCACAGTAATGTTGAAGTCACAGTAATGGGGTAAAAGAGGCCCATTTGAGATCATTTGAGGTAAGGGTATCATCAAATTCTGCAATAGTAAACTTGACATTAATGTGCATGTTGTATTCATGGGATAATACAGGCCTATTGGAGATGATTTAAGATAACAATATGCTTGCAAGGATCCTGCAGTTGGCTTTGTGTTTACAAAGGTTTCAAAATATTGTCAATTATGAAAGTGGTATTTTGTTCATATATTACGTCAGAGGTCAGTCAACTGTCAGCTGCTTTGTGTATTTTACAGAAATGGCTGAGAGGCACAATGCCAAACAGGTTCTGAAGCTGGCACGAGACCTCGTCTACAAACTGCAGGACCTCATCGAGAACAAATGATTGTTCCTCCAAATGTGTACCACTGCCAGAGCTAACTACGCTTAGTCATGAAAGCTTAACAACATTGCTTTAAATTATATAAATATATATATACATGTTTATTGTTAACATAAGCAAGAAAATATACTCATTATATAATATGTTAGGGCTGAACTAAACACCAGTAATGATACATGGGGATGCAAAGTCAGGTATTGTATCGGTATTGTCAAACTGCCATGTATTTATACATTGATGATATATGATTAGCCTGATAGAAGGCGATGTGAAACATTTACCAGTAATATATAATCTTACAAATTCATGTTAAGCTTGTACAAGTGAAAATCCATTGGTGAAATATGAGTTGTAGGCATCATAACTGGTTTATCCATGCTTAAGCAACAAATGTGCTGTTTCCAATGCATTATTTAACAGTCAAAAACCTTATTTTAAGAAAAGCATGGTGAGCATTTAATTGTTCTCCTGTAAGTTTAAAGTTTGAGAGAAATTCTGCCAAGTTTTAGTGTCAATAAGGGGTTACATGTGACCCGATTTGACTTGAAATGAGAGAGAATTTTATTCAGCATCTCAAATAAGTTAATGAATGAGAATACATGTATACCTTATTTGTTTCCTATAGTGTAATTTTTTTTTAGACAAGTAAAATTACAGCCTTATATATATAAAATGTGACCCCATGTATAGGGTATCCCCAAGTCAGCAGTTTTTCTCACAGAGTGAGGAGGGTTTCTTTATGAAACAGGAATGCAGAGTGTAAATGTAGATTTAGTTTATGTATTGTTTAGTGTAATCTTAAACTGATGTAGGCCATGTAATTCCTTGAGTATTCTAGTCCACATGATCAAGTCGTACTGTGTTAATCATGTGATCACTTTTCTTTTTTTTTTCATTATTAAAGTACTGTTGTTTTTAAAATTTGTCATTGAAAATTGTCCTGGGCTCATTATATTGTATTATACAGAGTTTAATTGTCATTCTCATGATCATGGCAGATTTTACATGGAAACATAAATATGATAACATATATATATATATGTTTAATGGTTATTCAAAATCATATGTAGAAAACTTATAAATAATGTATCATAAATGTTAGTCGTATCTTGTCTCTGTCTCAGTTATATTGGTACATACAATGTGATAATGTTATATATTATGTTATAAATTATGTTATAAATTACTTTATTCAAAATTGTATGTAAAATATTAACAGATTAAACAGAATGATGTCTTCTTTAATTAGGAAATGCTCTAGTTAGTGGCACAGTCCTCAATATTAGCTATATTTTTGTGATATCAGACAAATCAGAATATTTTACTTTATCATAAATTGAAGTTTGCTGAATTTTAATGTGGTAATACACAGAGTATAACATCTTTCATATATATATATATATATATATATATATATATATATATATATATATATATATATATATATATATATATATATATATATATATATGCGAAATAGCTAAATGATCAAACTTGATATCTATGTGATATTTATTCTTATACATTGTCATTTGCCTTAGATTATTAGAGTAATGGGCTATACATACATAATGTATAAATCATTTGCTTCACATATTAGATCACTGATCATCAAAAGGACAAAATAGAAATACATTAGTTATTTAAGGGAAAATATCAAGTTATTGTGCTTATTAAGTCTATAAGACAATCTTCAAGCTGGACAAGCAATTTGCAAGTTTATTTCACATGTATTTTGGAGATCTGTATTATTTACTAAGATATTAATATATTTATTCATTTAGCCAGTAGAATTAAATTATCTTTCTTGGAATTCCCCGGTCTAGGTGGGAATTCAACATGACACGCATCTGCAAACATTCCAAGTATCACACAGATTAATAGCATCTCTGTCTTACACAGATTCTTTTGAATTCAATCATCGTGAATCCCCTTTGGCATACTACTATACATAGATGGGATTCCTTAAAAAAAAAAATTCAAGTGGATGGATCCCCCATGCGCATAGGTTTAGGGTATTCCCATCTAATACAGGTGAGGGATTCCCCATTACATTAAGGTGAGTTTGCTCAGCCTAGAATTCACCTTTATGTGCAGTGAACATTTTTCATACAAATCAGTGATCACATGCAAATGGAGGATCCCCCATTTCATACAGATGGGGATACCCCATCACATGTGGGGATTCCCTATCACATACAGATGGGGAGACACAATCACACATGGGGATTCCCTACCACATACAGATGGAGATACACAATCACACACATATGGGGTTTCCCTACCACATACAGATGCAGATTTCCACAAAATACGATGAGGAAACCCCATTCCACACAGATTGGGCATTCCCACACCCTCTTCAGATTGAGGATACAAAAATTTCCTATCCTAGAATAGAATAATTCTTGATCTATTTATGTTACTTGTTGTAAAAAATGTCAGATGAATCCCACCAAATGATGTCAATATATGTTTGTGTAAATTGTGTAAATAAGATCTATATATTCATTGTAGGAAAATGATATTATAAGATATAGTTAATGTTAAGGATAGCCTGTTATAGTCATGACATGTGTTACTGTAATGTGAATACAGAAAGTATATTTTCATATGTGTAGCCTTGTATAGTGATTGTAAATAGAAAGATATACACATATTACATATTTATACATATATATGTATGTTGTGATGTATACATGAATTGAGTAAAGATTGTATATGTTGTGCATATGTAAAATACAGTGAAACCTATATTTTGAAAAACCCACAAATGATTGACACCTGTCAATCACAGATCAGCAGGTGCAGTCACCATATTATCAATCTAACATCACAGGGTTAAAAGCCAACTCTCTGATTATTCTGTTTAGTCAGTTTAGTCATAGTCTGTCAGTAACAACAAATTTTCCTTGACCTATATGTGATTTAGTGCTCAGATGGTCATTAAATCCAAATGTAATAGTGCGTAATTGTGTAAATATTAATTTAACCTGTTACCTTACGGTATTGTTTTATGTAAAGGTACAAAATGCAGATCAGTTAATGATTTAGTTGTCATCGCATTAGCAGTTTTCATTATTGACATTAAATTAAATGACATACATTGTAATTGTCATAACAGTGTGAAACATGCACGCCATCTGGTGACAGATACGTATCAAATTTCACCAGTGGTTCAGAGGGGGAATAAAGACGTGCAGGGTTAAGTTGATAATTTAGTTTAACAATTCATCACTAGATGTCACTCCCAGCAATTCATATGTCCAGAATTCTGTTCCATGCAGTTAGCTTGCAACAAGTGCACTCAAAAATATGTCAAGCTAAAGTCATTAACTCCTGTAAACCACTAGCCACCAAGGGTGACTATAAAATGTTAGATATATCTGAGAGTACATGTCCATTAACAATGCAAGACGTTTCGTCGCCGCAGGCGGCTAGTAAACCACCTGATATGCCCTAGCTTTTAGAATGACCTCTGACCTTCCATGGTGACCTCTCACCTGCATCACACTATACCTTGCTTTTACTATTTATTACCAGTAAAACTTTGTTTATTTTGTTTAATTCAGCTTTAATAGTACAGGCCAGTGTAAAGCTTTATATTTAAGGCTGGAAAGGCACACAAACTTATCTATCAGGGTGCATTATTTTTATCAATTTATAATTTTTGTACTGTAGAATTTTATTTATAGACGTGATAGCATGTGTACATTTTGTTTACCTGTTTTCTCTTGGGTACAAGTTTGTCACTGCAAACCAGTAAAAAGTTAAAGGTTCAGTTATTATGAATGTCATCAAATCCAACTAAAACATATATGATTAGAGATCAGTATACATTGTTTATAGTTTTCTCACATTCCTATGCCATCTATTTATACACTATTTACTTTATATATAAAACAGTCATAATTCAGTCAATTCCAGTTATTGTGAGTTTGAATAGTAGATATATGAGACCACTTTTTGGTTTTGTATATAGTTCAGTCAAAGCCCAGCAGGTGGCAGCATAGCACAGTGGATCACAGGCTAAGAGTCTTTATTTCCAAGCGGATGACGTGCTTTGTCACTTGAATTCACAACTTTAGGCAACAAACAGGATGTATCAAAATTTCATTCTGTGTTCATTGATTGTTCAAGACTTTAATGTTAGACTAGTCAGGAGAAAACGAGACATTAACTTAACTTTTAACTTGCGTAAACGTTTTAAAAACATTGCTTTGTAATATTTACAACTGCGTCAGTATCTGTATTTGTTTACAGACAAATGGAAATGGGTCTGATAACAAACCCATATTCCGTTTTCTGCAAGTTGAAATCCTGCATATGCACTTCAAAAAGGCATAATGTATTTGTTTTTATATACACAACTATATTATCATGTAGGCCTACGCATAGTCTTGCAGAATTGTGCAAAACAGTATACATGTGTAAGCACCTGTGCTTATTTTTATTCCTTTTGTATCAGTTGACATTATTTCAAACAGTCGACTTTGTTAATATCCATTAACAACTTGCTGTCTGACTGACCAGTCATATATAGGACCTATTGCTAATGGCATGTTTGATATTACTTTTTTTCTGTAAATGTTCTTTAAATATGTATATGCACAGAGACATTATTTAATGATCAAAACAGTGAGATATTTCAAAAAAGGTTTATGTATACTATTATAATGACTCTTCAGTGTGCTATTCTACAGACTTATGTGTACAGCAGGCATATTTCGTAAAGATCATGTGAAAAGTATCAGTTCTGATGAAGACGTGCCATACTCCACATTTCTGAAAGGAGAATTTGCTATGTTTAATTGAAAATTCAGTCACATGCATGACCGGTTAGGCTTGCGTCTGTCCTCTATTTTCTTTAAATTTCAATAACTGAACCTTCCGCCAGAGGTCGTTTGTACTCAAAACGAACCACTTCCTGTCAGGTACTGTCGTTCGGCCGGGACTACTTGTCTCAAACTTTCAAATCAAAATTTGTTACGTTTGTTCCATTTCAGTGAAACACTCTCTGTTAACATTTCAAATTAATTATCCTGTGAAGTCCTTACCACAAAAAAAAATAATTTGTAATTTGCTTGGACACAGTTCCTGTCCAACTTTCTTGAACGGACTACATTATCCTCTTCACTACTTTTATACCTTCGCCATCTGTGTATTTAGAAGGCGTGGTGCATTGTGGGGGTTAGTTTGTGACGCTCCTGACCGGGAGAGTCGTAATCTTGTGAGTTCGATTCTGCGAAGTGTGACAATAACTTAAGAAGATTATGTCAATAATATATTGTATCCAAACAAAGCAAAAACCCACTGGCCGCCTTTGTGCTTCGACTTCCACAAGCCAAAATATATCACGAAATTGAATCTCTTGGTTGAAGATCTGTCCAAAAAGAAATGAAATTTTTACGTGATCGCCCAACCATTTTCGTAATTAAGTTGCTTGTTATCTCAGCAGAAGAGGTTTTGGTCACAGTGCCACATGAATATTAAACTACTTATGAATATTCATGAACGATGTACCGTGTGACTACTAGATCTGAAGCTGAGAGAGTACCATAGGTCTGTAGAACATCGAAACTCGCTCACACACGGACATGTTGAAATATCTTGCTCGCTCTTACCAAATAATGTATGCTGAATTTGTTATTTAAACTCTAGTCATATATTAGGACAATAATAGTTCTTATTCATATTTATGGGTACAAGTAGTCTACAAATACTTTTAAAGTTTTCTTCTACTCGCTTAGTTTCAGACATTTTTTGATGGATCAGCTATGGTCAGCAGAACTACATCTTATTTACTTGAGTATCATTGATAACATTCCAAATTGTAGTTTTGAAAATTATATTTTTTAAGGCGCATAGTGCGCTGAATTGCTATTTTTGTGCAGTGTCAGTAAATTTAATACTCTTTTCTCCATTCCACATGAAGACAGTTGTTTTCATTTTCATAAATACATGGCACCACTTATTGACGTTACATGCAGCATGGTCAAACCATTTGTTTTCCCTTCTTATCATATGTCTTGAATTCGGTGTTCTGAAAATGTGTATTCTCGGTGTTCTGAAAATGTGTATTCACTTGCTTTTTATGTAGCTACAAATGTAATCAAATTTCCGCAGCAGAGGGCGCCATGTACCTTCATTGTCGTCTGATCGACACCATCGATCAGTTTTGTGTATGACGTCATATCTGCCGCAGTAACAAAGCTTTTTAAAATACTTTTTCATATAAGACCATCTTCTGTTTCATTTTTGCAAAATGTTGTTCACAACCAGGATTACACGACATATTCAATTATAAGAAGTCATGGTTGGTGCCCAGGGTATTGCTGACTTGCATATAATACTGTGCAGATATGCAAGTGATAATGTTTGGATCTGCATGTGATAATGTGCGAATTTGCGTATAAAAGTGGGCAGATTGGCATATTACTGTGCAGATTTGCATATTGTAAGATGCATATTTGCATATGAAAATATGCAAATTTATCGTGCAAAGGGATGAGTCGAGGTGAAAAGTTAATCAAGACGTCTTTTGCATATTCATATATGAGTCAGCAAAGCTCTGCTTATTCAAACGATCAGCAAGATTATGAATGTACTTTTATCTTCATGGTGAGATAAATCCGTCTGCTGTTCACATTACACAGATACATTTTATTCTTATATTCTTAAACAATTATAAGAAGTCATGGTTGGTGCCCAGGGTATTGCTGACTTGCATATAATACTGTGCAGATATGCAAGTGATAATGTTTGGATCTGCATGTGATAATTTGCGAATTTGCGTATAAAAGTGGGCAGATTGGCATATTACAGTGCAGATTTGCATATTGTAAGATGCATATTTGCATATGAAAATATGCAAATTTATCGTGCAAAGGGATGAGTCGAGGTGAAAAGTTAATCAAGACGTCTTTTGCATATTCATATATGAGTCAGCAAAGCTCTGCTTATTCAAACGATCAGCAAGATTATGAATGTACTTTTATCTTCATGGTGAGATAAATCCATCTGCTGTTCACATTACACAGATACATTTTTCTTATATTGTATCTAACCATAGTGAATACTACGCCCCGGGGGAGGGTGTATATAAAATTTAAAAATTATAATTTTTATGTTCAAATAAAAAGGGATTATTGTAACAGGACCTGGGGAGATCAGGCCTGTGTGCATAAACAAGTCTTCGCGTTATTCTCTGTAATAAATCTAGTCTGATTTATCTGTAATAAGACCAGTTTTGTTTCCTGGTAAGTCCCGGGTGATATGAACGTTACCCTTTGTCATACCTGATGATGTTATCGCTGTTGTAGTGAACCCTGTAGATGTACATATATTGATGTACATGTGTGAAGAAAGTCAATAAATGTATGAAATACTAGTCCTCTGGTTTGTTTACTGTTTCCTCAAAGTTTAGTCATTTATTTTTAGCGCAGCTGACTATAAGTCATCAGAACTATAGTCGTGGTCCTTTGTCCCTCAGTTAAACTGACACGTTTTGAAACCATTGGACCTACTAATCTGAAATTCGGCCTAAAGTAAGATGCTCCCAAAATCTCCTACAAAACCGAAAATTGGTTCACTAGGACTTCGTTCCTTCGAGATATTAAGGAAAACCCTCCGTTTTTTTCATTATAAACCCATTGTTACACTTCAAGGCTGCCTAATATCAATACCACTGATCTGTTTTTGATTATATTTTGTATGCATATTTTTCCATACATTTCCTATGTAATTACCAGAAATAAGCTCAGTATTGCGTAATTTGCTAAAGTTATGGGCCTGAACATAATGCACCTTGTAAAAAATCAGGAGATGTATTTACTCAACATAAGAATTGCTGAAGCTAGAATCTTTATTCAGGGATATAACTTTATTTATTCCAGATTCAATTGTAAATCAAAATTAGATCTGAATTTTTCAAATTTTATAAGTTATTCGCATAAATATAAAAACAGTACCATAAATTTTGGCCATGGCACGTTTTTAGCTCAGCTGACTATAAGTCATCTGAGCTGTAGTCGTGGTCCATTGTCCGTCGTCCGTCCGTCTGTCCGTCCGTCCATCCGTCCGTCCGTCCGTAGATGTGGCACGTTTTGATACCGTAAGACCTAGGAATCCAAAATTTGGCATAATGTTAGATGTCCCCAAGATCTCCTACCAAGCCGAAAACGGGGTCTTTGCGACTTCTTTCCTTAGAGAAATAAAGGAAAAACCTCAATTTTTTTTATTAAAAACCTATTTTCACACTTCAGGACTGCCTAATATCAAAACGACTCATCTGTTTTTCTTCATATTTACCATAAATATTCCTCTATATAGTTTCTATGTACATGCCAGAAATTGAGTCTGTTAAGTATAATTTCTCTAAGTTATGGGCCCGAACAAAATGGACTTTGTAAAAAATCAGGAAAAATATTTACTCATTTAACATGAAAAAATTTTGAAACTAGAGTATTTTCCCAAGTATATAACTATGTTTAATTAAGATTCAATTGTTTACCCAAAATTAGATCTGAATTTTGTAAATATTTTAAGTTATTAGCATAAAAATAAAATCAGTACCTTAAATTTTGCCCAAATTTGACCATGGCACGTTTTTTTTCCTGCAAGTACCATTGATTTAATTTTCACAGCATGTTAACATAAGTATTTCATTTGTTTAAATCTGAAATTTGAATATAAAAGCTTAAAAATTAGGCTAGTTATTGATTTTTTTTCTTGAGGCTCTATTGTAGTCATTTGCTTTGATTACAGGTTACAGATGCAGGGTCCCACTCCAGGTCACTGGAAGTCAGCTATGCCAGGGTTTCTGATTTGTTACAGTCACTGGGGGAGATCCCCTGCTGTGACAGGTGTACACTTATTCTCTGGAAACCAAACCTACCAAGTGTTATGCAGTAATTGTTATCGTTTTCACTGTATCTCCATTATACAAAAACCTTCCTTGAAAAAGTAATTCAAGGTGTAATCCAGAAGATGTCATGTTGTGTTAAATTAGCATTTTTAAAGGAATCAGTTTTCTTTTAAATGATTTTAATAAATATAATTAAACCCATCAGTATGCTTATATTTGTAAAATTAGAAGCACATTATGGATAAATAAAGACGTATTTAAAATTGTCAAATCTAAACCAAGTATTATTTTTTTATATTTATTGTTTTGCAGATTTAAAAGATATATAAAAAATAAATTAACATTTGTATGCATGATGTGGTGATATCTGACAAGATTGAGACTCATGATGATGCAATTGCGAATTATGAATCAACTTTTATATTAAGATATATATGTAATATTGGAAATGTATAGAAATATAAACTTATAATAAAAAAAAATTGATGTGATAAAAAAATGAGGATCTAATACAAACATTTGCTCATTATTTTCCTGCCTTAGCCGAATTGGAGATCAGGCTTAGCCCTGTATTAGTTATATATATATATGTTAATTAGTTATATTTCAACTGTATACATTTAATAAAATAAAAAAAATACATATATATTTAATAATATATATTTTCCAAAAAAAATAGATTCAATTGTACAAATGTGTAAACTTCTGAAATGTCAACAGTTAAATAAAAAAGCCATCTAATGATCATGGTAATGGTACAGATCATTTGTTCACAGACTGCTAACATTCTTCAGTTTCAACATTAGGAAACACATGGTCAGGTCACAAAATTTTATTAGCAACAATTTCTTGCTCATCAATACAAACCAATCATATATAAACCAGCCATGGCCTCTATTACCTCTTTCTCTCACTCTTTATCTCCATTTGATATTATTTTAGATTTTTACCTTCAAGGTCAACTTCAGCTGAGCACAGTGACCCATGGGTCCCTTGTTTTTATCTGTAAGCACTGTTTATTTAATTTTCATATCATGCACACGTAAGGATTTCAGCTTATTAATTCTGAAATTTGCAAGGAATTCACCAAAAACTTTATTTACCAGTGAACTTTTATGAGACTATGTCACACCTAGGCTATACTGAAGCCCCTCTGTATGTCCTCTTGTTGACCTTTCAGGCCAAAATAATGAAATTATGTATGCTTAAAGCGAGGCATACTCTGCAGCCAGCCAGTCCAACCCCCTCCTCTCGTAGTTGTTTTGGCCTAAAACATAAACAATAATTAAATATATATATATTGATTTATAATAACAACTTTAAGAAACATGCAATAATGGAAACGAAATTTTATAGTTACAGGGAATTACTGCAATAACTGATGTAGTATGGATCTTCCATGGATGGCCGAATATGTATTCCAAATCACACCATGGAGTCACTATTGGGCATTTTTCATTTCAATCATAAGAATTAAAAATATATAAATTAAATATAAATTGTTGTTTACTATTAGGGATTATATGAAGCTAATAAATGATAGACAAGGATGCAGTTAATTATATTAAATTGATCTTAATTTCCAGGTCGTTTCTGGGTGTTTAATTTTTTGGTTTATATTTATTACTTTTTTTTTATTGAAACATGTAAAATTTAAAATATTACTCCGACAAATGCTCATTAAAGTTGTCAATATGTTTGACTTATGACATAAAGACTCATAGCTGTATCAGCTGTTTCATGGGATAGGTAAATATTCAAAATTTATAGTACTGCTTCCTATATTTCAGTAAATGAAATTAAACATTCACAACTCCAGTTTGCTCCCTGTATATTATATTGAGTGTTTTGATCCTTGGGTTATTTTTAACACATGTATTAGTTTCAAAGCTGAGATAACTTTTTTTCTGATACATGTTTAAAAAAAAATATATTCAAAAATATTTTAAAAAAATCAGATCTTAGACAAGTTCTCATTATGATGTCTATAATATTAATAATTGTCATAAGTGTCTTGCTATGTATAGTTTGTAGACAGTGAAGTGACAGTATTCAAAGGTGAATATAATATTTTTTATTTATAAATCAAAGCCCTAAAACCAGCTACTTATGATCGTTATTTAAATTTGTGAAATTTGTATATCCTGGATTATATTATATTACATTAAAAAAATCTTTCCAGATGATACTGTTAGTTTTTTTTTATTAAAATTATATTTGGCCCAATAATTGCAATTATTTTTTTAAAATAAATATTTAAACTCTCATATCATTTGTGTTATTGCTGCTCTTGGGTATGGGTAACCTGTAATTATAGAATAACAGTAACTCCCTTGTAAAAAGCATGATAATTAACATGATGTGTGGTGGATTTTTTTTTTAAATACTCCTACTGCAATGTAGATAAAGTTATTAGGCCAAATCAAAGCCTGTGTAAAAATAGCATTTCTTTTCCAAATATAAATAATATAAATGACATCAGCCCTCTTCCCGCTCCAAGAATTTTATCAAAATCTTAACATAAGTGTTAAACGCCATCATCCTCATAAATCAGCTTATATTACCACACAAAACAACATTTGTCTACCCCTTTTTCCAAATCATATTTTATGATCATAAATAACAGCTGAGCGCCGTGACCCATGGGTCCCTTGTTTACAGATAACCGTTACAGTAGCACGTTTTAGCTGGGTTACAGAGTAATCATAACTCAGATATGCAACAGGGGGCGCTGGTGTGTTACAAATCAAAAGCCATACAGAAAAATGTATTGTTCTACGGATTTGAGCTCCTTATTTTCATGTTTTTTTTTTTTTGTTTTTTTTTATTTTCATATAAAGATGTTAATGTAAAATGATGTTAATTTGTGCTGACACAGTTTCCTTGAGCTATGAGAAGTGGACTCCTATTTTTTGTTGATCATTTACACCATTTTATGTTCTGAATCCAAGTATTTGATCTCCACCGATAAAGGAAAAACATCGCCCCTCACAAAATATGTTGGTTTCCTAGTCTCCGTAGAACAACGAAGTTCTTTCGTGTGGCCTAAGACGATTTCTCACACGAAACAAATAGCGGCAGCCTGCCACCCGAACGTCGATCTTGTATTCTGAAATCGTTAGGTCAAGAATAGTCCATTCATTAAAAAAAAAAAGGCCTCTGGGTCATGTTGTCATAGCTAAAAAAACAAATGTGACCTAGCCTTTGTATTCTGGAATTTGAGTCTGGTTCTTAAATTTCCGAAGAAAGGAGCATCCGTAGCTGAGAGGAAAAAAATGTGTTATGTGTAGCCGTCTTCAGCGACGACACGTCTCATGACTGATGATGGGTCGACTGTTTCGTCGCCTCCCCATGAGCTAAGTGGTGTTTGTACACGATACGGTCGTATTTTCTGGAAAGGGAGCTGCTTTATCAGTTTTGTTGACATTGTAGCATTTAAACGTTTGCGGCACTGTAAAAGTATCTTATATAGAACATAACTTCTACAGATTGGCAACAGGAAGTTCTTTTTACGTCAGTTATTAAGTGTTTTGGTTCAAGAAGACGGGTCGTATATACCAAGAATTGATAACTGAGAACGTATTTATAGCGTCATGCCTATGTATTCTAATTCTGTATTATTAAGGAATTACAATATTTAAAATGGGAATATATGCGTATTAGCCTATTATGACTAAACTGGGTCTAAATAAAATGATATAGCAGAGATTATTCTGGATTTTCACCCTTTTAAAGATAAATACCGTTTGGGGCGTATAATTCCACCTAGATTGAATGGGCGGATTTGGTGATTAAATTGTACAATGACATTTATCTAACATTTTAGTCACCTTTGGTGGCTATGTGAAGTGTTGACCCTGGGTAGCATATGGATAGTCAATCCATGGTGCGTAGGCCATCGCAAATGTCCGCTATTTCAAGGTTTATAAATATTTTATAGCTCACGTCTGGCCTGTACCAGTGGTCCCGGTGCAATGATCTGCACGTGATCATGACGTCACACAGTCGGCAGTATCACGATTGCTGCCAAAGCTGAGCATATTTTAACATTATTGGAATTACATACACTCCAAAATTTGAAATTCCAAATGATTTAGCCTGCGGTCGAGTGGCTGCCCAAGGAGGGTCTAGGGCCTTTTCTATAGAAGCCGAATGGCAATGTATTTATATGAACAAATCATATGTTTGAAAAATATTTCATAAACACATTCCATTACAATTCAGACCAGAAACAATATCTATTGGTTCAGTTTTCTTGTAAAATTTCAGTTAACTTGTCAAAATAAATCAAACGAAAATATTGACCCATGCTGAAGTTAAGTACTGGTTATCATTAATATCCAAGATTACAGTAACCTTGTTATACTATATATACTTAAACGAAAACGATGTGTCATGCTGAAGTTATTGAGTTAAGTACTGGTGCCCTTTGATATCACACACACACACACACACACACACACACACACATATATGTATATATATATATATATAAATATATGATTTATTCAGTCAAAATTAATGCTTCGTGGAAGCAGGGTAAGAAAAAGCTGTAGAGATTGCTCAAAGAGCCGGTAGGCGTTGTAGTAATCTCAAAATCGTTAGGCTAACGCTTACATATTTAGGGTTGGCATATATATGTGTGTGTGTATATATATATATATATCCCTCATATCACAAAATAGGCTTAATGCAGTAACGATCTATAATCATGCAGTGTTAATGAATGATGCGTGATTTAGAAAAGAGAAATCTATAATCTCACAAGAGGAATACGTGCACCGAGAGTGCATGATACGCCCGTCGAATGTCTTGTGACCTTGGACTTCATCGAATATACTTGGTTTTTGCCGGGAATCAAAGTTTGGTAAATATTTGTTGTTGCGTTTCATTGAAATGTATCATATGCCTGGTAATATATCTTTGAAAGAAAGACAGAAGGAAAGAAATTAGGAAGAAATAGTTTATTGAGGAATTAAGAGGTCAGGCCCAAAGTTCAAATTACAAACATCAATATTCCATTTTAGAATACAAACGAATTATAACCATATTTATGCATTTAAAGTATTAATAAAGGTAAAATAATAATTCATACTTACTCGTATCTCTATTAAACAAGTGACCCAGGGGTCATGACGCTCAGCTGACTAGACAAACATTCACAAAAGGAATTTTATCAATGCAAAATTTTGTAGGTGGTATCCCCATTCAATTTAAGCATAGCTCAGAGGATATGGGTAACAGAGACTCAATTTTAGGTTTCCAAGGAGACTTTTCATGGACCTTCCTGCATATCAAGAAAGAAGATTCTGGGTCCGGTGGTTAGGATTTGTGCCCTGTTAACAGATGCCCGCATCTGTTAAGGTCTCAAAAATAGAGAAAAAAATACAGGTAGCGCCACCATTCTGCAGAACCTGATGAAACACTCCATGACCAATATCTATGCAAAGAATCATGGTGATTAACGCATTAGTTGTTCGGATAATGGAGCTTTTTTTTTTATCACATTTTAAATTATTCTGGGTGGTATTTCTGAGCCCCATAGCTTGGAGGATATGGGTAACAGAGACCTAATTTCAGGTTTCGCATGAGACTTCTCATGGATCTCCCTGGATGTCAGCTTAGAAGATTCTAGATCCAGTAATTAGGATTTGTGTCCTATTAACAGATCAACTGAGGCATCTTAAGAGGTCTCGAAAATGGAGAAAACAATTCGTAAAAATTGAAAAAAAATACAGGTGGGACCACCAGACTGCAGAAACTGATGAAACATTCCATGATCATTATCCATGCAAAGAATCATGGTGATCAATGCATACGTTTTTCAGATACTTGAGCTTTTGTATCAAATTTTCCATTATTCTGGGGGGTACTTCGGAGCCCCATAGCTAGAAGAATATGGCTAACAGAGACCTAATTAAAGGTTTTCTAGGAGATATTTCATGGACCTCTCTGGATGTTAATTTAGAAGATTCCAGGACCAGCGGTTACGATCTGTGCCTTATTAACGGTCCGACGGACGGACAGACGGACCGACGCCGGACAAAGGATTATCGCTATAGCTCAGATGGCTTTCAGTCAGTAGAGCTAAAAAAACTTATAAACCTTGCGTGTAACTAATATTTAATAAAACCCGCTAACCTGGCTCACAGGAACCGAGCACAGAAGACAACCATGAGGCGCTGTGCGCATGCTCGAGGTAAAGGTCTGTAAAATTTTATAGTAATCTAAATCAAGGTCTACAGACATAATAAGAACCTGACAAATGCAATATACTTGACCATTATAAAGAACTAAATTCTGACAAAGCTAGTACTAATTTTTTTCACCTGGGTGCAAGTACAGAATACACATACATGTACTTGACCATTTTCTGATGCAGTGTTATCTGCCTACTAAAATATTCTCATTTAACTGAATGGTCTCGCACCTGTTCTCTGTACACAGAAGTGTTGAAACATTTGGTTCCTGAGATACGGGCATGGATGTATGGCTACAAAATTATAATATAGGTAGCGCTACCAGTTCGGCCTATAGGAAAGCTGTCAAGAATGTATGAACATGCAGTATCTCAGGTTGATACGACAAATCATTCCTGAGATATGTACATGGATGAACATTATAATGAAAAACCAATTAAATGTGTCGCCACCAGTCTGAAATACAAAAGAATTACCAAGATGTATCTACATGCAAAATTTCAGGCAGATACGTCGTACCACTCTTAATATATGTGCATGGATGTCAACTCATGATTATTGTAGGTCTCGCCACCAGTCTTACATACGAGAAAGCCATCGAAAATGTATCGGCATGCAAAATATTAGGCCGATACATCAAACCACTCCTGAAATATGAACATGTGGGTACTCAAAGCAAAAAGAAAAATTGTAGGTGGCGCCACCAGTTTGGTGTATGAGAAAGCTTTCCACAATGTGTGGGCATGATAATTTTTAGGCTGATACAGCAAAACACTCCTAAGGTATTAACACGGATAATGAAATTCTAGAACAAATGTAGGGGGCACCACCAGTCGTGTGTACCTGTATATAAGTATATAAATCTGAAGCTGATACGTCACATCACTCTAATCAGATGTGCATGGATATGTGATACACAAAAATGATAGTAGGGGGCGCCACTAATCTTGTAAAAGAGAAATGGATATGCATGGAAACATTTAGATATAACATACCGAAATGAAGTACCAACAGCAGTTCTACAGCAGCAGCTAAATGGTAGCACTATTCCCTCTTTTAAGCCTGGCATTGAGCCAAAGCTATTTAGGAACCTGTCAATAGAGGGGGGGGGGGGGGGGGGGGGGGTAGCTCAACTGACCGAGGCAGTTGCCCCTGTATCATGCTGACAGGCTAAGTGTGGCTACTCCAATGACTCAACTCTTGGTCTGTTGTTAAAATCTGAAACAGTCGGCAGTCTGTCAATTCTTTATGATGCCAGCTAATTCTGTTTCTGAGATTGTAATGATAGTATACTAGACTACAATTATTAATGATTAGGTTCCAATTCCCGTGGCTCGGTCAAAAATCACAAAAATGGAACCATGCGAACATACTTGAGAGAGTTAATCTCTGGAACCATTTCTATGAAATGAAGCCACTGAAGCACAATCCCAAAAACATTTTGCATGTGACTGATTTTTGCATAAAATTTCGGGATGCTAGCTGCTGCCGTTTTTTAGATTTAACGGACAACTGAAGACCCCGTAATGAAAAGGTCAATTCAGGTGTCGCCACCAGAACCTCAAATTCAATTACGAGTCACGTGACCATATAATTATGTAAACTGATAACTCCGGCCGTTTCGGAGATTGTAATCTTATTATACTTATTTATCCAAATGACTAAGTTTTACTTCCTGTAACTCCGACAAAAATCACTAATCTGGAACTATTAGAACACACTTGAGATAGCTCGCTCCTTGGATTATTTCCGCTGAAATATTTAACAATTTGGCTGGACAGTTTTGGAGAAGCAGGTTGTTGACAGTTTTCTAGCTTGTCCCTGTAAAATCTAAGTCAATGATGACAGCCCAAACCGCAAATCCGAGTTATACAGATGACTGACTTTTTCATAAATTCATTGATGCTAATACCTGCCGTTTTCGAGATAGTATATAAAAGGAAAGATTTCCCATATTTTTTATGCACTGTTTTCAGGGCCGTTGGACTCGCCCAGTAAATAACAAATACATTTTTTTTAAAGACCGATATCTAAATTGCTTGATGGACAGATGTCGTGAAATATAGTGATCAAAGGACATAATACTTTCTTTTGGGATCAAATCGAATCGTCCAATGATCTGGGTCAAAGTCCTTGCGCATGTTTTCCTAAACAAATGCATTGTCCATGTTTTCTCAACTGTTTCACATGTACGGAAGTCAGTGCAACTGGATCAAAAGGTTGAATTCACTGTTTATATTTTATGATTATGATTATTATTGTTATTATTATCATTATTATCATTATTATCATTATTATTATAGTCTCTCCAACACGTGTTGATAGCGCAATATAAACTAGAGTGCCTGTGAGCGGATCGAAGATGCCTGTGGTGCTTTGACAAAAATTAGGTCATGCATGGTAACATATCTCTTGCGAGCTCCGGGATAAATACATGATTTTTCGCACCCTGAAAGTCTGACTCTTAATATGAATCAAGGAGGATGACGCACAAATATTTTGCACTAGGTCATAAAACTGAAACGGTTTTATATCTTTGACTCATTCAGTATTTGATACGATACAAGTAAATTGGCATACCAGATCTTCAGAAATGTCAGATATGAAATTTCAATTTAAACTGGTCTCTTTTGTAAACTTTTATCTGTCGTCCTTGAAGCTATGGATTCACATGCAATATATATTATTTTGTCAGAAACATAACATAAATATATCTATAAGTTCTCCGGTAACGAACGCGACGGCGGAACTTGTTTTTGGCGGATACAACGACTGTTTTGCGTCAAGTGTGATATTATTGAGTTTCAATAAGAAAAAAAAACCTTACCATATAGCCTAAACATATGGTAGTGTCTATCCACACGACAATCGTATATTCTAAAATATATTTCACACTAAATATTTATCAAATTGTTCATGCATTTAATTAATTTAAATGTGAGCAAAATTATATTTGATAGGAAATTGATACAAAGCTCGCTTGATGGACAGAGATAAAACCTACCACCCAGTACAATAGAAAATCTGCCATAACAGCTGGCCAAGGAACATTCATATATTCAGCAAAGGCATTTTACCTTTCTATACACCGATTGTGTCATTAATAATCGTATATGTAAGTGTAAAAATGATGGAAATCACCCAGCACCCACTACTTGATAATAATAAAATTGTACTGATCAGAAGTGGCGTTTACCAGCCGTATTTATTAGGATTTATAAGTGGCTGTCGTGCGGATTGCACTCCTTGTCAGCACGACCGTCGTGCCGATAGCCCCGGCCATATATATATAGGGGAAATCCGTGTAATTTGGATCCCTGTGTAATTTGAAACACCCGAAATATCCATATTTGGACAAAAAGTACCAAAACGAGGCAAGTACGTCACGGTAGCATCGACCATTTTGAAGCGTCTGACGACGGTGCAGGGAAGGTAGGTGCAGGTTTACGCGAATATTCAGCTAAAAGATGTTAATTTCATAGTTTGTTCTTATTTTCTATGCATATAAATATCGATGTATTTCTACTGTTATTCAATGAAGATCTCATCTTGTCCCAACACTACACAGCATTATTACATGGGCCTAGAACTGGCCGATTGATTTTTTTCTAATAATATGTAAATTAGGTCAGGGTCAAATTCTGCATGTCGACTTGCTGTGTGTAATATGGACCAGGCCTTATAGTGTAATATGGACCGGTGGTCCAAATTAAACACAGGTGGTTCATATTACACATCAATGGAAAATTTCATTGGACTTTCTTCTTTCTTTCAGATTACATTTATAGTTACATACAAACACAATAGCACTTTCAGGAGGGCCGACATGTTTACTCGGGCAGCCCGTAAAGCCAAAGGTAAACATTGCAAGTGGGCAACCGGCGATATGGTGGCCGCGCTTGCAGTTGTCAGGGGAAAAAAGCTAGGGCTGAACAAAGCCGCAAAGACTTACAGTATCCCAAAAACAACATTAAAGAGACACCTAGACAATACAAATAAATACGCCACCGAAGGACGAAAGCATTTGGGACGACACTGCGACCTTCCCGAAGATATTGAAAAACAACTTGTGGAACATATAGTCCAGATGGAGTCACGGTTTTACGGGCTCAGCATGACAAGCCTGAGAAAACTTGCGTACCAGATCGCCAAAGCGAATGGAATAAAAACCCGTTTTAATGATGATAGAGAAATGGCGGGAAAAGAATGGGTCGAAAGATTCCTCAAGCGTCATAGTGACGTTCCATTCAGAACACCAGATGCAACCTCTTTAGCAAGAGCTTCAGGTTTCAACCGGGCAAGAATAAATGAATTTTTTGATTTGCTGGAAAATCTTGTTGATGAACAGCAGCTGACGGCTGAAAGGGTATATTACATGGACGAAAGTGGGGTCACGGTCGTACAGAAGGTGTCGAAAGTATTGGCAAAGAGAGGGAAGCACCAAGTTGGCACAATTACCAGCCAAGAACGGGGCCAAAATGTCACCGTGGTGTGCTGCATGAACGCAGCAGGAAACTACCTGCCGCCAGCTGTTATTTTTCCTCGAAAGAGGATGAAAGCTGACCTAATGGACGGAGCGCCGCCTGGGACGATGTTTGCTTGTCAGGTACACTTTAAATCGGGCAACATATCGGAAAATTATATTTAATATATATATACACATAGAACAATTTTCACGGGTATTTTTTTCAGAAAATATATAAATCATTCATTTTACTATGAATTACAATGGATGAACTAAAATTAATAGGCAATGTGTAGAGCGCATAACTAGTACAAAAATAGTGCCACCCCTTTAATCAGATTTACACCAACCTTCGATGGTTGCTTTGCTGGCTCATATCCCACCCCTACGAACTTTCTTCTGAATTCATAGTTTTTGCGCAATCAATAAGACAGACAAGTCCGAAAACATAACCCGCTTGTAGTTTATAGTCAACCGAACATATTTTATCCAACAGACGATCACTATGACTTATTCTTAAAAGTGTTGTATCAACTACTGCTTATGTTGCCTTTTTTGCAGTATTTCTAAAGTAAATATAGAACTTTGTTTATGTCATTTCTTAAGTGACCTTTCTCTTAACTATATTGTTTTCTCTCTAATTTTCAGGAGAAAGGTTGGATTATCAATGACATATTTACCGACTGGCTTGAACACTTCATCAGACACGTAAAACCAACAAAGGAAAACAAAGTGTTGCTCATCCTTGATGGACACAAAAGCCACACACACAACCTCAGAGCTCTGGAGCTTGCACGGGATGCTGGTGTTATCATGCTGTCATTACCTTCACACACAAGCCACCGAATGCAGCCCCTGGACCTGGCATTTTTTAAACCACTCAAGACTTATTACTTTCAGCAAATTGGTCAGTGGATGCGCGCCAATCCAGGAAGGGCAGTGACAATGTTCCGGATCAGCAAGCTCTTTGGACTAGCATATGGGAAAACTGCTAGCGTGCACATCGCTGTGAGCGGTTTCAGGAAGTCCGGAATATTTCCGCCAATTCGGGATGTCTTTGACGATAGTGAGTTCTTACCTGCAGATGTGACCGATCGACCTCAGTCAGACATTCCAACTACCACTTGTATTGATCCATCTCACGCTCCTACCTCTACGCATAACTCGACTGCTCCTACCCCTACTGACGGCTCTGCTTCAATGCCGGCCCCTGCTCCTAACTCTACTGATGGCTCTGCTTCAACGCCGGCCCCTGGTCATTCCCCTACTGACGTCACTGCCTCAACGCCGGCCCCAGGTCTTACCACTACTGACGTCCCTGCGTCAACGCCGGCCCATGGTCCTACCCCTACTGACGTGTCTGTTCCAACGCCGGCCCCTAATCCTACCCCTACTGACGTCTCTGCTTCAAAGTCGGCCCCTGCTCCTACCTCTACTGACGTCCCTGCGTCAACGCCGGCCCCTGGTCCTACCCCTACTGACGTCTCTACCTTAACGCCAGCCCCAGGTCCTACCACTACTGACGTCTTTTCATCAACGCCGGCCCGAGGTCCTGCTCCTACCGGCGTCTCTGTTTCAACGCCGGCCCCTAATCCTTCCCCTACTGACGTCTCTTCCTCAACGCCAGCCCCAGGTCCTACCACTACTGACGTCTTTGCATCAACGCCGGCCCCAGGTTCTGCCCCTACTGGCGTCTCTGTTTCAACGCCGGGCCCCTAATCCTACCCCTACTGACGTCTCTGCTTCAAAGTCGCCTGCCGGTCCTACCTCTACCGACGTCCCTGCTTCAAAGACGGCTGCGGGTCTTACTCCTACTGACGGCGCTGCTTCAACATTGGCTCCTGTTCCAACAACAAGTGACGTCTCTGCTCCAAAGCCGGCTCCTGGTCCTACCACAACTGATAATCTATTCTGTACTGACACTCCTGTCCCCACCTCTATTCCTTGGACTCCCCCTACTGATGTCATTACCTCAACTTGTGCTTCTGGTCTTTCAGCTGCTGCCACCATGGACTCTTCCTCCTTTCCGGGACATTTCCCTACTACCGTCGGTTGTTCTACTTCAACTACTGGCTCTTCCACGAATGCTGCCCCTGCCTCTGGCCCTCAGATTGGTTCTTCTGTATCTTCTTTTTATTTCTTTGCTCCCCATCCCAGGCCAACTCCTCCTGTCGGTGGTACCCCTGCTTCGGATCCGTTGGTCTCTCATCATGCCGCAATTCCCATAGCTTATTCTGCCACTCCTACTGCCAATCCGATTCCCATTAGAAAAGCAGACAAATCTAAGATTTCCAACCCACTTAAAAGGAAATTCACAGTTGAAGACATCAGTCCTGTGCCTAAACGTCTCCCGGTGCCCGGCACAAAGCGACGCAAAACAATGGGTGCCACTATTCTAACAGAATCACCCTATAAAAGACAGTTACAAAAGAAACCAGGGAAGTCTAGTTGTACAAAGAAATCTAAAAGAAACTCAAAACCTGCGAAAACTTGTAAACAGAGTAAGAAGAAAAAGGTCTCAGACAAAAAAGGGCACTGAAACGTCATTTTCAACTGATGAAGCCACCAGCTGCCTGGTGTGCGGAGATATAGCCGACGAAGACTGGATTCAGTGTGCCCAGTGTAAAAAACTGGGCACACGGAGAATGTGCCGAAATAAACGACCCGAACTTTTACTACTGTGACAACTGTCAGTCATGAGTTACTATGATAGATTTTTATACGCCCGTCATTTGACGGAGTATTATGGTATACCCACCGTCCGTCGGTCCCTACGTAAACTTTTAGTATCGCCGTGATAACTTTCCGGGCCTTTGATTGATTCTTACTAAACTCGCCATATTTTCACATTATATTATCTCGTCCAATTTCGATTATTACCAGATACACGGCGAGTGTATTTTGCATGTCTACGGTGCTCTTGGTTATCTTTTTATTTTTGCTTCTAAGTTTTATTTACAGGGATTTTTAACAACCATATGAATGTGTGTTTTCAAAACGCTTTTTCTTGCATGATAAATAAGAAAACATGTTTCGATATATGTTAAGTGCATGTTCTTCTTCATTTATAGTTAAATATGATTGTAAAATAATATTTCCGTTTTTGAAGTTAATTTTAACTTTATTTAAAAATGTTGAGGTAACTGCAGTGTTATGTTTGGTCTCGTTTAATTTTTGTTTCCAAGCAGTATTTACAGTGAATATTATCTACGATATGTGTTTTTTCATTTTGTTTTTCTTTCATGATATAAGGAAAACCTTTTTTGCTTTAATGTTAGGTGCAAGTTCTTCTTCATTCATATAGGTAAATAAGAGTTTAAGAGCTTTTGAAGTGGATTTTAACTTGAATTAAAAATGTTAAAATAACTGCAATCTCATGTGTTTGTCTTGTTTCTTTTCAGCTTTAAGGTGTATTTACAGTAAATATTATCGACGATATGTGTTTTTATAACGCTTTTTCTTTCATGATAAATTGGAAAACATGTTTGGCTTTCATGCTTAGATATAATTTCTTATTCATTATTGGTCACATAAGAGTATAAAATAATATTTCTGCTATTGTGGTTATTAACTTTAATTGAATTTGTTTAGGCAATGGTTCAAATTACACTTATGGGTGGTCAATATTATACTCAGAGTGTGTAATATGGACCAGAATTAATTATTTTTGTTATTAACTTTAAAGTCGGTAATTCTAATTTTGCAAGTATACCTCCACAGTAAAATGTTCTTGTACAAGGTTCCTCAATAAAAAATTATTTTAAAATATTTGTATGTTTTATATATTTAAAATTTTCGAAGTGTTTCTTTAAGTGGTCCAAATTGCACGGATTTCCCATATATATATATATATATATATATATATATATATATATATATATATATATATCCCTCTTGTGTTGTAACAACAAACTGCTAATGTTAATACTATGATTGACAGAAGGGGTTAATGGTCTGACAACAGCTCACATATTCCCATATAGATCCAACATCTTTCTTTGATCTGGAAAATATGAGCAGGGAACCAGTCTGGTTATGAATGTTAAAGTAATGTGAATGTCATGGGGAAACAAGTAACAACGACTGGTTTAACTATGAAATTTTAATAATGAAATAAAAAGTAACATTAGGCCATCCTTAAAATATTCTGTGTTGGGGCTAACCCGGCCGGTCGAGATTTTTGGCTGCGGCTGGAAACTTTTAATTTACTTATCTGTAAATTAATATTTTTTTGTATGATCTCCCGCAAGCGCGCCGTGAGGCTTGGCGATCTATACAACTGGCTTATGGCTGGAATTCCCCGTTCAAAGTAGCACTGAAAAATGGAGGTTTTATGAGCATGTATGGAGCCGTTTCGGCAAAGTCGAAGGTATTCCATGCATAGACATACAGAGTAGACCGACCAATGAGCGGCGCTCGGCGAAGCTCGGCGGCCGCCATATTGGGACCTTACAAGTCGAGTGAAACCGAGTCTTTGGGCCCCGCTTCAGCCACGTGACAGTGTACTGTTTACATTGAACTGATTTTAAGTGAACGGTGTTACCGATTAACACATCGCTTTACCGCTAAATGTAATCAAAAGTAAGGTCATATTTTTTTCGAAGTTGAAAAATAATAGGATTTAAGAAATCAGAACTTTTGTATTTTAAACTTTTGAATCTAAATGTGCGACGTTTCTCTCGAGAAACTTGGGCGGTGTGCGGGTATGTTTCGGGTTGGTACAAATGTCAAGCACTTCAACCACTTATACGGTTTTGCACATAAGAACCTGTAAAAAAATAATTGGGAAGCTTTAATATTTAGAGATTAATAAGTAATCTGATGCATGTATATAAAACCATTTTAACTTTTGATGAAATTGGGAATTTCAATGTGGGATGTTGGGGGGGGGGGGCAGAATGTCAACTGCCTCCTCGTAGCTCTGACTGGACAACAGACATTTCCATGTTAAAATCATGTACATAAATGTTATAAAACTGGAAAGTTGCAATCGTGCATTAATTAGACATCAGTTCATTGTTGTGTGTATATATATGCACTGTTTGTATAGTCCGTTTCACCACCTGCTGTCCACCTGTTTTTTGTTGATGATTTTCTTAAAAGTTTATATTTTTCAATAATTTCCAAGAAAATAACATATGGAAGTGACAACCTAATATGGCAATTAAGAATTTTATAGTAAATTTGCCGTTTATGTTTCACAACATTTTAGTCTCTTCACCATGATCTGGCAGATATGATGTGTCCCTCCATAAGCAGCCATCTTTGTTTTAGCTGGTTATATTTTTTAGAGTGTTTACATGAGATCACCCAATCAGCAGCTGTCAGCTGAGGCTGTTTTTGCATGTGACCAATGACCTTGACCGCCATAAATGGGTCTGATATGTTGTAAAATGTAGACTGATTTCTCATATTTTCAAATAATTCTGTTTCTTAAATAAGGTGTTAGGTAGGTATTTATTTACCTTGTTGAAAATTAGGTCCTTTAATCCTAGACTCTCCACTATAATTGTTTCCCTTGAAATGTAACTAATAAAAATTTTCATTGCAAAAAACAGGTGGACATGAGGGGATGAAACAGACTATAGGATTGACAACGACAAAGATACCGACGCTGGTTCTACCAGCACTTCCAGTGAACTTCGGTCAATTAATGAAGTCCTAATGTCAACGTCGATGAAGAGGGCCGTAAGTATTACTGCCATTACTAACAAAAGGGATGAACTTCACAATCTTTTCGTTTCAAGCATTATGGACTATGTGTGGTTTCCCAATACATACACAGATGAAGAGATAACAAGAAGTTTGAGATGCATTACAACAATGCTTTGGTTCATGGACGGGAGACGTGATCACATGCTACAGAGACAGAAAAAGGAATCTGACAGGCTCAAGGCAGAAATACCAGCAAGGTAGGAAACTGCTTTAAGTTAAACAACGGTGAAAAAGCCTCCACTAGTTTTGTTGATTTTTTTATATATTTTTTTATGAACATATAACTGATAGGATGACTCATTTGCACTTCATATGTAGTGATGCATTGTATTTTGTTGAAAAATCATATTAAAAGCTTATAAATTGTAATCTGATGACATTCCAGTATTGACAAATTTTAATAACTTAATGCTCTTTCAATGTGTTGTACATGAATAAGCAATTATTTTATATTTCCTGGAAACTTATAGTATCCTCTTTGTCTTCTAATAGGTTTTTGGCTGAAGAATACCAGGGAATCAATGACTGGAAGAAGCACAAAAAAAGCCTCGAAAAAGCCATGAAATGTCAAAGCCAGTCTTTGGTGTCCCTTCTGTCTAAGCCCTATGTTCAGTGGGATCCATTTTAGTCAATGATCTTGAGCAACTGGCGCTTGTGTTTCAAGAATTCAGTGACCTTCTAGATCACAATAATCTACAGGAAAAGAAGCATAAGGTCCCTAAACCCATCACGGCAGGTTATTATCATAATGAAATCTGATAGTGGTCAGGTACACACTGTGTAAATATAAAAAAGTAGTTGCACTACACATTTTTAAGTTTCTTTAGGACAGGGGCTGCCAAGAAACAATTTATGAGTACATAAATACTTCTGGATCAAATGTAGATCATGATTTTTACAAGTTCTTTACATGGTTAACCTGCAGAAAATTGGGTGTCATTGTCATTGCTGATGAATTGTACTTTGCAAAATAGCGAAACTGATGGTTTCATATTTAATAATAAAATGAAACTTTTCATACATTTAGAACTGAATTTAAATTGCATTTCTTTCAACAGGTTGGAAAGGATGGATCAGTGACACACTGTCAGCCAAGTGACCAAGTCAAAGAGACTTACCAGAAGCTGGATACCATCATGCAAACAATGGAAGAATATGAACCCATGTTCTTCGATGAGGAGTTATGCATACCAGAGCCCTTCTCCAACTACATGCAGAGACATTGCTTTCTCACCAATCTTTCACTGTCTATGCCTGTTGACTTGCTTCGGTACCTCTTTTATTTTTTATTCTTTTACAAAGCAACATTGGAATGTTTTAAAAGTCAGTTTTTTAAAAGGTGCTCTTGTTTCATATTATCAGTCAAAGTTATACCCAAGAATAATTATATTTAATCATACATTAATACAAGTGTTTATACGACAAATATTTTACTATCTCAATATCAATACATCCCAGCTCAGTGCATTTAAATGTTTCATTGTTGTCAGATAATTTAAGGCCTTTAACTTGAACACACATACTTGGTAAATATTTAATGCTAAATTATGACACTGTGCTTTAGGCAGTGCCTGATTGTTGTGTATGCTGTTATAATATATTTTTGTTAATACATACCAAATTATATAAACAATAAAGCAATCTTTTTAAAATACTTGCAATTTTCCTTCAATACCTGTCATTCTTTATGGCTTTTATGTACTATTCAGTTCAGACTAATTTTTCCCCTTTTTTTAGTGTGTACTTACTTCTAACACTGGCTTCTATTTGGCTGCATGTTTCAATGCAGGAGTGATATATGATCTAAACATTATTATTTTTTTTGTATATATATATATATATATATATATATATATATATATATATATATATATATATATATATATATATGAACAAAAACTGAATTTATATTTTTCATTTATTTTTAAAGTTTCTGAGAGGAGATGAGTATACTAAAAAAACAGACATGGAAAGCAGGTGTTGTAGCTTCAATGTTAATGACAGTTGTGTAGCTATAGCATTGACAAATGATAAATGCATGCATATTTTTCAATCCTACTAGGTATGACCCTGGTGGAGGACTTAATGCACTTGTCTTCTTATGGACTGTTCCTAGAACTAGATCACAGAATGAAATAGCATCTATGTGTATAAATATGCTTGAAAAGGAAAGCCTGACATCCCTGTCTACCATACCACAGTCATGAAACAGGAATTCAAGGATGAAGTTGCAAGACTTGGTGTGAACATACCGCCTCACATCCGACGATACATTTACAAGAGATTAACACTAGACTCTTCTGCAGATCAGCATCCTGCAATTGATGAGAGAGTAAATTTGGCTCTTTTAACTGACAATTATGATCTTGTGCTTGACATGAGGCACTTGAATTCAGGCAGACCCGGAAATACATATGCTGTCTTCTTTGACACCCTGAACTCAATAATTGATGAATGGGCTGCAGCAGATGAACGCCGTCACGGCATTGCCCACATGTCTCAGTTTCTCTCCGTCAAAGTGAAATCAGTGAAGTAAAAAAGCACCTACCTGATGATGCTCCAGTTCCATCAGAATCCACTGTAGATTTAGCATTTGCACCACCAAATACCATGACAGCAACAGCTAGGTATTACACTGGAAAAGTTAACTTGAAACACCAAGTTCAATCTCGTCAGTTGCGCAGTCATCACATTGATGCACACTACTGTGCTGCCCAGTATAAATGCGTGAAATGGCTGTCAAGTATAAAGATGAAGCAATTCTCCTGTCTTGCGATGACAAGGCAAAGGTTATGGTGGGTGAACCAAATCTTCCCATTTCATCAGGTGTGAGAGGAAAGCGCTCTATCTGCCCAGCAGGAATAGCAGTCTCTGCTCTTGACCATGATGTAAACCAAAAGGGGGCAGTCATACCAAGTGTGATCTTAGACATCCCATTAGAAAGTGTTCATCAGTCATTTTACCAAGGTCAAGTGGTCATTAGTTTAAAGGACTCTGTCTTTGAAGCAAGTTCTCCAAACAGATTTGCAATAGAGCTTCTAAACTATTGGTATTCACTCCCAAAGGAAAGGCGAGATAAGTGCAAAATTCTCTTTATGTACACTGATGGAGGCCCAGAGCATAGGTCAACATTTGAGTCTGTCAAAATAGCTTTGATTCACATCTTCCGTAAAACAGGAGTGGAGCTGCTTGTGGCCCTTCGGACAGCACCAGGTCAGTCTTGGCAAAATCCAGTGGAACGTGTCATGTCCATCATCAATATTGCTCTGCAGAACGTGGCCATTGAAAGACCTGAATGTCGGGAGGAGATAGAACGAGAACTGTCAGGATGCAATACTCTTGAGGCCATCAGGAACAAAGCAGGAATAGTTAAAGATGATTGGCTGCAATCTATTGACACAGTCAAGCGAAAACTGCACAAAAGAATTGAAAGGTGTTCTCTGAAGGATGTTCCTTTTCAATTGCTGCCTGCCTGCCTGCACAGAAGAGGAACTGCACACTGTTACTGATACCATGAAAACCCTTGACCCAACTCTGGAGGCAGACAAGCTCCAAAGTAAACATGTCAAAGCCAAGAAAAAGTACCATCTGTTCAAAGATAACCATTGCAGAGAAAGACAGTACTGTTTTCAGGTTTGTAATGCTAATAATGCTTTGGCTTTATAAATGCTTGTACCATATCATGAACCTGTGAGCTTTAAGAGATCAGTGCCGGACATCTGTTGTCTTTCCCTGTGTCCACCTCTTTCTTCCTCTGTAACCTGGCAGTATTATAGCACCTGCTTTTAGTTCTTTGCACTCGTAGATTTTCCTGCATGGTATGATCCTTCCTTTTATGTGTATAGTCCTTCAGTGTGCTCGCTTTGAGCTTTGACTATGTCCCATGTACAAAAAGTACTATGATACTATTCTAAGGTGTCAATGCACTTTGTCTTTCCCCAGCTACTAATACTATATAATTTTTTAGAGGTATTTCTAGACTTTTTCCTGTCTCACCAGTTTCATTTCAGGCATGCAATATTCTTTACGAAAACTTTACTTCTGTCACAAACATACTAATAAGACATTGTTTTAAACAGGTCCGGAAATGCTGTGACCCAACTTGCTGTGAGCAGAAGTACGAAGATGTTGACCTCAGTTGGCTGCCTGATCCAGTGTGTGAACCAGACAAAGCCAAATACAAGCCATTCCATGAAGTGTATAGAACAGAAACCTCAGAAACGGACCGGCCAACTATATCCTGCAGTGTGCAGAAAGTGACCAAAGAGCAACAGGTAAATGAAGAAAAAAATCTTGTTCACTTCAGTATGTAATAGGAATTATCTTTTTGTCACAGGTCATTTAAAATCTGCATATCTGTATTTAATCAATACTTTTGTATAGAAAATGTCACTTGTAAATCAGAATGTCTTTAAGTGTTTAGAAATGTATAACAGCATAGAGAACATTAAACTCTTTCTATTTTTTCCAAGGATGCCCAGCTAGTGTCTTAGTTGGAGCTTATGTACGAATGAATGCCCGATGCAGTGAGTGTAACACGCCAAGGTGCATATTCTCCAAGAAAGAGCTGACCACCAGGCAGCAGAACAGCATCAAACGGCTTCTGGCCAGATACGATTTCATCTGTGGAAGCATCCTCATGCCAGAAGGTACAAGTTTTTTTGTATGCTGTCCCTGCTTTTAGGTATTGGCAATCGCTATTAAATACATTGAATAAATACCATGAAAACATGTGCATGTCAGTCGAGACAGAGACTGATGTAATGGTGCACTTTTTTTCATGTTATAAAACTGTTGATACCGTATGTACATCAGTCATGTTATGAATCACGTAATGCATCTAAAAAATGGACCTATAACTTGAAGAAAAACATTTCAGTTGGAAATAAATATACACAAAATATGTTTGACTTGTCAGAAAACTAATAAAAGCCTTTTATTTTAGGGCACCTTTTGGAAAACTCAGTCTTCACAAGACTAGGCATCTCTTGTGCCTCACCTCTGGAGTGGAGCTTTTATTCTTGTTCCTTTGAATCTCCGGAAGTGTGTGCCTACTGTGCTGAGCCAGGTGCAAAGACTGACAGTGAAATGAAGAAACAATGGAAAACAGTTCTGCCAATGTGTCCAGAATGTGAGAGGAAAGGAAAAACACCACTTAAAAGGGGGCTTATGCCTGGATCAAAAAGAAAGCTTAATAAGCCTTAATTAAGACCCCGTTTCATTCTCTTTTTAGGCTAAACAAGTACATATAGTTTTTGATAAAAGGACTTGATGGAAATGTTCATGTCTGACATTGTATAATTTTATGACCTTGTGCATATATGCCCAAGACAAGTAACATGTTCATTCTTTTTTTTTTTAATATTTTAAGAATCTGCTTGTCAAGATAGGTTTCATCAGTTTTCATATCTTACCTGACATGTTCAAACCTTGATAAATATTGTAATTTTAACTCGTAATTTACTTAGAATTTGATCCGTTGAAACTGTTTTTATGTCAAGATCTGCATATTAAGGCTACTCAAAAAAAGGAACAAGTCCAGTGAGTGCAATACCTACCATTGAATCTCTTGAGAGTGGTGGTTCCCTTAAAGTGAGAATATAGTTCTGCATTTACCACAGGACTTGAAGTGTAGATAACTCATTTTTTCAAGGCTTGTAATAAAACAAAATCTATTCAGAGATACCTTGTTCTGCATGTTTCAAAGGGATGCGATGCGAGGAATGAATGGAGTATGGGTATGTAATATGACATAAATCTCAATAATACTAAAATCCGGTAAAATAAAGTGCAGTAAACTCCAGATCCTGCTTTTAAAAAATTTTTTTTCCTCCCTACCTGATGACTTTTTTGGGACCAATGTTAGCCCCAACACAGAAATTTTTAAGGATGGCCTTAGTAATGATACATTATGTACATATATTTCATAATGGATATATATATATATATATATATATATATATATATACGTGAAAAAAAGTGCACCAAGTAATATATATATAGTCCTGTTAATACTGTATCCTGATATCCTTGTTATGGTCCTGAGGGTGATATTGTTCCTTAATGCGAGTAGTGGAACATGAATCTACTGACGGCATTTCAAGCGAGTATTGGGAGTTGTAACTGACCCATCCATCGTTAGTCTAGACGTCAGACTTCCAGGCTCTACGATGAATCAGTGACCGCCCACATACACAGGATGGGTAAGAAACCCCCGTAGACAAATATTATATCGTACTTGCTAGTGATGTATCGGTATATCTAGGCCTATACATATTGTATAAACTATACACTGTTTCATCGATATCTTAAAATAACTTATCTTGAACGTTTATAACAACAAATATAATATATAGATCCGTGGTTTCTGTCAGATACTGACCTTAAAGTGTCATCACCATACTTGGCTTTCGCTTACTAGTATACAAATAATATATATTCTCTTTACAACCCATATTTTGTAGTTATTATATACACGCGTTTCGATCATTTAAGGGTTAACTCTAAACACGGTAGCTGTACTCAGATAATCATATTTACTACTAGTATTTAAAACAAAGTCGTATATACCTTCTGATCAGGTTATATGAATGACACATGAGAGCCTAAGGTTGACTATATCTCAAAATGGTGTTCTGTGTAGCTCTGGCTATGAGGTAAGCAACACCCTATTTTATAGAACGCGTGGTTTGTTACCTCCCAACGCAGAAATGTGATCATGCACAATTTGAAACTTCGCGGTTATTCAGGTGCGACAAAGCACAACGATTTTAATCATTCACTAAGACTCGTGTACATTACTCGTACGTTCACTACAGCTCGGGCCTGTAAAACGTACATTCACAATGGTTGGGGTTTATGAGTTCACATACAGATCACGTGGTCGTATTTATTTACATGACCTGGGGTCACCAAGCCTGAAGGAGAGTAGAGAATGGTCTGGCTTTTTCTGGTTGGCTCTAGCCATCATGTGGTGGAGCATCAAAAACACCCCTTTGTTTGATTTTAAGTATGTTAAGCATAATTGCCAATAAAATTGACAGTATTGGTCAATTGTTTTTAAATCTGTGGCCAATCAAAGAGATGTTGTCCAAATGCTTGTTTGGGACTGCTTGGTGGGGTATTTTGGGCTTCACTGCATTCGGGCCAGGATGGTTAAAAAAGGAGATACGCAAGCCCCCTTTTTCTTGGTCTAGTTTGACTGAAGAAACAACAAATTCTCAGGTAAAAAAAAGGTTTGATATCAGAATTTATTTTGAAAATTATTTAAAAGAGGCCTAAACCTCAGGTGTTTTATAGATGTTATATAGGGAAAATAAATACAGCCACGTGTCCTACACTCATTACAGTGATCTAACAACCATAGCGTCAATGGCGACTGCATCACCTTGGAGAAGAATGTTTATAGTCATGCTACTGTCAACACTTCCCGTTGCGACACTTAGAATCCTTAGCTCCGTACTATCTCAGGCTTTTTGTCTCATTGACTCCCACAAATAAGTAATGATATAAATATTATATGGGTTGCAAGAGCATCAAACGTCTTAGATACATAGTGCCACGAGAACTGTGCCTGTGGAAAAGGAGTGTGAACCCATGTAAGACGTAACATGTAAGTACAGATCTTTAAATATAACTTGAGATTAAATACTATTCTGTTTCATGTTTCTTACGTTTTTCAAGAAGCATTTTGGTAAAACTAAAACTGCAGTATAGGAGACCTAACCCCAAGGCCCCGTCAGGGTTTTTTTTTTTTTTTTTTTTTTTTGCCTATATGATATATTCCGGCATTTCCGCACAGGAATTTTTTATAACGTCTGTGCGCGGTGCTCTTCATATAATATGAACTGCGTCTGTTTTTTTTTCTGAAAAAAAAATTGATTCAGAATAGTATTTGCAAAGCATTGCGCGGTGCGGAGCATGTCGACGGCGGGCCGGTAAGGAATATCCTTCTATACTGCGTTCCAAGACCTCTGTCCACCTAATTTTTCGCGATATTTCTTTCAAATGTATTATGTTTGATACAATAAAACATAATTTTTATCAAAAAAGGTTATGTGGCAATTTTTGATGATTTAAATATAAGTATGAATATAATGGACGGTCCCATCGGAATGTGTCTCTTGACCAGTCAGCGTCGCCGTAATGTGATGTTTGGGCTGACGTCAACAATGACGGACGGGTGAACGAATTTCCTGTTGGAGCCCGGTTAATTGTTTTTTTTTTTTCCAAACGCCCGCCCAAACGTCCGTCTTTCGTGTCACCCGTGTTCGATTTGGGTACGCGACTTTTTTGACAAATAATAAAAATTCAAATATATCAAATCATTCAAATATTGGTTCATCAAAACATACATAGATCAGCTAGAGCATGAAGTGAACCAACATTTTCCTTTTTGAAATGTGGATTCAACGCCTATAAGCTTCTACTTTATACTAATATAAGTAATATAGCCTATAATAGTATTTTATAAGTTAGAAATATGCAGTAAAAATAAGCGTCACTTCCAGACTTAGGCCATATTTTCTGAACGTTTTACGCAACGTCATGGACAAAAATGGGTTCACTTAGCACAATGTAAATGTGGGTTCACAGGCAGAAATATAGGAATTCTTAAAATAAAAATGTGGGTTCACTAGTTGAGTGTCTATTGCACATTGAACCCACCTGTTTTCTGCATAAAAATGAGAGTTCTCTTGTTGTTTTAGACATCTCGAAGTTCAGTCCCGTTTAATGCACCTATATATTTATACTTTAATTTGGTCTTTATTCCTTTAGCATGAAAACTGTTGACTGTTTTGAAAATGTCTCTTTTGTTTTTCTATAGCTCTTTTCATTGTGGATCGCCCGGTGTCAAGGCCGCCGAAGGACTGGCATTTGCAGTCGCAGACATTGGCACTGATAGTGATCCACGGAAGTCAGGACGTCCCCTGCATGTTTATGGCTGAAAACCCAGAGGAGGTTATGGCCAAGTTGGAAGAGGTCGAACAGCGCAGGAAGGTATAGGTGATCGAGATGTTGTCTTCTTTGATTGTATATGAATTATAAATATAGGCTTGTTCACACTTTAATACTAGATCGACACATATTTGTTTGAAAGACATAATTTCATTTACACTTTTTGCTTCTTTTGTTTTAGTATATATAAATATATATATATATATATATATATATATATATATATATATATATATATATATATATGTAATGTGTGTGTGTAACAGGGCTATGAAAGGCAATCATATAATTACTAAATTATATGCTTGTATCCATCTTTACATATAGATAGTTTTCTGATTGCCTTTCGCCTTGTACATATAGTGAATATGTATAATGTTATTGTTAAATTATTAGCGTTCTCATAACTATGCCGCCGTATATTTAAAATACTATATAGGCCTGGCGACACGTCGTCACAAACTTGTTGAAATGATTCTGGTCTAAATTATGGCGCGACGTCGCGCGTTCTTGTGACGTCACGTTGCGCGCACGGGGGATGACGTCGGAGGAGACGTTAGAGGAGGGGGGTAGAGAAGGCTGCGGTTGGTGTTATGTTTTTGAGAAGAAATTTCACACGTTTTGGTATAATATCTTCATAAAGCAGCCTGTGAGGTAAAATATATAAATAAAAGAACACATATTCTGTAGACTTTTATTTAAATAGGCCAGATATTGATATAAAGCATGAACTGTACAGCAAGATGGACAGTCGTCAATAATTTGTTATATAAATTATAACACATATATATGTCGTGTTGAGCTACAACCGAACAGACACACTCTCCCACGGCTAAATATATATTCAGTCAGGCATCATACCAGGCGATAACACTACTTACCAACACATATATCTATATAACTCAATTTGTGAGTCACTTGATAACAACAGAGAAGTAAGAGAAGTGTTCCTTGACATAAGTAAAGCCTTCGACAAGGTATGGATTATATTTAACAAAAAGAGAACAGGGGGTTAGAGTGGATCATGAGCTTCCTAACTGGGCATACACAGCACGAGGAGTACCGCAAGGATCAAGCCTTGGGTCTCTTCTTTGCCTGGTATTCATATACAAACAACATTAATTTATTTGCTGAAGATACCATGATTTACACCACCGTGGAAAATCTAACCCTTGCTGCAAAATTACGGAATGAGGATCTGTGTAAAATCAACACTTGGTAATAAAATTGGTTAGTTAAATTTAATGCAAATAAAACTGAATCTATCACATTTAGCCGCAAACGAATCAAAACGAATCGTCCTCCGCTCATATTAGGTGATACTAAAATTAATGAAGTCCATCAACACAAACACTTGGGCATCATCCTAAGTCACAATTGTCTTTGGAACAATCATATAAATGAAATTGTACAAAAAGCTATTTGTAGACTACTAATCCTTAAACGAATGAAATGGTACCTGGACAGAAAATCACTCCATGCATCTTATGTATTGTTGCTACATAAGACCTGGTTCAGCTGGAATAACTGTAGTGAGGAGCTGATAGACAAACTCGAGAAAGTGCAATTAGAGGCAGCAAGAGTCATCACTGGAGGTGTAAAAGGTACCAGTCACAGCTTATTATACCAAGAAATATACCTTGATACTCTACATAAAAAAAGGCGAAACACCTAGCAAATAATATTATTGTACAAAATGTTTGAAAATTAAGCTCCAGTCTACATGTGCAATCCGATCAACACATACTCAGTACTTGACTATATCTTAGAAGAGGTACAAATCACATCAATTCTGTTCATGCCAACACATCACTTTATCAAAATCATTCTTACACGATAATATCATTTAGTGAAATAACCTTAAAATTGAAATACAAAATGATAAGTGTACATGCACTTAAAAGACGTTTATTAAAAACTTGAAACAACCTATGTACTATTTTATTGAAAAAAAAGTCAAATATACCATACAAGATTAAGGTTGATATGTAGCAATCTAAATTACCACTTAACACATTGTCACATGATTGACAATCCTTCCTGTAGATGTGGATCCATGACAGAAGACGCCTATCATTATTCCCTTGAGTGTGATTTATATAAAATGAAAGACATATAGATCTTCACAACCTCGAACGAGATATGAACATATCTCTCAACACAAAAATAATTCTGTATGGCGACCCTATTAAAGATTACTGATTCAGTAAGAAATTAGTCCAGTGCCTTCAAAATTATATTGAAGATACAAAACGTTTCGATTGATCTTAGCATAACTATGTAAAAAAAAGTAAAATAAATAAAAAATAAAATCAACACATATTCTATCACAACATCCAAACGTTCATATTACCATTTCTTCTTCTTTACATTTCATGTGTACCCTTTACATAACCGACTATTTTTCCAAGTTTGGCATCTATATTCATTGTTTTCTTGTTCACGAAGGTCATTACTATGTCTTACATGACATAATTTTCATTCTCAATAATCTAATCATGCTTACTTAAAAGAAACGTACAGGGAAAGAGTGACTAATGAGCTATGCTTGTGCTCAATAAAAAAACTGTACCAAGATGAATGTTATATTTGTCAGATGTCAATAAAAATATTCACAACATATATATATATATATATATATATATATATATATATATATATATATATACGCTGCGATGGATTGGTTTCGTGGACAAATGTATTTGTTCATTAACTGATGTTTTAATGTCAAATGAATCATGGATAAATATGAATAAACGAATGCTTTTTTTAATACAGATGCATGAACAGTAGCGCCTTAACCGTTTGCAGGCCATCCGTCACCTGAGTAACATTGAGAAGGCCATGGAAGAATTTGTGAAAGTGTAGCTCAGGAAAGTGGAGAAGAAAAACCCTTGTACCGTAATTGAAAACAGAGAAAAGAAGCTGAATGAAATGAGGGACAAACTGAGGCAACAAAATGCAAGGAGGGTCAACAGACGGCGTAAAATAGTTCCAGTTCAAATTGCCAAGTCAGCTCCAGTTTGCCATGAACTAGCTTAATTATTTGAATTTTCCATGTTTATCTTTAATAAATTTGTATTTGCTTTAATTCAGTATCCATTTTATATTTTAAGCTTGACACTGTGTTCGTTTGTGTGTGTGTATGTGTGTGTGTCCATTACACTGATATGCAGGCATCCTATAGTATAATTTGTTTTCCAGTCACCTATAATACTGAAACATGATGCATGCGGGAGACTTCCATCTGACATTCTCCCCTTACATGTCATAACACTCAAAGAAACAAACATTTTACATATAAATGCCGGAATCATATTCATTTAATCTGTGTACTATATATACAAAGAGTTGCTACATTATGAACTCACTTGAGGAAGAAACATTGTTACGTACAAGAACAGAGTGACACTCCTGCCGCACGAAGCAAAGGTTGTTTTCATGCGATTCTGTGTGTGTTCGCTCGATATCTGGAAACGATATCACGGATGTTCTTGAAATTTATCATATAGGTTGGTATTGTGAAAATGTGCAAGGAGTTAAATGTTGGTGTAGGCTTACATCCAAGCGCAGATAACCCCAGAATGAGTTAATGGGGTTTTATAGCTTATACGTTAACACCAGGACGCACCAGGTGATGAAATGGCTATCTTTTGGAGTACGAGTCATGACGTCACAGAGAACAATGACGTCACTCCATGTGCCATAATGAAGGGGGGGGGGGGGGGGGGACTGTTCGTTTATGTTTATAATTTAGGACAACAATATCACGATTTCCAGGGGTTTTCAAATTAATTTCAATTAAATAATTTTAAAAGAGTTACTGAGAATAACAAGGGTGTAATTAACATTCTACGGCACCAACTTTGAACACTAGGTATCTTCCGCGCAGGGTTTGCGTCGCTTTTTAATTAAAACCATTGTGTACCTTGTAACAAAGTATCATGAACTTATTTAAGTTTGCAGGTTTTTCCATTGAGCCCATTCAGTTAACTTCAAACCCGCACCAACATATAATGCTACTGATCTCACACCACTACTATTATGAAATGAAATGAGTTTTATTTAGAAAATGTAGGCCTCGGGCCTATTGCTTCACAATAATGATTTACATAATAAATTAATACAGTCACGTGACTCCATATTCACACATTGTACTGTAAAGTCAAAATTAGTAATACCAACAACTACGTCAATTAAAACACTATGAACAAAAATTAATAATATTATTAATAATACATAAATAATAAAAAATAGAAGAACAAACATATTTACGTAAATGTTCATAAATGAATAACATGAGTTTTGGTATGATTTATACTGATTTTAGCAACACATATTCAGACAAACCTTCTTTTGATAATACACAACACATAAATTTTGAATACATGGATTTCAATATATTCAGCATTTTGCCTTTTATTCCACACTTATGTAATACATAGAATGATATTTTATGTTGTAAACAATCAAACGCTTTGGTGAAATCTAAAAAGATGACAAAGGATCTTCATTTTCTCCTTGATAAATATGTCTTCATCAAAGCCATTAATGTGGACATATTGTCTACTCAAACTGCGCTGTAATTCTTCGGGTATCCTGCCTGCTCATCCAGGAGTTTATCATTGATTTCAGCTCTTTTAACCAGCCTTTCATTTAGAATTTTTGTGAACAATTTACCTACTGTATTTGAAAGTGATATGCCTCTATAGTTATTTGTATCATTAGTAGACCCGTCTTATGTATTGGAATTATAAAAGCTTTAGACCATTCAACTGGAAATTCACCATTAGTATATATAGTAATAAACAACTGTTCTAATAGTGGTACTAATGGCTCTTGATTTTCTTTTATCAAATCTACTGTAATATCATCTGGTCCTGGTGCTTTTCCGTTTTTCATACCTGTTAAAGATTTCTCAGTTTCTTCTTGATTTATATTCATATTAATTTCATCCATACTAATAGAAGAGCATTGTAAATTCTGGTTATATATTCATCGATGTATCTTTCGAAATCAACATCTAATACAACAACATTTTCGTTTAGCAACAACCTAAAATATTCAACCCATTTCTCTTTTGATATGTTATTTATAACTTCTTCTGGAAGTTTTTATTTTCTTAAACATATCATTTATAGATCTTGACTGGTGTATATTTTGTAGAACTATGTTACTATATTCTTTCTTAAGTGAATTGCATAAATCTTTAAATCTCGATTTTGATTTTCTGTACGCCGCAAAATCTCTGTTACTATTTATAGTTCTAAACTTGTTTAATAATCTATATTTTTCTCTTTTCATATTCATACATTAATCGATTCACCATTTAGGCTGTTTATTTTGTATTTTGTTTTTTTTTTACCGATAGTTATTCTCTCATATGTTTGATTAGCTATACGCTGAATTAAGTTTCAAAAAAGTTTAGCACTCTGTTCAATATTATATGATGTTTGATTTTCAAGATAATTTATACTTCTAAGAACCTTCTCATTATGTAAATCTTCATAGTCCGTCTTCTTTTTATTCCTGTACAGAATCCAATCTATTTTACCCTCATCTATTATATTATATGATACTGATTTACATTTAATTTAATCTCACAGTACTATTATACGCACGTGTTCTCCGTGTTATAAACAATCCCTCGTTTATCGCGTAGCCTGCTATTAAACAATTTAAGTACGATGCCTCTGTATTGCTGATGTATTGCGCCTCGTACAGATTGAATGATTGAATCTTGTAGTTTAACATGACAAATATTAGTTTCCGGCGTATTATATAAATTCCGGGTAGTTTATCAAATTACAAATTTGGCCTTTTTTTCTCATGTTCAAGATTGCAGGGATTATAAACTGGACAGTGGAACCTACCAAATTATTAGCGAACGTTTTGCACCCTTTTTTTTAGGGGGGGGGGGGGCGTCATTTCTGGGATTTAGTTTAATCAGTGGCATTAGGAGTTCCACAAAAATTACAAATGTTGCCTTTTTGTCCCATGTTCAAGATTCCTGGGATTAGAAACTGGAAAGAAGAACCTACCAAATGATTAATGAACGTTTTGCGCACTTTTTTTTGGGGGGGGGGGGCATATCTGGGATTTAGTTTAATCAGTGGCATAAGGAGTTCCACAAAAATTACAAATGTGGCCTTTTTGTCCCATGTTCAAGATTCCTGGGATTAGAAACTGGACAGAAGAACCTACCAAATGATTAATGAACGTTTTGCGCACTTTTTTTTTGGGGGGGGGGGGGGGGCTATCTGGGAGTTAGTTTAATCAGTGGCATAAGGAGTTCCACAAAAATTACAAATTCGGCCTTTTTGTCCCATGTTCTAGTATTCCAGGGATTATAAACTGGACAGTAGAACCTACAAAATGATTAGCAAACGAATTTTACATTTTGGGGGGCGGCATTTCGGGGATTTAGTATAATCAGTGGCAGAATGGGTTCCTCAAAAAGTTCATATTTGGCCTTTTTGTCCCTTTTCAAGAACTTCAGAGATTACAAAATTGGCGGTGGAACCAACAAAATTATTTGCGGACGATCTCTATAGAGGCAAGAAATACATATGTAGTTATTCATTGTTAGATCTGTGGTCTTGCAATGTCAGAACGCCATCGATAAACTGACCAATAATGCAAAAAGCCTGCATTTCAGGGCGGTCGTCCTTTTCAGAAATCCCTAGCAGCATCGGATAATCACCAGGGAAAAACCCTGCCAGAATACCAATGGCACCAGGTAGTGGGGGTGGGGTGTCTGTCGTACATATTGTGCGAAAAATATTTTGACGAAATGTGTTGCTCTTTCCTTGGAAAGTATTAAGAATTTCCATTCTTGAACCCTTGAATTCCCGAAATTCCAGGATATTTAAACAGCCTGAAACAACCTGAAATGCCCTTTTTCCATGATTCTTCATACTCTAACATCAGTCTTGTTAAAATACAGACGTTTACACTATCGTGTATATAACGAGTACTACCAAAATGCCTGTGTCTTTTGATTAACCAATATGACCTGCATGATATTTTATGTGAAGTGAATAAAACCAATAAAAACCCAGACCTATATAGGAATTATTTTAATTTTAAAATATAATTCTATCATAGTTGTCCGGCGGGATGAATCCCCCTGGCCGCTTAGCCACATGTTCAATACACGTATCAAGTATCAGTTTTAACTTTTAGAGTTCAAAACTTAAATTAAAGATATATTTACCTGTATTGTTAATTCTGTTATTAACAGTTTCATTATCCACTACCTACAGACAATTGTTGTATATTGTGACAAATCATTGGAAATAAATTATAACATATATTTAAATTATATCATTACTTGAAATTTATTTAAATACTTTATTGAATAACAAATAGTCATAAGTTCATAAATAAAACCTCGAAAACTGCATAATCACTATAATTCTAAAATGATTTTGATGATGTAGCCTTGAAATAAAGTATGCTTTTAACTTTGAGGATATTTTAATTAAACAAAGTCAGTTTATCCAAACATTGGATTTTTTTATGTGAAAAAAATAAACATACCCTGCCTACATATATATGCTGAACTCATGAATTACCCTGTTTTAGTAAAGACTAAATGACTTGCATGCAGCAGTACCATGCATATCTCAATAGCTCTATTAGGTGTACCTGCTGTCATATGCGATAACAAGAGGTGGAAATATAGATGTGACAAAGTATTTGTATGCGTCGAGAATGGAATAACACTCACCAAATAATTTTTTTTCCCAAGTTGAGTATAAAGTAATCATGAATCGTGTTTACATGAATGATGAAAGATCAATATCCCACATTATATGTGTATCCTGCAGTGTAATCTGTTAATATAGTTACAAATTATTCGTTTTATTCCTTTCTGTTCACTTCATAATGAAATATACTTGTTTGAGCTTCGAGCGATCTTTTTATTTACATTAGCAAAGAGATATCTGCTCTTTAATATGTGGCGGAAGAATTCCCTGCCAGTGAATCCATATAATTGCGTTTTTGTCAAAAACAAGCCTGTAACAAGGACATTTGAAACGATATGTTTCAATATGTTATATGTTTTGTTAGAGGTGCGGAAATTTCTAAGACCGCCCCCGGCGGCAATGAGGCTAGGTACGCCGCTGCTTGCAAGTAAGATATTTCCGATTCTGTTATCATGTTTATAATAAGGAATCCGGCACTTGTCTATTATACTTGCTTTGAAAGTCTAGAGTGTAGAGACAAGCCGCGCTTTTTCCTTTTAATTATTTCAGAGTAATACAGTGGAAGGGAAAAATGATTTCCCGAACCAATTGGTACTGTGGATGATCGGAACAAATGGTATATTAGCGTATCGTAGCCGGTTTGACGACCTTCCGGAAAGTGTTAATAAAATAATTAGGTGCCAAAGCATTGATAATTTTATGAAATAATGTAATCTTGTGGTTTGTCCTACGTGCTTTTAGAGACTCCCACCCAGTCTCCTTGAATATTGACTGTTTACTGGTGGCCCGCAAGGCGCCCACGCAAACACATGCCGCTCGGTACCGAACTGAATTTAGTGGATCCTCAAGATACTGTGGTATGCCATCATATATCACCTCCTTATACTCCTATGTGTGTCTTGGCAGTTTGTACTTCAGTGTGCTCAAAACATTTAGGCATTTATGAGCTTTAATGACAATGTTGTTAATATGGCTTTCCTAATTCATTTTATTATTTAAAATAAGACCCAAATGCGACTGTTCGGTGACCTCTGGCAGTTGTACGCCGTTTAGGTAAACCTGCGGGTGTGGGTCCCTATTAGCTTTATATGATACTCTAAGTACTTCAGATTTTTTTTTTTTTTTGGGGGGGGGGGGGTTTAAAGTAATCCTTAGTAATATATAACCTTAGTAAACAAGGTATGACACCCTGTAGAATCTGCACTTACATTGAGAAGTGACTTAGCCACCCTGAACGACTGGGCGAAACTGTGGAGGATAACTTTTTGAAAGGAATCGTTAAAAAGGTTACAGAAAGGTTGAGGAAGTGCTGAAGCACTTTCCTTTAAAATTCTATTACTGATCCTGTCAGGTCCGCATGCCTTCACCACGTTTAGTGCTGTGAGAACGTTATATAAACTTCGCCAATAATTAATGAACTGGAAAAAGTCAGATCTATTTGATGCGACGATATTTCTTGATTGATACAAATTTACTATATTGTCATGATTTTGACAACGACTTGCAAAATAGTCATTTAATAGTTCAGCCTTAGCTACCGCATCATAAACAGATGTGTCATTACTTATCAACGGTGGTATTGCGATTTCACATTTAGAACCGAAATAGCTTTAGCTATTTTCCACCAACGCCTAGGAGAATCTTTACAGTTTATTAATTCTTTCTTCATATTATCACAATAAGCGTTACGCAGCATTCTACTTTATAACACGATTGGGCATACTTTTGAATATTTCAAAATGTAAAATATAATTTTTTCGTTTATAACGGCGCCATAGTCTGTTACGACTTCGTAATAATTTGCGTAGAGCAGTATCTAAGCCCTCCCCGCTGCGGGGGGGGGGGGGGGGGGGGGGGGGGGCCTATTGATTCTCTACTTTTTTTCTTTATTTTTTTTTCTTCTTAATCCGGACACTCCTTTACGACCACATTATTTCAAGATTTTCGGGGCAAATCAGGCTGTAACTTCATATGTGTACTGACCAAGTATGAGGCAACACCTGATTAGATTTTGAGAGTTGTCTCAACAGCTAAATTATGCAATTAGTTTAACGAGCAGTTTTTTTTTCGCTCGCGCTCAAAAAATAACCGTAAATGCGATTTGTACAAAACTTTGTCGATACTTTGTCGATGAGAGTACTCCTCTGACAAGTTGATTATTTTTGGGCTCAATCTTTGCATATTAAGTAGGTCATTTGCATAATTATGTAAATCAGCTATGTGTAAAATTGTCAATTTTATAAAATTCTCATGTTTATCCATTACACGTCTGAACATGTAACACTTTTTTCACTGAGGACATGATTCTAATGAATACTAATGAACTCTTTGCATATTTATGCCTAATTTGCATGTTTATGCCTGTTTTACATATTAATTACCTTTCAACATGTACTTCCTTGCTACCTTGATAATTCAAGTTCTGCTGGGCCAATCAGGCTGTTATTCATATGTGTACTTACCAAGTATGAGGCAACACCTGATTAGATTTTGAGATTCGTCTAAACAGTTCATTTATGCTTATTAGCTTAACGAGCTGGGTTTTTTTGTGCTTGCACTCAAAACATAACTTAAATGGGATTTGTACAAAATTTGTCGATACCTTGAGAGTACCCCTTTGTTAAGCTGATTAACTTTTGAGGTCAGTCTGTGTATATTAGGTAGGTCATTTGCATAATTATGTAAATCAGTCATGTGTAAATTTGTCAATTTTATCAAATTATCAAGTCTATCCATTACATGTTTGAACATGTAACACTTTTTCTAGGGGGACATGATTCTAATGCTGATTTGCATATTTATGTTAAGCATGGTCTGTCATGTCATTTTCCAATCTTCCTAGAACCAGAAGCCTCTACTTTTAAGCTGGTGGCATTCAACTATATCTAGTTACCAAAGGTTTACTTCTCGGTCTTACTACAATTTCTTTTGATGGAACCAACTCATTAATTGCTGATGTTATTAACGACATGTGATAATCAGATATGTCATCTTTATCGTTATAGAGCGAATAAGGAGTATACCCCGGAGTACTGTCAAATGCGAGCTTCAGGCCTTGGTAATCAGCTCCGTCATAATACCTCACAACTCTTATGTACGATTTATCTTTGGGATGAGTTATCTTGTAATCACAAAATATCAGCAGATGATCGAAGGATGATAATCGCTCTAATACTCCTGAATTAATTATTTAGTTCGGCGAGTCCGTGACACAAAGGTCGAGTAAGGAATTCCCGACCATCGAGTACCGTGTCGGTTCCTTTATTACTTGATGTAGATTTTTAATCAACCAATTAATCAACCAACTTACATCCCAGTTCACTATTCTCATGTAATCCATCCCACGCAGTACAACGGTCATTAAAATCTCCGCCTAAAATACGCGAGTATACATTTTCTTCACTTACAACATCTATCGACGAAGCAAAATATTGTAAGAAGAGATCTCTGCTCTCTGCGTCCTGACCTGGATGTCTGTAATAAACAGCCACAATTAAAAGTATGCGCTTCCACATGAGGTTAATCTCAACTCATACCGACTCATGATGATCACGCTCTTAATTCCGTCTCCGTATAACATTTAAGGTATCACGAACGTACGGGGCCCGCCGCCGTCACCTTTATTTGGGCGATCGTTTCGAAAAATCTTGAAACCAGGAATTTGCAAACTGGAATCTGGAGTCTTTTATTTTAACCATGTCTCTGAGATCGCAATAATAGACGATTTTTTTTAAACTATGGCAGTTTAATTTAACTCGGCTAATTTATCATCCATGGTCAGACTCCTATTTTTTTAAATGTAGTATACTGAAGTTACAATCCCTGCTGACTGTATTCAACGCAACCACGTGATAATAATTGCAAACATCAGACTTCCCAGATGAAACATAACACTCCCTGTAGTAACTCTTGTGACAGGGATAGATGAAAAAAACTCGGACGTACAGGCACTCTTAATTCTAGAACAGTCAGGCACAACACAACTAAAATAATACCTGTCTGTTAAGTAATGCATTAAAAGAGAAATTATTATCTGATTGGTTCAATGTGGTGAAATCCTATTGAAGAAAAGCATGTTAAATAAGTTGGAATAATAAAATTAGATTCAATATTAAAATATTAAAACGAAATAAGGATCAATCCATAAATTCGATTTTTTTAATATAAACTACTATAACATACGCTTAGCTGAACTGATATGTGTGGTGTTTATGTGATAGGATTTTGACTGCAGTGAAATAACACATTCAAAGGTTGAGCGAATTTCATTAATCATCGAAAATGTTGCCAGCTTGTTATTCGGCTTGTGCGGATAACTTTGTTACCCTTTACACAAGTGCAGAATATTGATCTAAATTGACCATTTCAACAAAGTTAAGGTGACATTTAAGCTTCGGAGAAAAAAAATAATAATACAAAATTATAGATTTAATTGAAGCATGCATGGCATAACACAAGAATATGTGACCATCAAGATCGTTTTGCTTAACGCGTTCATCTGCTTAAATTTTATGACAAGAATTATGGTTCGTTCCGTAATAAACACATGTATAGACTGTGTTCATAAAAAAAATCCAAATCATGATCATGTGGGTGTGGCCACTGAAAAGGAGCCTGTGTTCAGTGTTACGGGAAGTCAAAACCGCTGACCAGTCAGGTGACACCTGGAATTTCAGTGGTTCGATAGTAAGCGGTCTGAGTGTCTTAAAACAAGCAAGCTTAAAAATTAAAATGACAGATAATTAGAGCATAACTATTTAATAATATACACCTATACTATTTACTTCCTAGTGTGTAGTAATTACCTTCAGGCTTAATCTGCAACTGACCATGAACCTCAGTCGTAAGTTGTTTTTTTTTTTTTTCTGTCGTTTTTATTTGTGTTTAGGTCATCTTGTCTTAACGTTTATACACTGAATGTCCGGGGACTTCGGGATCGAACGAAACGTAGACAGATATATCAGCATGTTAGGGCAAAGAAATGCTATTTAGTTTTACTACAGGAAACTCATAGTTCATAAAATGATGTAAGAATATGGACAAACGAATGTGGCGGACAGGCGTTATTTAGTCATGGTTCAACACGAAGCTCAGGGGTTGCAATTTTGGTTCGAAGGGACTCTTAATTTCGCATATACTAAGTGAAATTATAGCAGATGACGGTAGATTTATAATGATTGTATGCAAAAAGGAGAATGTTTGTTATACTGTTATCAACTTATATAGCCCTAATATATTTATTCTGATCAATATAAATTTAAGAGAAGATTACATCTTTAATTTCAAGTTCACCTTGTAGCCAAAACAATATTATTATCGGAGAAGACTTTAATGTGTATTTAATAATAATTTAGATAAATGGGGGGGGGGGGACATAACATGGAATGAGTATCGCTTCAAGAAGTCAAGAAAATGCAGGAGCTGTTTGTTTTAATCGACACATGGAGGGAAAAGAACCTTATTCAAAAGTAGTTTACATGGAGGCAGAAAAACCAAGTGATAATATGAAGGTTAGATTATATTTTAATATCCAAACACCTTGCTGACTCTGTTACCATTGTTGAAATACATGATGCTATATGTGAAGACCAAAAAGGAGTGATTTGCATGATGTTGTTTGAAACAAACGATAAACGAGGTCCAGGGTTTTGAAAATGTAATAATAGTCTTTTGCAGGATGAAAAATATTTACTTATGATTAAAAACACTATAAGGGAATGTAAAACTGAGCATATGTTAAAACCTGATCCAAGAATAAGATGGGAATTCATAAAATATGCAGTTCAAAATAACAGTATATAGTGTTCTCAAAATCTAAGGCCAGGGAGGCTAGGAGAAGAAAGGAAGAATATATACTGAAACTAAAAGAATTAGACACTGTTATTTCCAATGGTTAGTACACTGATCAAATATTACATGAATATTGTGAGACAAAGAAAAAAATGGGAGAAAATCACTGAACAAAAAGCTAAAGGGGCAATGGTAAGATGTGGGGAAACTTGGTATGCGCATGGAGAGAAAAGTACGGCATATTTTCTTAATTTGGAAAAAAAGCAATTTAAACGAAATATAAAAAACTAAGAAATAAAGAAGGAATTTTAGTAAATGATAAAGAAAGAATAAGATCAATACAAAAGTCGTTCTATAAAGAGCTTTACCAGTCTAACCAATCAAACAGACATGAAGTGCGTGAAGGCGGCTTTGGCGAATTATTTGCTGATATTCATCTGAAAGGTTTATCCGCAGAGGAAAAGGATATTTTGGATAGGAATCTGTCAGGAGAAGACGTTAGGAAGGTTCTTAATGATATGATTCGAAGACTATTAAGAGTCTGCGAACTAGTGGGATTACGAAAGAATTTTACAAAACTTTTTGGGATGACCTTAAAAATTAACTTCTTTAATGCTTCCATGCTTTATTTGAAAAGGGGGAACTTACTGACTCTCAGAACAGAGGAATAATTACCTTTATACCAAAAGAAGGTAAAGACAACATATATATCAAATTGGCGTCCAGTAACGTTATTAATTGTGGATTACAAAATGTTAGCTAAATGTTTAGCCTCCAGGTGTGATAAAGTATTGCAGGAGATCATTAGTCCTGATAAAACTGGTTTTATTAGAGGCCGATGTTTAGGTGAAAATATCAGAATTCTTAATGATATTATACATTATAAAACAGAGTAAAACTTATCGGGAGCGTTAATATATGTCGAATTTTTTTTTAAGCGTACGATAAACTAAAATGGATTTTTATGGATAAGTTTTTTTGCAAGAATTTTATTTTGGAGCCGTTTTTCGTAAATGGGTTAGGTTATGTATACTAATATATCAGGTAATGAACAACGGGTTTTCATGTGGATGGTTTTCCCATCTCACGCGGTGTTCGACAAGGGTGCCCCCTCTCGTGTGTATTGTTTACTGTATGTGTCGAAATTCTTGCTTACAGACTTAGAAATAGAAATGATATTCAAGGTATTTTGATAAAATTTAGAGAATTTAAACTGACGCAAATCGCAGACAACATTTATGTTATCTTGTCGGATACAAGGTCTTTTAAGGCGCTGTTTAGCTAGCTAGATACATTCAGTGAATTATGTGTAAATAAAGGAAGGACAGTAGGGATGTGGCTAAGTCCCTTCAGGGGCAGACTTGATAAACCATAGGGCAAAGAGGAAAGTGATCGATGTAATTTTAATAATTAAGTAGCGACGTTGAAACGGATGTTCAGTGTCTAGACGGGAAGAGATATTTCTGTGCTAGGTAAAATTGTTATTGCTAAATCGTTTATCCGATGTCGTGATATCAACAACTTAACACGTTTTGACGGAAATCCACAGGGAAATAATTGCATTTATATGGTCAGATAAACCCAGTAGAGTTCAATGGACCACATTTATAGCAGATTATAATGGTGGAGGACCTTAAAGCTCTGGACATCAGGATAACTTGTAAATCATTGCGGCTGGCATGGTTATCTAGATGATAAAAGATGTCCCTGGAAGACTATACCAGAAATGTATTTTTCAAAATGTGGTGGTTTACCATTTTTTACTGCAATGTAATTATGAAACCAGCTATATGTGTAACATGTCTTTATTCTACAAAGAAATGCTCGACTACTGGCAGATAATAAGGAGTCAGCATGACGTAGAGGCCCAAGGGATTATTTAGAATAATAAGCACATCAAACTAACAAAGAACCGGTTTACTATACAGAATTTGTTGAGAATGGAATTGTACATATACCCGATATAATAAACGGAGAACGGACAGGTCATCTCATACCATTACCTGCAAGCAAATTTCAATGTGGTCACTACTTGGTTGAAATATTATTCCCTAGTCAATGCAATACCTAAGAAATGGTTAAGAAAAAGAGACTTATACAACAGTGAAACATAAAATAGTCGGTCTGTATATTTTTAAAGCATACGGAGGAGTAGGTATGTTCAAGAAATGTAGAACATACTGTAATTTAATTATTAAAATGAATGAGGAGAGTCCCAGTTGTGTTGTCAAATGGATAGAATTACACGGTAGCAGCAAAGATGACGTCTTAAACGGATTTAAATGTATACGGAAATTTACAAAGGATCCCAAGATATTATACTTTCACTTTAGTTTGATACACCAAATCATACCTATAAATAAAATGCTGTATAAATTTGGTATCAGGGAGAATGACAAATGAGGAAATTGTAACAATGTAGGTACAATTGAGCATGCTTTTAAAGAGTGCTGTGTAGTTAATAATTTATGTGATAAAATGCTGAACCTCCTGCAAGAGACCTATTCACAGTTATAGAGTGATTTTATATTACCTTTGATATTTTATTTTGTAATGCCGCAAAAAAATAGAGTAGGACATGTAATTATTCTAGTGCTATATTACAATTGGAAAATATAAATTAAAAGGCAAAGTAATTTGTTTCAAGGAATGTCACAAATTTATGAAAGATATAATAGATGTAGAGAAAAATATAAGTAAAAGGAAAAGAATATATAAAATATAAGAAACGAAATGGAGAAAAATCACAGATTGTATTAATTAAAAGCAGATATGATATCCCCATAAGGAGAATTTTGTCCATTAGGATTTAAACGCTGCTGTCTGCCAGTGTTTTTGTATACTTTGTCTATGTGTTGTAGCTGTACTGTTTTGTATGTGTCCTTCATATTTTCATGTTTTTTTTTATTTTCTGTGAATAAAATTTGTTAAAAAAAAAAAAAAAAAAAAAAAACAATGAGTACATCGGCACCGACATCTCAGAGGCACACAATTTACCAACAAAGAGGACAACAATATAGACTATATATTTATTTTCCCAAAGCTGGGATATAATGCAAAAAGTCAATGTAGCGAGCGCGTGACTATATATATATATATATATATATATATATATATTCTAATCAAAATTCTCTCACTGTCATGTTACTTTCATATCTTGAGCTGGTCTCTCTATTCTAAGGATATCGGGATTTCTTGCATACATTTTTCTCTTTTATTTCCACACAAGTAATCTGATTGTCGATCTTACAAAATGGTTTTGCTTTCATATTTTCAATAACAACCCCGGTAGGGTGCAAGTAACAAATGATACAGATATAACGACATATACGTATAGTTCTACACATGTAATATTATGCTCCGATCTGCCACACTTTTGCTTTTCAGAACACAACTGGTTTTGTCTTATTGCACCAGTTTATTCACTCAGTCATCAGCTGAATTGTCCTATACTGAGCTTTTAAAATGGCATTCAGAACACTGAAGGCTTAAAAATACAAGATATTCCTACTGAATTCAGATGACAGAAGGTGTAACAAGAGGTGTCAGACTTTTCTGTCAGTGTATGCCTTTGCATGGGTTTACATATTCTGAGTGGGAGAGAATACACAAAAAAAAGTGTTAATAAATGACTGTAAAATAAAACTATAATTCCATCGCAGGACCTTGAAGTATCCTATCTGGTTTATTGTGAGATGTGACAAAATATGTATGTGTATGCGTGTGTCACATCACATATTTATTTTTGTAAATTCAATCAGTAAATTAACCTTCCATAACTCATGTTTTGTGCTCTGCTATTGGGCGATTATCATTATGTTTATATGTATCACCACAATTCACGCCTATTTCAACACAGGAGCAGAGGGACATAATCAGGAGCAATATTATTGACGTGTTGTGGCCCAGCGATGCAAGCGCTGTGTTTAAGTTTACACCAATGATCGCGCCCGGTCCACGGTTTTAACACTCGCTTACAGGAGTAAGCAAACGGTTTAATTGTAATATTTTGGCAGGTACAAATTTATTTTCAAAGGGAAAAAACTATTGTTCTTGTTAATTAATCATGCTTTATCGGTTATCAGGCCCCTTTAACACTGTCCACGCACGCTGTCCCAAGTGTCCTCTGGGTTCAACATGTTGATAAACCCGAAAGAAAACAGTGACAGAGACTCGTCAGAGAATATGGTAAGCAAAAAGTATGTACTATAGTCTGTTCAACAATGGGATGCCTATTGAAATTTGTAAATCTTTTATATGAGAAAAAATTCTATTTATTACATCTCAACCAAACCGATGAAGGCCAAGGTCACTGGCCACATGCTCAAACAACTACATTTAAAAGCTTCTGATTGGTTGTTGAGTGTCATAAATATACTAAAAAATGTAACTGTCAAAGTGAGGCTGTAAGCCCATGAGAGACGCCATTTCACTTATCCATACGACAAAGAGAAACAGAAATATGCAAAATAAAAATATTGGTTTTTATATCTAATATTAGGCCGTTGCTCCCTCATCAGCTTAGTGTGAAACTGTATTACATTTAAGTTCAATAGAATAATTGCTAAATTTCAATGGGTACCTACTGGTGAAACATTTTCATGTCATGTACATGACCTTGATCCTTGTAAAATTAACGTCAATGACAATGACCATTCTCTCCTTTCGAGTTCTTCCCTTTGCATGTACTGTGGCTGCCTTGCTTTGAATTGGCCATTATGGCCTTAACGGCTCTCATGATGACCTACGTTTACTTTTGATCAGCTGATATTAATTCTCTCTGCCATCCCATGTTCTGAGATCATGACCTTGAACTCTGACATTCAACTGCCTACCACAAACTAGCAGGCATTTTTTAACCTACAAAAGATCAACAACGGACTATATATTTTTGTACTGAATCACAAAGGTCAAAAGTCGACCTAAAGACTAAAGTACCCAATGATATTTGTGAAAGTTATCTGTTTGGTTTGAAATCAATCTTTTCCTAAGAGTTGTTCTGCATCACCATAATCATCACAGACTTACATGACTGGGTTTATTGCCTCCGCCAGAAGAATATGCGTTCATTCCTATATTCGTGTATGCCTGGGTGTTTGTTTACAATATAAACCCGGCAATCATAAATGGAATGTCATGAAAATTTCGGGGCATTTCGGGAATGAGCCAATGGTTAGATTTTGATGTGGACCCGGCACAAGATCCGGATTCAGGATCGTCATCAAGGAATATTCACAAATGTAAGGTCACTTATGTACGAATGAACCTGGGAATATGGGCTTTTAAAAGTGAATGCAAGCACGACACTAACAAAATGCATTATATTGTGAATCATATCTTGTCTGAAGTATCGCAATATGTATCATACCGTGAAATAATGTATCGTAACAGTTCCATTTCTCCCGAAAACATATTTTGGACACATGAAAAAAATATTATACCTGTGCAGTGGTTTCATTTTGATGGTTTTTTTTTTTTGTCAAGGTGAAACAACATCAAGACATGAATTCATAGAAACTACAATCTTTCACTGTCATATTAAAACTGTTACTTATATATTTAATAACTGAAAATGGTGGTTTTGTCTACAAAAAGAGGTCAAAGAGACCTGGTTTCATGATTGTTGAGTAACCTATTTTCCAGTTTTAGAGAAATAACATATATATATATGTGTGTGTGTGTTTATAGATCAAATATTTATATCATAACAGTGTAACTGATAGACGAAAGGGCAGACTGTGGGTACCTGTTAACAACTGACGGGTGATCACAATAAAATACTTAGTAGCTATTGTTTGCATGGTTAAGTAAGGAAACCCGGGGCAGCTGGTTTAACAGCACAGCTCTTAAATGTCAGCAGCGCAGGTAATTCCTGATAAAATCACATGTTTACCATGGCAACATGGTTCACAATAGTCACAAAAACTTAAACAATTAAAAAGTAAAATAAATGGTGAACCTGATGTCGTGTCTGCACGACTACCTGATTTTAATTAGAGACGTTAATTGTGCTGACTTTGGGAGTGACAATACTGGTACCTTGTATATATCTGCATGTATACCTGATATTTTGAATAAGATATGTTAGAAATGATTTTGTCAGTTCGTGTGAATAATCAATATTATATTTAACCCCGTGTAAAGGAAAGGATAATTGTTTGCAGTCAACTCTGTGTGTGTATATATGTAACCCCAAGATATGTAAAGACCAGATCAGACTGAAAGTTGACATATAAGGTGGGAATGTGAAAATTTCTAAGTGATCAAGTTTTGGTGTAATTCCCCAAAGCCATTGGTTCTGGGAGCATATATCCGCTAGGGGAGTAGGGGTAATATATATATATATATATATATATATATATATATATATATATATATATATATATGTGTGTGTGTGTGTGTGTGTGTGTGTGTGATTAAAAATGCTATCAATGAAACACGATTACGTGACGTCACTGAGATCAATGACGTCAAGGGCATGTGCTGTTTCGTGAGAGAAAAATCAAATCAAAGGCAGCAACATCAAAACAGCCTGCAGCGGTTGAAGTTTTTCAAGAGACGTTTACACTGATAACTCAAATTGTGTGCAGCAATATACTAGTATGTTAGCGGCCAACACTGCAGGGCACCATCTTGAACATGTACTGTTTGCGTCCCCATATCAGACGTTTTTAAATAGCGGAATGAACGCGTGCACCCCATACATATTAAATATGACGGAGTGAAGTGTGATGCCTGTACTGATGATTATTTAACGCCATCTACATCATTTGGAGGTGTGATGTCCTTTTTACCCCGAGTGTACACTCAAAGTATATACCACTCGGTGTGGAGGGATGTTCAGCAAACGTGAATATAAATTTTGTTGAATTTCTGTCTCATCAATTATGGGGTGGCAAAACAGAGAAATTCTAATTGAGAAATGACCAATTAAATGAGCAAAGTCACCAGGTATTCTGTTAGTTCTTGCAATTATTTAGTATCAAATTAGATGCGATTCCAAAACTGGCTGAGAATTTGTGTAAAACTATTCAATGTCCAAGCAGTAACATGTTACATGAACTGACAGTCTGAAAGACGCTGATAGTCTTGAGAAATTATCACACCAGGCATTCCCTGGCTGTTTTTGATTATTCACATAACAAGGTTTACTTTTGAGGTGAGAGTGCCTTTAAGTAGATGCAAGCCCCACATGAGTTGTGAGCCATGAAAATCCAATGTATTATCCTTAGTCAAATGCCTTGTACATATCCCACATGAACATTTTAAAATACAGCAGTGTAGATTTTTGTAATTCCCAGAACAGAAATATGAACATATACATATTTTATATCATCAAAACTGATGGAAATTCTTGATGGAGTAGTTTGTACGTGATGCTCCATGTATGCATGTAAATTACCATAATTTTGATATGCAACTATGTAGGTCTCAGTGTGCAATGGCCGCCCCGATGAGCGGTTTAGAGAAACTTGGAGAAATAACCTGTCAGGGATGCGACCCGGAAGTACTCCTACGAGAGCGTTCACGTGAAAATGGTGGCATGGAGATACATAATTAGATTGGCACAGTCCAGAACAGAATACTTTTTTTTTGCCACACCCAAATATTCAAATTATAGTACTATATCACCTTTCAATTTTCATCATTTCTAAAAGAAACACCCAGGAAGTTGTGCAATATGAAAAAAAAAATTATGATTCATTCCCGTACCGGCCATGTGGTCATATTCATTGCAAATATTTCACAGAAATATAAATATTTATTTTCATGAAAACTGATGGACATTCTTGGAGGAGTAGAGTTTGTACTGTAACGCTCCGTGTATGCATGTAAATAAGTCCTACACCTACGTGTATAGCGTGTTTTTGATTTCATCAAAATGTAGTGTTTGTATGAAAAGATAACCTTAATTTCAAGTGATGCTGGAACTGATGTAATCTGTGTGAAGACACCTGAAGTCATAATCTACAAACTAATTGTCAAGCTAATATTATGTATCCACACCATCAATAATTACTACTTTTATTATATTATTTCCCTAGATTTATCTGAGAATTCATATTTTAGTGTTTCCCAGAAAGCGACTGATATTTATAACACCAAAGATTCAACCAATAAATCATCCAATAGAAAAAAAATTCACTGTATTTTCAAATTTCCAACAAAGAATTCACATGTTGTATATTTTCTATATAACAAGCTCCTCTGTATCATCCTCTGTGATGCTGATGTCTGTGTTATCTTCTGTTATATTTTCAAATATGTTTTTATGTTAAAAACCTACAAAGCAGATTTAAGCACTGTCACAGACTCTATGTGGCTCAATCTGGCTTGAACAATAATTCATAGCAATTTGGAGCCAATGTCCGATTAAATATTTATCTCAAGTGTTGACAAAAGGTTAGGTTCCCATTAAAAATCTCCCCTACCTCCCCAACATCACATACCCCATAACAGAACTCATTAGCACAAAAGTAATCCAGAGCATTTTGGAGCCAGATTCTTGTTCAGTTTACTCTGAAATTTAAGACAGAATCCTGAAACATCCTTGCTCCCAAAATGTATCCCAGAATCCTTTGTAACATCATACCACTGCAGGTGAATATCCTATGGGCATAAATTTCTGGGCTCCCAGAGCCTCCTGCTGTAGCATCTAAAACCACTGACTGTTCATAAAAGTTCACGTTCATCTACATACAGTATGTGGTATATTTACCACCATGTGGTAGAGTGGTTACACCATGTGGTGAAGTGGTTCCAGATGAAAACAAAACTGATGTAATAAGTACGGAATAAAAAGAAGTCTTCCTCCATACAGGAAAGTCTGTCTCCATTACATGGATTATATTTCCATCCAATAATATAACTCTCTCCTGTATTTTTTTCTCCATCCCATAATTACTCTTTTCTTCATTACATAATTATGCATTTTCTATGCCATAATTAATCCTGTTCCATCCTATTATATATTTACCATCCCAAAACGACTGTTAAAACATGTACCAATATCAGTAGTTTTATGATGCTTTCTGTGAATGTGAATGCTGATCACACATAACATACAGGTGGCTGAGCTGTGCCCTCTCCTAGCATCTCAGTAACCATTGAAACTTCTGTGAAGTTGACGAGATAATGCTAAGTTTGATAAAATCCAATATATAACAGAGGCTGATATTACCAGATCCCTTTATGATGTCACATATCAATCTTTACCCATCTGGGTACAGTCTGTATGTATATCATGAGTCCAATAGAAGAAATATAGTAATAGTATGTATTGCAATCCAGGCAGGCCTGGAGAGTGTCAGTCTATGTAAGGCTATATAACTAAAGTGATTATTAACAAAAAAAATCATTTTGGGTATATCCTGCTCATGGATAAGCACAGCGTTAGGAGGAATTCGACACTGCCAGGGTGACCACAGCTGGTGCCGCAGAAGTCGCAATATTAGTTGTCGACACAACACCTGGCACCATGACAACTGGTTTGATAATCTGTTGCTGTAGATTGAATGACTGTTGAATTATGGGTATGGGACCAAGCGGCTTAATCACAGAATTGTTTCCCAGGGCTCCAAGCTGCCCTTGTACTAAATTTGGTGCAATCTGCAGTGGTGACACCACTGAGATGGGGGATATGAACTGCGTGCCAGCCGCAACTTGTGCAATCGTAGACAATGCCGAGGGAACACCAGCTGTGGCGCTAACAACTGGTGTAACGGTACTGGTTGTGGTGGCGGTTGTGCTGGCAACAACTTGAGCCAATGTTGTCCTACCTATCGCGTGATTCATAAGCTGACTCAATTGCATGGCTGTCGGAGAAATAATCTGTGCAGCCCCGACCTGCGTAATCGGGGTCGTAAAAATGTGCTTCAGGGCAGCAAGGTTCGGTATCGCTACGGTTGCCCCTGACGCTGCCTGGGCTGCCAGGGCTGCCGTCACTGCAGGATTGGAAGTCACATGACTCGTGGTGGTTGATGCTTGTGTCTGTATGGTTGCTTTTGTCTGCTTGGTCATGGCTGTGTAAGCGACTGTCGCAGCAGCTGTGGTGCTGGCAAGAGGTGCTGCCAGTATTGATGCCGGTGTTAGGAAGGACGCACCTGCCGGAGCCACCAGTCGGTTGACTGCTACTGCCTGCTGTAGCTGGGCTATTGCAGTCATTGGCTTGATCGCTGTAACAGCAGGACTCGCCATGGACTGTCTCACAGTCACTGGCTGCAACAGCTGACCTGCAGCACAATGATAATAAATCATGTATTGATATAAACTATACTAAACCAACCAATCTGTTACAAATCTATGAAAAAATTCACATACAAGTGCATTAAAGAGAAAGTAATGTCTAACATTCTTAATTATAGTGTGACATTCAGACCAGGAATCACCATGCCAATTTGGTTTTTTGGCCAAGTGCTTATACACATCCTAAGCTTATATTAGGGCTACAGGACAGATGAAAAGATAGTCCATCATGAAACATGACACAAAGACACTTGTGCACACTGGAATTACCACTGTCCACTGTCCCATTAAACGCCTCTTCTAATTCAATTGAAGAAAGCTTTTAGGTTTAAGTGATAAATGACCTAGTAATGTGTTTGATCTCTAGGGATGCTGACCTTGAACTGTAGTGACCTGCTGCTGTAGCTTCTGTTGCTGTTGCAGCACTGCTCGCTGCTTGATGGTCTGATGAAGAAGCTGTGTCACCGGAGTGCGAACGACCTGCGTGCTGACCCCCCCGGACACTGATGTGGTCGGCAGGACTGTCCGTGGTGCTGGAATAACGGAATACTAATATATACAAGACATTTAGAAAACACATTTTTTTCTTAGACTGTCTACTGACTGTTGATAATAAACTAAAGCACTGCTAAGTTGCATAATACACTTGTTTTACATCTGCTGACCTTTGACCTCATTTAATATGTGTAAATTTTAGTGAAAATTTAATTACGCTGAGAACCTCTATTGGTAAATATGCATGAGTTTCATAATAACAGTTTCATAATTGTATAGTTAAAATCAGTACTCCCAAACAGGAGCACCGCAGGGGTGCATAATACACCAGTCACATATTTGTAACCTCTGACATCATTAAATATGCATGAATTTTGCTGAGAATGTAATTCAGGTGAGAAACTATATTGGTTTATATTCATAGTGAGTTTCTTGAAAATCCATAAGATTTTTGGGAAGTCATCATGGTGCCACCAAAGTCTATAGACCTCTGACCTCATAAAATATGCATGGATTTTGCTGGAAATCAACTAACGTGAGGGTTGAGTTTTATAACAAGTGACCCATGGGTCATGACGCTCAGCTGCCAAGCATGACCTGCGACATCATGGGCTGAGATTCACAACTTCCAGTCAAATTTTGAAGAACCAATTTGCCAATTTGTTGAAATTTTCTACGACAACAGAAATATATAAAATGTCTGGTTAAAACACAGCAAATTGATGGTCTGAGGAAAATGTATGATTGTTAAGGTATCCAGAACTATTCCCATAGCTTACTTGATACCTGTCAGTCTCAAAAGGAACACCACAAAGGGCAAATATAAGATCAAAATATATAGCAAAAAATGAAGGAAATCCATGCAAGAAATATTGAGAGACAGGTACTTCTGTATGAATTTTTATTCAATACAAGCCAACTTTACTGCACTTTCATATATGATGATAATATTTATTAAGAAATATTTGACCCAATCCTTTGCAAGATTACATTAATATACATCCCACTGCCTTCACTTTAACAGTTCTTGAGATAATATGATCAAAAGGAATTTAAAGATGATTGCCTGGTTTCCATTTTGGACTTCTGACAGGTCTGAAATCAGATAACAACCATTCTCTAAATCGGACCAAAAATTGAAGGAAAATTACTGAAACTGCACTGAAAAAAAGGATTTCTAAGGTGGCTAAATGGCAGACAAAATGGATTTCTGACAAGTCTGACATTTGATATCACACATCCTCCAATAAGAGACCAAACTTGGGGCAAATTCTCCAAATGATGTTCCAGTAATGAATGTCCAAAACAATTCAAAAGGCATGTTCAGGCGCTCATATCAGATTTATAGATATGCAAATGTAAAAGTGTAGGTCCAATATTTTTTATTATCACTCTGCTTTTCAATGGGGTCAGCAGGGTTGGTAAACTGCAAAACCTGAAAGAAAAGAAATGCAGAAAGCATGACTAAGAGTCTTGTAATAAAATAAAGCCATCCTAAATCAAGTACACATCCACATATTATGAGAACAAACACTCGTTTTTATATGTGGTGATTTATATAAAAATATTCAGATATCTAGGAAACTACGTTTATTGCTATGATTCCATAAAATAAACTGCAAAATGTTCCCATCATCAAATAAATCAGTAGCTAAACCTTAATACTATACTCTCATAGTAGTAATTTCTGGCTGAAGTATTCCAACAACAGTGTTTTGTTATGCAGTAATGAGGTACTTATCACTCAGCCTTATCACTTAATAGCCTGATACAAAAGGGAGTCATATGTCACCAGTGTCACTCACAATTGCAGCCACAGGGTGAGATGTACCAGCTGGAGTGCAAGCTAATACATACAAGAAAAACAGAGATGGTCTACAAAATAAGTTGACCTGACCTATGACCTTTGCTTTTTGCCCACATATCAACTGGATTCTTTCTAAATGATGGATAACTACTAACCCATTACATCTGGCCGGGTGTAATTACTTGGCAACCAATGAGTGAATAACTTAGACCTGCAACCTTTAACCTCCTGACCAGCTGACCTCAAAATCAATTAGTTATTTCTTCATGCAAAAAGACCCATAAATATGAAGTTTGAATCACATTGAGTGATGCATAGATGTTGCATATGTGAAAGACTGAAGGTTTGGGTTGAACAGTTTCACTTGAAATATGTTCACAAGCATTTAGAACAATATTGTGACATTGACCTTTGACCTTTTGAACTCAATATCAATAGGCTTCTTCCCCTATTGGTAGGTAAGCCATATATGACAGATAGAAAGTACAGATTGAAAAGTTTGCCTATAAATGACTCCACGCAAGAAGAGGGTGCTGTGAACTTGACCTTTGACCTCAAAATCAACAGGTCTTTTCCCCTGTTGGCAGAGAAGCGATATCAGTGCTGAAAGGTTTGGAATGAAAGGTCTAGCTTGAAATGTGTCCACAACCTTTTCAAAGTAGTGGATCCTGTGACCCTGACCTTTGACCTTGTGACCTCAACATCTATAGGATTCTTCTCCCACTTAGTAGGTGAGCTATATGTGGAAAATCAAAGAATTGGGATGAAAGGTTTGGTTCTGTGACCTTGACCTTTGACCTCAAAATAATTATGGTTCTTCCCCTGTTGGTAGGTGAGCTGTATTTGAAAGTTGGTAGGTTTGGGATGAAAATTTTGGCTAAAAGAATTATTTCTGGGGGGTGCAAACACACCCCATTACTTCGAGAATATAGGTGGCAGTGACCTAATTTCAGGTTTGCAAGATCTTTTTAGAACCTCTAAGACTGCATAGGGTTCATGGCCCTAGCCCCTACAGTTAGGATTTGTGCCCTGCTAACGGCCAGACGGCCGGATAGACGGAAGGACGCCGGACAAAGACCCATCGCTATAGCCCAGCATGACTGAAAGTCAGCTGAGCTAAAAATCCATCATATTTCTGTTATGTTTTTGTGGCAACACCATAAAGGAGCCTAGTGACCTCTGGCCTTTTTTTAAATATGTGTGGATTTCGTTCATTATCAAACTTGTGCAAGAAAAATAAAAGGGCATATAAAAAGGACACAAAATTTCTATAAATGCAACAGCAGTTTTGATTGCAAAATTACCTACCGTCCGGTTGTGTTTTTACCGGTCTTTCTGTGTCTGTCCATATTACATCTCCAAAAGCTAATGATTGGCCTGGTTAATGTCAAGTGACAGCATACAAGTGAAGTGTTAAAAAAATGTGCATCCTCCTCATCGAGCCTAAGAGTGAGGTCCTTGATACAAGATGTAAAGGCACTCTGACACTGGTCATACACTCTAATTTCACCTTAAGGGGCAAAATGGCACAAGTCAAACCAACACTTTCAGGATCTCTGTGGAAACTGTTAACATTTTTGGGTTGACCAATTAAATATGGGTGCAGATCTGTGGATGAGGTCTGCACTCTCAGGGCGCTTGCTAGTTAAAGTTGTAAAGTGTTCTTACCTGTGAAGGTTACCGTGGTTACCGTCTTGGTCACATGATTCGGGGTGATCTGTAGGACACCCGCAGCCTGGGACTTGGATAGAGGAACCGATGATATGATGACAGACTTGGCTGACCCTGCGGCCTGCTGAAGCTTCACAACAGGTGGGCGGGGCTCGGTTTTGGCCAGGCCCACTGGTGATGCAGGTACAGGTTTTGGAGCCACTTCTTCATCTTCACAGTCACTCACTATAGGGCTGCCTCCTTCAGCTAAAAAACATCATATAAAATTTGTTAAAAATTCACAATCTTAATATTGAAAATAAAACATACACAGTTGTCAAGCAACTCCTCAATGGCAACATTTTAGAGGTGTATGTTTTGGGTCTGATTGTGTCGAGATGATGTCAAGTGTGCAAGGAGGCTCATTTTCCATGTGCTCCCTTAAACCCTGAGAAATTTTACCTTACTTTGTGAAGGTTTTAGCACAGCACCATCAGTCAGAAACTGTGTGAAGTGCCAGGACAGGTAAATATGTTAATTATTACTAAGTTAGAAGCCCCTGGGTCATTGTGTTGAAATGTTATTCTGCTGAACATTATCAGGAGACCCATCCAATTAACAAGGTTATACTCCAATAACAGGCATTAAATGCCTATTAGGTCACCATGGTGATTAGTGACATACATATAAACATTGGTATATATATATGCTATTCCTCTATGGTCAATTTTGTTGCTTTTCCTTATTCACTATTCTGCGTTAACAGAACTGATTTCCAGTATTATTTTGGCATTTTACTGAAGGGGTCATATCAGAGGACACAGGTCATACTTAGGGTCACAGGGTCATTCCAGACCTGGATACCTAAAGCACAGTAAAGCTGGGAGCAAGTTTCAGTGAAAGTGAAACTACCAAAGTCATACATGATAAACATAACAAGTGACCCATGGGTCATGATGCTCAGCCAACTGACATGTTGACAATATGTCCTTGCACAGGCAACCAATTAAGATAATGTAGGTGGCATCATAGTTCATGCATATTAGCTCAAGTTCATAAAGACCCATAAGCACACCAAATTTGATGACAACCAAACAACCCTTTCCTGAGGAATCTGGCATTTTGTGTGTGTATTTTGCATTATTTCTGGGGTGCTCAAACATACTGAGAATAAAGGTCACAGTGACCCAATTTCAGCTTTCTGGGGAGAACTTTTGAGGAACTCTCAGGATGTCAAGTTAGAAGATTCTGGGTCCAATGGTTATGATTTGTTCCCTATTTTGGTATCAAATTTTCAATTATTCTGGGGGGTCATATTGGCCCAATAGCTTGGAGAATATGGGTAACAGAGACCTAATTTCAGGTTTCAAAGGGTATTTTTCAAGGACCTCCCTGGATGTCAAGTTATAAGATTCTATGCCCAATTGTTATGATTTGTGCCCTGTTAACAAACAGATGACCACATCTTTAAAGGTCTCAAAACAGAGAAAAAAAATTGTAAAAATTTGAAAAAATACAGGTGGTGCCGGAAGTCTGCAGAAACTGATTAAACATTCTATGAACAGTATCTATGCAAAGAATCATGGTGATCAATGCATTAGTTGTTCAGATACTTGAGCTTTTGTATCCAATTTTCCATTATTCTGGGGGGGGGGGGGTATTTTGAAGCCCCATAGCTCAGAGGTTATGGGTAACAGGGAACTAATTTAGGCTTCCAAGGAGACTTTTCATGGGCCTCCCTTCATGTCAAGAAAGAAGATTCTAAGTGCAGTCGTTACAATTTGTGGCCTGTTTACAGATGATCACATCTTTAAAGGTCTCAAAAAGAGAGAAAATCGTAAAAAAATTGAAAAGATACAGTCTGCAGAAACTGATGAAACACTCCTTGATCAATATCCATACAAAGAATCATGGTGATCGATGCATTAGTTGTTGCGATACTTGAGCTTTTGTGTAAAATTTTCCATCATTCTTGGGGGGTACTTCGAAGCCCCATAGCTCATAGGTTTTGGGTAACAGACACCTAATTTTAGGTTTCCAAGGAGACATTTCATGGGCCTCCCTGCATGTCAAGATACAAGATTCTAGGACAAGTCATTACGATTTAGGCCCTGTTAACAGATGACCACATCTTTGAAGGTCTCAAAATCAGAGAAAAAAATTATAAAACATCGAAAAAATACAGGTGGCGCCATCAGTCTACAGAAACTGATGAAACATTCCATGACCAATATCTATGCAAAGAATCATGGTGATCAATGCATTAGTTGTTCAGATACTTGAGCTATTGTTTCCAATTTTCCTTAATTCATGGGGGTATTTGTGGCCCCATAGCTCAGAGAATATGGGTAACAGAGACCTTATTTTGAGTTTCCAAGGAGACATTCCATGGGCCTCCCAGCACGTCAAGATACAAGATTCTAGGTCAAGTCATTACGATTTGTGCCCTGTTAACAGATGACCACATCTTTAAAGGTCTCAAAAAAAGAAAAAAATTGTAAAAAATAAAAAAAATACGGGTGGTGCCACCAGTCTGCAGAAACTGTTGAAACACTCCATTATCAATATCCATGCACAGAATCATGGGGATCAATGCATTAGTTGTTCAGATACTTGAGCTTTTGTATCAAATTTTCCTCATTTTGGGTAGTTAACGGACAGACAGACTGACGGACAGACGGACAAAGAGTAATTGCTAAAGCTCAGATGAATTACAGTCAGCTGAGCTAAAAATGTTTCCATTGAGGTTTGAACCCGTTTACTTTGGTTTTGCCCAGGGGCAAACAGAATGTTTGATATAAAACAGAGCTGAAGGATATTTATGAGCTACATTTGTTCTGTGACTCATTTCATTTAACCACTGCTTGCTATTTTTTTTTTTTGCTGAGTCTTACTACCAGGCATCTTGCATAGGGGCAAGTAAGTCCAGACCAATGCCATACAGGTTTCATACTGTGCACCCAACTTGGAATTATGAAATACTGTGGTTGTCCTTTATTCTTGCGAGGGTTTTCAAATTCGCAATATTGGCCAGAGTGAAAATATCACAAAAATGAAACCTTGGTGACTATATAAGCCCCCTATACACAGGAGATTAGTTTTTGTATTGCCTCACTTGTATCTTGATAGCATTTTCAATGCATGTAGCGCTGATGGCAAAAAAATTATATAATTCTAAATAAAAGCATCTTTAAAGTTATCTTGTAAATCAAATATTGATATTATAAATCATATTGGAACTTTTATATTATTTGTCAATAATGGATAATTATAGGTGTAATGATCTTTTTTTGTTCCCTACAAATTAGCAGATTGAGTGAGCATATCAAAAATTCATAATAAAGGATATATTATGTGTACATTACTGTATGGTGAGATCGGGAAAATGAAACCCGTGCGAAACCCTGAACAAGTAAAATTCATATAATATTTAAAGGTGCCCATACACCTACCTTTCGAAAAAGAATTTGTGTGATTTCTGGCTTCCTCTGTGTATAAATTAATGAGATGGGATTGGCATTTTCTGGCCTATTTTATAACAGTTCAGGGGGTTATCTTTAGTTAACAGACATCAGACATTGAAATAGGCCTCTCTAAGTCCTGACTATTCAAACATATTTTGCAGAAAAGAGTACTCAAGTCTAAAATTTGGTAGCTGTATCAGTGATACACCCAAGGTCTTCTAGATCCATCACCAGAAACTGGCAGTATGATTAGAGTAACTCCGGCTAGTAATTGAGAAGATAATGGGGAGCGGCCATTTTGCACTGGAAGCAATAAGTAGTCTGAATCGAGTGCAGTTTATGATTGGCCTCAATCATAATGTCATTACATGGTGCTATGCTGGTGTCTGGGATTACTTTAACAGCACAAAATCTAATGTCACATGGATCCTGTTTTAAACCTGTTTGTTCTTAATATTGTCCAACTGTGGACACTGCAAATGAGTGTGAAAGATCCTTGGGTACAGATTTTAAATGAATCCTCTTAGTGCTGCAATGGCCTAATTCTTCTCAGTTACATCGAGGTATTGTCTATCAATAAACAAACTCACCTGGGGTGCACAAACAGAAAAAAATAAAGATATTCTAGACAGGGCAAAATATCCAGCAATGAAACCCCTCAATTTAAAAAGAAATCAAAATGTCTTCAATTCTTATTTGATACAATAAAGTTATATCATCTTTAAAACCAGCAGAATATTCTGTCAGACACTGTGATGAATTGTCTCTTTTAATATAACTGAAAAAAGTTACTGAAACTTTAAATTGAGTAAATATAAAATAGATTAACGGCGAGTCAACCAAATGATAATATCCCTGCTACTTTCTCACTAAAAACTGAATTTTTAAATTTTGTTTGCAACTTATTATTTTATCTTTAAATTTTTACTGATGAAAGAAGCAATGCAGATGTAGGTATGAACAATCTTTGGCGTAAATGTGCATCCTCATATGCACAGGTGTGCACCTTCATAAGTGAAGCTGTGTACCTTCATAAGTAGAGGTGTGAACCTTCATATGTGTAGGTGTGTGCCTACTTATGTGGAGGTGTGCACTTTCTTATGTGCACACACTTCAAGGGGTCTACCTTTCAATTCATGTTCACCTAATTATTACGTGTGCAGATAAATTGTGCACCAATGTGACACACCTGATATCAGTGATATATCTTATAAAGTCACAGATATTCTTTATAATTAACATTAAAGATTATATATCTCACCTGTAGTAAAAAAAAAATCTTGATATATCGATATAAAGTCATACACACACCTGTAGTTACATATATTCTTTATAGCATTATATAACAAAGGAAAACTTATCATAATTGTATTATTTTATCTTCTTGAAAGATGAAAATCAAAATAAAAATGATTGATGCAGGGGGTTAAAACTGATGCAGGTGGTGCCTGAGAACCATAACCTTTTATTTTTTTGGCCCAAGTTGTAGTTACATATCAATTTCTGAACACGGTCGCATTATCTCACCTGTAGCAGTGGAGTCTGACTCTGTCTCCTCGTCTTTAATGAAGTTATTCAGGTCATACTCGATGTTCATCTGCGCCAGCTCCCTCTTCAGGTGGATTATCCTCTCCTGCGTGTTGATCTTCTCCTGCGCTAATCTCTGCATCTCCTGCTCAAACTCTCGCTCCTTCCACTTCAAACTCTGCAAAATATTTATTTTTTAAATAAGGCAAGCCAAGGAACCTGACGTGATAGTCAGATATATACTGACATTGTGTCAACACAAAACAGAAAGTTTTTGATGCAGTGCTCATCCAGCAACCCTGTCACTTAAAATGAAGCAAATTTTCACTTGCCACATGGAATGAACTTATCAGTGTCACCAAAGACAGTTGGTGACAACTCAGGAGGCCAAACATGCAGGTTCAAAATCCTGTATAAAAGTTTATAAGGTGACAACCAAGCCCAATCTGATTAAACAAACAAAATCAAAACAGGTCAAGAAATAAAGTGAAGCATTTTTTTATGATTTTGAAAATTTTTGGATAAATTTGCATAAAAAATGAATTTTAAAGTTCTGTGATGATGTTTAAAAGCCAACACCTAGCCCTATCTGATAAACAAACAAATCAAATTTGAGCAAGAAGGAGAAGACAGATACTGAACTGTGGCCAGGCACCAAATGGATGGACAGACAGGCATAAGCATCACTATGGCATAAGCACATCAGGTTATCTATGGCCCCACATGCTGGATGAGCTAAAAATGTGAACATACACATACCACACATTCATGTCATGGAGTGTGACTACATAACATGGCATTGGTACAAGCTTCCTTTCATAATATCAAAACTCATAATAATTTAATAACAAGTGACCCATAGGTCATGACGCTCAGCTGCCAAGCATGACCTGTAACATCATGGGCTGGGATTCACAACTTCCAGTCAAATTTTGAAGAAACAATTTACCAATAGGGCAATTTCGGCTAAGCTGCTGGCCAGCTGCCAGGCACAGGGGTGGGCCCAAACACAGCCCTGCTTGACCAGGGCACTGCTGTGTGTTTGTACTGTGTATATAGGTCAGCACGCACATACATATTCAGTATTAAGTCTGTAAAGGAGCTCAAACATTTGAAAGAGAGGGGAATAATAATTGCACAGAGTAGGACAGCATGTCAATAATATTCGAAGATGCAGATGGAAAACTTATCCTTAACAAGAAACACACTGACTTCACCCAGGTACAAGCACAAATAGCATGCACAGGAATTCACAACTGTTCTTTCCTGGGATTCATAAATAAAGGAAAACATGTTGTTAATGTTACCCTTTAATGAAGTGTTCTTGAATTAAATATTGTACAAGTTAATTAACTTTTATGAAATTCATTTGCTCAAAACCTTTACTGGTGACATTGAAAAATGTAATAATTGGCCCAGTTCATAATGCATTCTATCTCATATTCAATGCATATTTCAATTTATGCCAAGCCCTGCTATAAAACGCACAGCCCTGCCACAAGAGTGAGTTTTATTGACAAATATCTCATTTTTATTGGGATAATCCCTGACTATATCTTAAGTTTTGATTTGTCTTATGGCACGTTCAACATATATTATGCATACACAGGTAACTTTCCTCAAGTTTTGATGGCTTTTACCCCAGTGTTTTCCCCAAGACTGAAAATAGGCATATTGAGCGTGGCTCTCCTGGGCAGTAGCAAAGGCCTAATGTTGAATTCTCAAACTGCCATTATTTCATCCCTAGGCTATAAACACTACAGGGACCTGTACTGTTTCACAATGGCAGCATCATAGATGGACCCAGGATAAAGTTTTGAAACAAAGATGAAGCTTAGCATAATCCAAACAAGCATTTGGAATGTATTTGTTTATAATTGGACAAAGTACCTCTCTGATTCATTGGTCCAAATGGATTTTCTACTCTTAATTCTGTGTAGATAATGATGAACCTTGCTAAGCCCTGTTTGTTAGGTAAAAATATACAGGTAGATAAACCTTTACATTTGGGGGTTTGAACACTTAGGCAAGAAAGTTCAATTAGATGATGAAAACCCTGCAACATGAGCTTAGGATAAACAAAAATGGAAGGCCAGAAAATGAAATGTTCACCATCATAGCCTCTTCTGATATGCACAAGTGTCACTAGAAATTCCAAAAAGAGTGTTAGTTTTGTTCTTTTGCATACCTTTAGCAGACCCTCCCCATTTGATTACAACAGTTAGTAAAACAACAACAAAGGACAGCATGCAACAGACACACACACACACACACACACACTACAGGGCTGCTTCATGTATGTATGGGGACATACTGACCAGTAGCTCAGCCCAGCACAATGTTTGGGCCCGCCCCAGCATCTGGCACCCTGCCAGCAACTTAGCCGAAGTGCCCCTATTTGTTGAAATTTTCTACGACAACAGAAATATATATCACCTATGTCTGGTTAAAACACAGTGAATTGATGGTCTGAGGAAAATGTATGATTGTTAAGGTATCCAGAACTATTCCCATAGCTTACTTGATACCTGCCAGTCTCAAAAGGAACACCACAAAGGGCAAATATAAGATCAAAATATATAGCAAAAAATCAAGAAAATCCATGCAAGAATTATTGAGAAACAGGTGCTTCTGTATGAATTTTTATTCAATACAAGCCAACTGTACTGCACTTTCATATATGATGATAATATTTATTAAGAAATATTTGACCCAATCCTTTGCAAGATTACATTAATATACATCCGACTGCCTTCACTTTTACAGTTCTTGAGATAATATGATCAAAAGGAATTTCCTGGTGGCCATTTTGGACTTCTGACAGGTCTGAAATCAGACAACAACCATTCTCTAAATCAGACCAAAAATTGAAGGTAAATAACTGAAACTGCACTGAAAAAAGGATTTCTAAGGTGGCTAACTGGCAGACATAATGGATTTCTGACAAGTCTGACATTTGATATCACACATCCTCCAACAAGAGACCAAACTTGGTGCAAATTCTCCAAATGATGTTACAGTAATGAATGTCCAAAACAATTCAAAAGGCATGTTCAGGCGCTGATATCAGATTTATAGATATGCAAATGTAAAAGTGTAGGTCCAATATTTTTAATTATCACTCTGGTTTTCAATGGGGTCAGCAGGGTTGGTAAACTGCAAAACCTGAAAGAATAGAACAAACACTTGCTTTTATATGTGGTGATTTATATAAAAATATTCAGATATCTAGGAAACAAAGTTTATTGCTATGATTCCATAAAATAAACTGCAAAATGTTCCCATCATCTTATAAATCAGTAGCTAAACCTTATGCTATACTCTCATAGTGTTAATTCCTGGCTGAAGTATTCCAACAACAGTGTTTTGTTATGCAGTAACGAGGTACTTATCACTCAGCCTTATCACTTAATAGCCTGATACAAAAGGGAGTCATATGTCACCAGTGTCACTCACAATTACAGCCACACGGTGAGATGTACCAGCTGGAGTGCAAGCTTATATTTACAAGAAAAATAGAGATGGTCTACAAAATAAGTTTACCTGACCTATGACCTTGGCCTTTTGCCCACATATCAACTGGATTCTTTCTAAATGATGGGTAACTACTAACCAATTACATCTGGCCGGGTGTAATAACTTGGCAACCAATGAGTGAATAACTTAGACCTGCCACCTTTAACCTCCTGACCAGCTGACCTCAAAATCAATTAGTTTTTTCTTCATGCAAAAAGACCCATAAATATGAAGTTTGAATCACATTCAGTGATGCATAGATGTGGCATATGTGAAAGACTGAAGGTTTGGGTTGAACAGTTTCACTTGAAATATGTTCACAAGCATTTAGAACAATATTGTGACCTTGACCTTTGACCTTTTGAACTAAACATCAATAGGCTTCTTCCCCTATTGGTAGGTAAGCCATATATGACAGATGGAAAGTATAGATTGAAAAGTTTGCCTGAAAATGACTCCACGCAAGAAGAGGGTGCTGTGAACTTGACCGTTGACCTCAAAATCAACAGGTCTTTTCCCCTGTTGGCAGAGAAGCGATATCAGTGCTGAAAGGTTTGGAATGAAAGGTCTAGCTTGAAATGTGTCCACAACCTTTTCAAAGAAGTGGATCCTGTGACCCTGACCTATGACCTTGTGACCTCAACATCTATAGGATTCTTCTCCCACTTAGTAGGTGAGCTATATGTGAAAGATCAAAGAATTGGGATGAAAGGTTTGGCTTAAAATGCATCCACAGGCTTTTAAAAGAAGTTGGTACTGTGACCTTGACCTTTGACCGTGTGACCTCAAAATAATTATGGTTCTTTCCATGTTGGTAGGTGAGCTGTATGTGAAAGACGGAAGGTTTGGGATGAAAATTTTGGCTAAAAGAATTATTTCTGGGGGGTGCAAACACACCCCATAACTTCGAGAATATAGGTCGCAGTGACCTAATTTCAGGTTTGCAAGGAGATCTTTTTAGAACCTCTGAGACTGCATAGGGTTCATGGCCCTAGCCCCTATGGTTATGATTTGTGCCCTGCTAAGGGCAATGGACAAAGACCCATCGCTATAGCCCAGCATGACTGAAAGTCAGCTGAGCTAAAAATAATATTAAATTATACATTCAAATGCCACAGATTTTGATATTAAGTAATAATTATTTCATATGATATATTATACATCATTCCATTGCTATAATACAAAAGATACTTCTTGGTATAATGTAATTATGATAAGATTATGATAAATTATGCATCATCCCTCACTTAATACAGTACAAAAAATGTCTAAGATGTCTTCAGTATATTACAGAACAAAGGGAGCATGAGGACATCAGTGTATGTTTATGTTTGGAGTAACATGTATGTATAATATATATATATATATATATATATATGTATGTATAGAAATAGCAAGGAGCAAGGAATAATCCTGGCATGATGTACCCAAAGACAAATGTCTGGTCTACCCAGAATAATCTCAGGCCTGATGTACCCACAGATGTGTCTGGTCTACCCAGGAATAATCTCAGGCCTGATGTACCCATAGACGTGTCTGTTCTATCCAGGAATAATCTTAGGCCTGATGTACCCACACATGTTTCTGGTCTACCCAGGAATAATCTCAGGCCTGATGAACCCACACATGTTTCTGGTCTACCCAGGAATAATCTCAGGCCTGATGTACCCACAGACATGTTTCTGGTCTACCCAGGAATAATCTCAGGCCTGATGTACCCATAGACATGTCTGTTCTACCCAGTAATAATCTTAGGCCTGATGTACCCATAGACGTTTCTGGTCTACCCAGGAATAATCTCAGGCCTGATGTACCCACAGACATGTTTCATATCTACCGAGGAATAATCTCAGGCCTGATGTACCCACAGACATGTTTCTGGTCTACCCAGGATTAATCTCAGGCCTGATGTACCCATAGACGTGTCTGGTCTACCCAGTAATAATCTTAGGCCTGATGTACCCATAGACGTTTCTGGTCTACCCAGGAATAATCTCAGGCCTGATGTATCCTCACACATGTTTCTGGTCTACCCAGGAATAATCTCAGGCCTGATGTATCCTCACACACGTTTCTGGTCTACCCAGGAATAATCTCAGGCCTGATGTACCCACAGATGTGTCTGGTATACCCAAGAATAATCTCAGGCCTGATGTACCCACAGATGTGTCTGGTATACCCAAGAATATCTTAGGCTGATGTACCCACCGAAGTGTCTGGTCTACCTAGGAATAATCTTAGGCCTGACTTACCCACAGACGTGTCTGGTCTCCCCAGGAATAATCTCAGGCCTGATGTACCCACAGATGTGTCTGTTCTATCCAGGAATAATCTTAGGCTGATGTACCCACAGACATTTCTGGTCTACTCAGGAATAATCTCAGGCCTGATGTGCCCACAGATGTGTCTGGTCTAGCCAGGAATAATCTTAGGCCTGATGTACCCATAAATGTTTCTGGTCTACCCAGGAATAATCTCAGGCCTTATGTACCCACAGACATGTTTCATGTCTACCCAGGAATATTCTCAGGCCTGATATACCCATAGACGTTTCTGGTCTACCCTGGAATAATCCCAGGCCTGATGTACCCACAGATGTGTCTGGTCTACCCAGGAATAATCTCAGGCTTGATGTACCAACAGACGTGTCTGGTCTACCCAGGATAAATCTTAGGCCTGATGTACCCATAGACATTTCTGGTCTACCCAGAAATAATCTCAGGCCTGATGTACCCACAGACATTTTTACTGTCTACCGAGGAATAGTCTCAGGCCAGATGTACCCACAGATGTGTCTGGTCTACCAAGAAATAATCTTAGGCCTGATGTACCCATAGACGTTTCTGGTCTACCCAGGAATAATCTCAGGCCTGATGTACCCACAGATTTAACTCTGGTTTAATTATGGATAATCTTTGTCTGAAGTACCCAGAGATTTAAACTCTGATTTAGCCATGAACAATACTGGTTTCTTAACATAACAATGAGAGTGTCATATTTTCAGAAAGGAGGTATTTTTTATTGGGGGGGGGGGGGTATATATGTCAAATGAAAGCTTAATCCATAAATACAACTTTGTTTATTTCATATCTGGAGTGCAGTAACTAGTAAGCTAAATGAAATGACAGAGAGAACCATGCACTATGGATGTTACAGTTTGCTTTTCAATTCATTTGCATGTAGAGATAAGTGCATTAAATATTATTATAAAACATTACACATTATACAAATTTAAAGTTTTAAACTAATCAACTGTAAAAGCAGTGTATTGGTAAAGCTATTTTTGTCTTTCTTCTTCTCTCGGACAATTTTATGGTTAATTTTAAACAAGGAAGTAACATGGATGGATGACTGTCAGAATAAAATATCCAGTTGTAATTATTTTCATGAGAGCGAGGTGTTCTTTGAATACACAGAATAGCTTTACTTCCTTCTAGTACAGAATTTGTTTACAATGCATTATTTGAATGTGAATGCAACATGATACATGAAAATGCTTAAACATTTGGTGGAAATGCAACATTTTCCTTGCTATGATTGAAAGATAATATCAGCATGTGACAAAAAAAAAGTTAAAACAAATAAATTCAAATGTGTTACAATTCTGGATACTAGTGTTTTTTTGTATTTAAAAATTATTCCATCCTTTAGTCAGTTGGATACTTTCACTACTATTCATTAAAGTATTTGTATTTTATATTTACATTAATACAATTTAATTGTTTCAGGCCCTAGTATAATACATCTGGCATCACTGGCAGCAGACTATCCAATCAGACTGCTTGCTTTGGGATAAGGGCCAATCAGAATCAAGTGTACAGTTTATTTTTATTTTTTTAATCAAAACTTAAACCCAGAGCTGACTGACTATTACAAATACTTAAAAAGTATCTATAGTAGATAAAGAACAAGTTTCCCAAGACATTGGGCATAGGCCCCTTCCTCAGTCATATATTGACACCTAACAAGGTCATGGTCACCTGGGACATGCAAGGTAATCATTTTTAACTTGTCTGTAAGTCAACTGAACTAATTTGTGTATCCCATTTGAGTAAAAAATATGCACAACTTGCTAGGTAATTAGATTAAACAAGATCCTATATTTGATTACAAAGATATAAGTGATTTGAGGATAATTATGGTTACCTGGTGGTTTGCATTTTTGTTTAACAAATATGGAATTATTCAAAGTCGAGGGCACTCTCACAGTCAAAAAGGTTCAAAAGGTAAAGCATTCACATATAATAATTAATTTCTATTCTAGCTGATCAGACCTTGAAGATCCAGGTCAAGGTCACCTGTTTTTGAACTTGCCAAGGAACTTGGTTGAAACAAATAATGTTTTAAATTTTAGGAAAAGATATGCCATACTTTAAACATTATGGGGTTCACAAAAAAAAATTCTATTTCAGCTTATTTGACCTTGATGGTCAAAGTCATAGTCTAATTTGTCTAAAATTAAATTCTAAATTTCATAAAAAAAGGTGAGTTGTTAAAGTTATCGCTTTCACAAGAAATGACAGACGGCAACAATTTCTACTGACTAAGAACAATTATTCTATTTATCAGACTGAAGCAGAGGTCACTGTGGTCTTCCCAAATATGCCAAAATATGTACGCTATTTCCTGTTAATATGAGTGCAAATGCTTCATGTTTCATATAAACTGAAGCCTTTTGTACAATTAGTAATATAACCTAATGAAACCTCATTTGTGTGCAAGTATACAAGACAGTAAGTGAATAATAGTTTACCATTAGTGGTTGTGTAAAAATTAATTACATGGATGATGTAGGAAAGTAAAGTGATATATATATATATATATATATATATATATATATATATATATATATATATATATATATTTATTTGGTGCATGGAGTATAAAATTATATTGTTAGGATAATACATTAAAATAATCAAAAGTAATTAGCAAGTACACAGCTTGAGTTATAAGCATTTGAGCGTTATATTGCTTTTAACTGCTGACTGCAGACACATGAGTTCCAGCATGCGTCATAACCAGGCATATAAACAAAACCCACTTGTTTACAAACTCAATGCACGCAGCCCATGGCCAGCTGCCACATGGCAAGATCAGTGCCGTGTGCAAAAACGTCTCTGTTACTCAGTCTGACAAAAATGTGGGAGGTCCCGGGTATGAGAGACTAGAAATAAGCTCCGCCCACTTTGGGTGCTTTCCAGTTGAAGTGGGTGTCATGGCTGAGAGAAACATGCTTGCAACTATCGGCAGTCGCCGGAATACGAACCATGTTTATCTAAATGTACAGATCTATGCATTTGCCATGTTTTGCAAAAAATAAGTTTATCTTCAACTGGTTGAGGCTATATTTCCAAGCACAACAATGGAGGTCTAATAATTCATGACCCATTTAGATGAGTCACTGGACAGTATTTTGGGCCATCGAGCGACTCAGCCCAGTCAACATATGCCATACAATCAATAGTTATCATTTGGTTAATAACCTTGGTTCCTCTTGTATATCATGCTTATCTTTAGTTGACCTGAATACCAAGAGACGGGGTCTTGTATATGCCCAAGTATATACATCTATAATACATTCTGTGGTTCCTTAATTATAAAGGATTGTTGATATTTTCACGTTACACCCACAGTTCCCTTCGATATTCATTAAATGTTAAAAGATCGCAGTATTCCGTGGATTTTTATTGGAGGCGTGTGAATATGTGTAGAAATATTGAGTTAATTCTGAATATTTTGCAAAATTCAGTCTTTCTCACTGAACCACCTCAATGTGGCTATACTATTTAATTAAAATGAAAATATTTCTATTTGAGAGATTAATTGATTGCAAAATGTCAGTGGGCACCATTTGAAATCCCAAGGCAGAACTGCACGTCAGCATGGAAGGAAGTGCATTAGTTAAAAGGTCATAGATCAAAATCTAAATATTTTCAATCACCCTGTCAACATATATACAATCAAACAATACAAATACCTTACCAGGGTATCTTAATTAGGACTTGAAATGTCTGACCTAACTTTACTGTTAACAAAATGCCCTATACTGTGAAACAGCATAATTTGCATAAAGGATTCAAAGGTCACAAAACACTGTTTATGGACAGGGCCCTGGTCGCACTTGGAACATTACAAACTGATGATGAGGTGACTGTGAAATTCATTCTCTCATGGACAGCTTACTGAGCCATGGCGTATTCAGTATTCAAAATAGTGAATAACATGACAAGAGTCAAGGTACCACAACATGAATTTACAACATAGGATTTACACTGTTTTCTTTCACTGTTAATCATGTTTTCAGACATACTGCCAGCTGTTTTTAAGCTTTATTAATCCAACATAATCCTAAATTAATTTAACATGTAAATACTTTGGACTTTACACACACACACACTCTCTCTCTCTCTCTCTCTCTCTCTCTCTATATATATATATAGAGAGAGAGAGAGAGAGAGAGAGAGAGAAAGAGAATACCTTTATATATTTATATATATAATATATATATATATATATATATATATATATATATATATATATAACATATTTATATACATGTTATATTATAAATGTTATAATATAGGTAAAGTGAACAACCATGAATCATCAAGATGGTTAAAATAAGAAGAAAATTGTACACACATAGAATCCTGGCCTTTAAAATTTGTTATTTATATAATAACGTTAGATGACGGAGAGCCTAGAGTTAGAACATATGCCTTAAAGTAGCTTTACCTCAGGCTGAAAAATAACTGGAAAAAGGTATCTGGAGTGCAAACAATAGGCCAAAAATCCTGAAAAGGGTCTGGAAATTTTTGCATGAAAAAAAGGGGTTGGTGCATGGCCACCCAGGCAAAAATGGGCATTAGGTGGAAGGCCACACCACATTAATTTATTGTTCTTCTGACTCGGGGAATACAAAATGTTGATTGGTCCTGAGTGCGTGTGTGTGTTGGGGGGGGGGGGGGGGTCCATCCTTTTTTTTAAATTTACTGGTGAGGAATGAGTAAAATTTCGACACTAAGTTTTTTATAAGGATATATGTTTATGAGGTTTTCCAAAATATATGTCCTGGGATCAGTTTGAAGCCAACCTGTCTACCCAAACTGGAGTTATCATCCATAAACTAATTTGTCAATGGATGGGCCCTGTTTTCTTATCCTTTGACCCCAAAATCAAAAGGAAACTTCCAGTATTAGCAGGTGCACCACATGTTGATGATGGAAGGATTGAGATGAAAAGTTTGGCTTATAAATGCATCCACAATCTTTCTAAAGTAGTGTGTCCTGTGACCTTGACCTTTGACCTCATGACCCCAGAATCAACAGTTCTTACTTCATTGGTGGGCCATATATAAGTCAAGTCTGAAACCAATATTTCAAACCAAACTGGTGTTATCATCTGGAAACTAATATGTGGATTGATGGCCCCCATGACCTTGACCTTTGACCTTGTGATCCCAAAATCCCTCAGTTACTTCCACTATTGGCAGGTTAGCAATATCCTGAAGATCGAAGGTTTGGGACAGAAAGTTGGGCTTCAAATGCATATGCATTCTTTTAAAAAAAGTCCTGTAACCTTGACCTTTGACCTCATGGCCCCAAAATCATATAGGTTCTTGCTTTAGTGGCGGGCCACAGGTAAGTCAAGTTTGAAATCCATGTGTCAATACAACCTGGATTTATCATCTGTAAACAAATTTGTGTGGATGGACAGACAGACAAACAGACAGACAGACAGGGTGATAATTATATGCATCAACTTGTGATCAATAAACACACCAGGTTTTGGGACTCTGGATGTAATTACAGCTGAGACACTGACATGATTGTTGTCATTTTATAGTAAAAAAATTGAAAAATATTCATAAAAATAACAAAAAATACAGGTGGCGCCACCACTTTTCAAGAACTGACAAAACCAGTCATGGTCAATATTCAAGGCAAGATTCATGACAATCCATGCATTAATTATCAAGATATTGGAGGTTTTGTATTATATTTTTGATTATTCTGGGGGGGGGGGGGGTACTTTCAAGCCCAATAGCTCAGAGGATATAGGTCACAGTGACCTAATTTCAGGTTTCCAAGGAGATTTTTTATGGACCTCCTTGGATGTTCTCTTTAAAGTTTCTAGGACCAGCCGATTTGTGCCCTGCTAACGGACGGCCGAACGGACAACGAACAAAGCGCCATTGCTATACTTCAGTTGACTTACATTCAGCTGAGCTAAAAAAACATGCCTTAATTCTTGAAATGGTGTGAATAAATTACAATTTTTAATCCATTTAACATGAGAATTGTAATAATGATAATTTTGTTTTTAAAGGGGCCCAATCACCTATAAAGCATGTTAAATTAAAACGAAAAATTGCTTCTTCTCTTTAAAATAAATTTGTACCTTCCAATATATTACCCTGAAACTGTTTGCCTACTCTCGTAACCAAGCATGAAAAACAGAGGACCAGGCGGGATCAAAGGTGTCAACATAAACACTGCAGGTGGGAATCAACACTCACAACACCTACCAATCAGAAGATTCCCTGACTGACTTGACCCCAAAAATGATAAACATGTTCCCGCTCACTAAAACATTTGGTGTTGCGGATCCCAACTGGACCTCCAGTCATGTTGCCTTGTTATGGTAAACAGATTGTGTTTACAAACACCCAGAGCTATAGCACTGTGTATAACAGCAGTATGCAAGGTACTGAGAGTGAAATTGTCTGTTGGGATAGTTTTGCTGGGAAACTTTTGTATAAAGCAAAACTGAACTAATAGTATGATAGACAAGGTGTAATATTCCTGCTGATTATGTCTCTTTAAATGATGATTCCTCTGAAGGGATATGTGCAAGGGCAGCAACAAGTGACATGAATAAACTAGACATTTCTTGGCACCGCAGGTGCCAGAGTATCCCCAGACATAGTAGGCCCACACTGCTTTAAGAATAGGTCCCCTATTTTTAGCAGCATATACTGACACTTGGCAAGCAATTATTGTTTCTTCCATCTATCAATCCACAATCTTTTTGAAGATGTTGGTCCTGTGACCTTTATCTTTTTAAAGATGTGTCCTGTGACCTTGACCTTTGACCTCATGACCCCAAAATCAATTTGGGTCTTGCTTTTCCAATGGGACATATACAAGTCAAGTTTGAAATCTATACATCAATAAAAGCAGGAATTATTATCCAGAAACTAACTTTTGGACAGATGGCTCCTGTGACCTTCACCTTTGACCTTGTGACCTCAAAATTGATAGTGTTCTTCCTCTCTTGGCAGGTGAACCATATGTGCAAGATGAAAGATCTGAGATGAAATGTTTGGCTGAAAATGCATCCACATCTTTTTAAAGATGTCCTGTGACCTTGACCTTTGACCTCATCACCCCAAAATCAATTCGGGTCTTGCTTTTCCAATGGGTCATATACAAGTCAAGTTTGAAATCCATACATCAATAAAAGCAGGAATTATTCAGAAACTAATTTTTGGACAGATGGCTCCTGCGACCTTAACCTTTGACCTTGTGACCTCAAAATTGATAGGGGTTTTCCACTCTTGGCAGGTGAAATATATGTGCAAGATGAAAGATCTGAGATGAATTGTTTGGCTGAAAATGCATCCACAATCTTTCTAAAGATGTGTCCTGTGACCTTGACCTCATGACCCCAAAATCAATAGACCTCATCCCATAACCCATCTCTCTACATATGCATAATATGAAAGAAATCTGTCCATTAGTTTTTGACTTATAATGCTTACAGTACTGTTAAGTGGCAATTATGAGGGTATTAAAAGACGCTAAAACAAGAAAAGGATAATAGGTGGTGCCACCAGTTTCTGGTATATCACAAGGCTATTCAAGATCTTCGGTCACCTTGATTTTTTTACCAGTCCATGCAAGCTTACTTGAGATATTTAAGAATTTGTGTTATTTTCAGCAAAAATGGACCTATTCAAGGTCAAGGTCACTCTCCTAGCATAGGTCATGACCCCATTTTAAATAGGCTTTGTCCCATTACCTATATCTATACAAATGTAAAGTTTGAAAAAGATCAGTGAAATATTTTTTTTAGTTATCCCGCTCACAAGGTTTTTCTGTGGCGTGACCGTCATGAAACCATAGTATCCCGACTTTGTCTGGGGATACAATTACCAAAGGACTTGGTGCTCATTCACAAAAAGTATGTCTGATAAACGGGAGAACTTTGTTGAAACAAGTTATGTACCACATCTGAGGACAAATTGTGGAATACTTCAAAAGTTATGGGGTTCACAAAAAATTTTACATTTTGGCAGATTTGACCTTGAAGGTAAAAGTCAGATTCACCTGTTTTCAAACTTTTCTTAGATTTTGGTAGAAATAATTTGTGTTTCAAATATCAGGGAAAAATTTGCACCCCTACAAAAGTCAAGTTATTGCATTCACCAGATATTCTACAGACAACAGAATTGAACACATCATGTCTCCCCTGGAGGGGGGGGGACATAAATAATAAACAGATTAGCCATTTCGATCACTCAATGCATTAAGTTTACCTTGCTCACTCATTCATTCACTCTCTCACCTGGATGTGTCTGAGAGCTCCTCTTAGTATGCTAAGATTTGACGTTTTCTTATCCTCCATGTTGGGCACCTGTTTCTTCAAAGCTTCAAAACATTCCTTCAAGTGTGCTCGCCTTGAAATAAAAGAAATGTAATTACCTATAATCTGAATCTGGTGAACAGATTCAACATACAACAAATATTAAATACACCACTGAACATTTTTTTGCATTTTATCAAGAGACTTAAAATGTATCCGATGATGTCACTTTGTCAGTCAAAAGAAGACTGCAGACCCTCACCATGTGCTCTCTGGGGAGTAAAGAGTGAACTGCACTTTAAAATTTTTGAAACCCTTTGAATTCTAGGATCTGAATTCCAGACCATCTATAAGGAAGACTTGTAAGTACTTTAATGTACAGACCTACCTAGTCTTTTTTTTTCGAGTAAAATTATACAGAGGTCTTTCGAGTTAAAGGTCAGTACGGACGTTCATACATGCAGACCCTCTTCAGGGGCAGGGCAAGGGTAATATACCAATGAACTTAAAACTCTATCAGCAGCTAGTTTGTCAAGTGAGCTAAGACAGTTATTGTAGAGAAGCCTATAGGATTTGTAGAGAAAAAATGGATCAAACTGTCATAAGGCTTGAATAAAACCAAAAAATATACATCAACAAGCATTCAAATACTGATGATTTTGACTTACTTCTGACTATTCAAGATAATGGTATAAAGGAATATAATTTCATTATTTCCTTGAAAATACATTTTCCAACTAAAACTTGCATTCTTACTATAATAAAATGTCAACTCTTTTAAAACCAACCTTATTAAATAAAAGTACACTGACATGTTTTTACATACACACATAAACAAGCGAGTCAACAGATAGATAATCTATTAATATACTTAATATAGTTATTAACTAAGCACAGTCAACCACACATCCTATAACCACTACTACATTCCATTAAAACATTCTTAACACCATTTTCAATAAACTGTGTGTATTTAAAACACAGAGAACCAAATAATCTGGATTTTATAAAAAAAATTCTGTATTCTGAAGGAAGTTTACATGGAAATTGCATGCACACCGAAGCCCATGCTATTTATTAACACTGATAAAGGGAAACCAATTATTATTTTCCTGTGTGAGATGTCAAATTATTAGGCAGACGAATTCAGTCACGCTATAGCCAAGTGAATGTAATAATTAAAGACCCGTTGCATTCACCAAATTTTCAGTATATATGAATGATAATATTTCACCATGATACCAATTAGGTTTCCTTGGTCTATGATGGGACAAGTATCATAATATTTCCCTGAAAACCATGGATAAGCTTGTAATCACTAGTCCATAAACCAGCAATTTTGCTGAATAGGGTTGCCTGCATTCACGTACATGATCACGTTTTTTTATTTTTATTATTATCATTTAGGGTCAATGCCGTGCAGACGCAATGGCGCAGCTAAGATTCACCATATCTTTGTGCAAATAAATCATTCGGCTATGATGAAAATTGTAATGCTGATAATTTATCTTGGTTACTTTGCCGGTTTATGTTATAAAACACTAGTTTCTGGGAAGAGTATTTGATTTAATTCAACCCGGCTGGTCACACCCGTCATCAGTTGTGCATGCTGTCATGTACATTGCACACGGTCAAGTTGTTGACATTGATTAATATTCATGAGATGACCTAGCGCACTGATTGGCTCCGGCCAAACCGTCGCGTGGTGTTTTTTTAATACAAACAAAATGATTATACAAAATATCTTACCTATTTTTCTCCAATTTGTTGTGCACTTCTCTTGTCCCAGCCCTATAACAAGAAAGCACCGTTTAAAACCAAATTTCATCCAACGTGGAAAATTCACGGTCAGAACGGAACATTGCTAATTATCATAAAACGACCGGTTGGGTTATAAATAGAACACCTAAATCGACGAAGCAAGCACATGCTCACCCCCCATATCGTCGCTTCTGGCCGTCATCTGAGCCCCCATCCGGAGATGAACCTCCTTCTCCGTTTGTGCGTTTATTCTGTGGTGGGGCAGTCTTGGCGTAGGGGTGAAAATCTTGGGTGTCATGCTCTGTTGAGGGAGAAATACAAATAGAATTAAATGTGGGTCACCACGTTAGCTTATTACATATGCAAATATTTACGTTACGACAGGTTAATCAACACCGAACTTTGGCCATTATCATAGATTTCAAAATCTAAATTACAGCCACTATTTACTATCATGGGTTAGACCTCTGGAGGCTTTAAGGAAGCTTGATAATGAGTAAAATGCTGCCGCTAAAATGTAAATAAAAAAACTTGGTGGTCGGCGGATGAACCGAGTCCGCGTGACGAGCTTACCACGTGCTTTGGCCGTCGATGTTCCCAACTCCACGTACTTGGCGGCCTCAAGCAGGGTCTCTAAGCTCATATTAGCCTCCAGTTTGGCGGTTTTGTTATTACTCCCTTTCTTACAAAAATGATCATCAGCCGATTTCCGGCCGTAAGGGATCCTAGGGTGCTTTTTAACGGAAAAACACACCAGCCGTCGCGTCCCACTCAAAATGGCGCAGGTAGGACCAAAACAGAGCCCAGCTATGTGAAAATTAACTAACCACGTGGTTTCATGATTGGCAGCTGTCACATCTCGACCAATCAGCTTGCGTGTTTTTGACGTCACATGGTACACGTTGAGAATCACATGCTTTGTTTTGGCTTCCAGTCCGGTGACCACACCCACTTTTACCGCGTGGTTTGTAGTCCCGACGAGAAAAAAATACCTGTTTATTAAATCCAGGACAGTTTATTGACTTGTGATTTACAATAAATGTTAAATACTAAATGAGAAGGGACATTTCTCGAACGTCTGACTAGTTGGTTTGGTGTATTAAGACATGTAAAAAACCAAAACAATTTTGTATACACACGAGACGTGAGTGTCCCGTTTGCGGAAACCTATCGCTGGCTACGTGTCACGTGTTCAACTAGTGACGTTTTATATGTCAATATGGCCGCGTCCATAAGAGCAAGCAAAAACTGAATTCGTGCAAAACAAACAGGTATTTTGTCGATTATGTTCTGTTTATAACTCAGCACATCATGCCATATAGTATACTATAAGAGAACGCATGCGGAAATGGCTTATAAGTATGTTAACTGAAACGGTATGTCACAGATGGATTATTTTCAACGAATTTGAAATTTGTCCAGGTAAATTTGTGTTGATTTAATCAATAATCTTAATTCACCCGGAATCTGTTATCTTTTTCCCAGCACAGACATTAGATTACATCAGGCAGGAAGGAACAAGCCATTATCAGGTAAAGCCTTAAGGCTCATGTGAGTGATTGTACACTGTTTACAGGACTGAATTATTTTGAAAGAACGTATGTATTTACTGGCTTAAGTACACTCCAGGCACGTGTCAAAAATCCAGACCCATACTAACATAGGGAAGCAAAGATTTTGATTATCTAGGAGATTTCTGAATTGAAGATTATGTTGACAGTTAAAACAGCTGAATTTTGTATTAATTCTTTGGTCTAATGTTGTCCAAATGTTTAGGAACTTGACCTCTTGATATTTACTCATATGTATGTTTCTTCAAAAGTGTGTGTGTGTGTGGGGGGGGGGGGGGGGGGTCAACCATTTTCAGTATGTCACTCTGATGTAGTTGATGCATTCAGGAAATCCACAGTGTGAATCATATCTTTATAATTACAGTTTCATTTCTGTGATAATACTTATTGATGGACTACTGTTCAAGCAATAGGGGTAGTGTACCTTTTCCTTGTTCAGTCTACTGATTTAAATAACACTTTACCAGTATCTGTTCTAAAATACTATTTTGAGCTGAGTCTGAAAATGTGTATCAGCTGGTGTGATATCAGAAACCATGTATTTGACACTCAAATTGAAAGTACAGATTGCACTACTACTTATAAATAGGTGATGCTATGTATCTTAATTATGTATGCTGTAAGCCAACATTCATAGAATGGAATCTGAAGATCTGTGGGACAGAGCTACTCCTATGATTTCCATATGAGAAAATGGTTATCTAGAGGGATCTATTCATATTGCCTTAAGAGCTATTGGATGGTAGATCACCTATAGGTCCCCACAACATTGTCTAAGGATAGCCCCTCCTTAGCATTGCAAGGTTATGAAGAGGTGCCTGTTGGAGACAACATTAATTACTAATACATTCATAAACACTGAATATTCAGTTACAATTTATATTCCAAATTGGTATACACAATTGTCTTATCCATAATGTGTGAGAGTTTGTGCATGTCCTAATACTGAACGATTAATATCAGTGTCTGAACTAATTTGCAGCAACTGAAAATTCTGTAACAAGAGTCACCAGCTGTTTAATTTCTCAAAACTATGTACAACTTATCATGGGAATGTAGTCAAATTGGTTACAATTTCTCACTCTGAGTATCTGTTGCCTAGGTCTCTCTTAAGGTACCTTGTTAACCTGAAGACAATACCCCCTGAGGGGGTACTGTCAAACCACAAGTCACTAATGTTTACACAGTGTGCTAATTGATGCCACACTTAGCCATCCCTTCAATGTCTCAGACACAGTGTGTCTTTATAGCAAATTATTACTCCCCATTTAGCATAAATCTCCACTGTCAAAAACCTCACTGTTCCTCAGATAACAATAACATTCTTAAATGCTGAGAGATTAATGGGTAATTGAAAAGAGGGAGAAAGAGAGAGAAGGAGAGAAGGTCCAACAATTTTGTTATATGCCATTCAACCATGATTTGGTATGTGATTCAACTGGAAATGCAGTCAGTATTCACTTGGTTTGCAATTTCCATGGTACTTGAATTATTATACTTGACAATGAATGATTCATGAAAAGGATGTTGGTGAAACAGCACTTATTTATTATTATTATTTTTCATTATTATTATTATAATGAATTAGTGTAGCACTTGCACACTCTGGCTACCTGTCAGTTATTTTAATTGTTGCTGCAATAACTTGCCAGGGTTTTGCCATAACTACTTGCCTATAGATTATCTTGCCTGGGATCAATCATAGGTAAATTCCATACATATTTAATGAGGTCAGAGGTCACCAGGCTACTTGATGACTTACTGTGATGACTTCCCAAAAATCTTTTGGATTTTTATGAAACTCATTATAAATATTAAGCAATAGAGTTTCATACCTGAATTGTATTGTCAGCAAAATTCATGCATATTCAATGAGGTCAGAGGTAACAAGACTTATAAAGGGGGTGTTTTGCACCATTTGTGGTGTTCTTGTTACATACATCAGTAACATAAAATTCATTAATTTATATTGATTGTAGGGACCAATGAAGATGAAGTTGACACCGTACGAGAACCTGAAGGGCTTCATGTCCAGTAGGCCCCCAGTGGTCGTGTTCATGATTTGTCTAGGTTGCTTCGGAATCGTTCTGATGAGCTTGGCGTATTACGTCAAGGTGAATGCTCTCAGAAACCCCGATATAACTCAGGTAAGTGACCTCAGCATACACATTGTGACACAACCTGACTCCACTCAGCTCTTCCTGACTGGGCAGGTTTTCTCCAGTTTAATACAGTTTCCACCAGTCTTTGAACCAGCAGACTGACAAAAACTGGGGTGCATACACCTAACAAACGGGCTCATCTCAACTGGATACAGAGATGGCAAATTAAATTTCACAAAACTGAAGACTAATTGGTGTCATCAACTTAAATCATTTATATATATATATATATATATATATATATATATATATATATATATATATATATATATATATATATATATATACATATCTCAACCCTTTCAATAAGTTGAAAACTACTAGTTTGATAAAATTCAAGTCTGTCTTGTGATATATAAAATATATTCTAGGATCAAAACATGTACTAGCCTAATAATATCATCTTTTCATTGCAGTTGGGACACTGGCTGTATATATTCATATACCACTTGATATATTCATATATACTATTACATGTTACTGTGGTGGACACACAATTCCAGTGTTATATTGTCTTTGTCTTAATCATGTGATTTTGGCCCAGAAATCACATGACCAAGGTTAATTTGTGGTCAGAGACATAGTTGTTATTGGTTGCTGACTATGCTTCTGAATGACGCAACTGAACTGGACATGATTTTTCCTGACACTGTCAATAACCATGTCAATAACTGATGTCCACTGGTGCCAGCTTTGATTGAATTGTGTCGTTTTCACACATACATGTTATGACAAGACTCGACTAATAATTATTAGCTCAGCTGACTGAGTCATCTGAGCTATAGACGTGGTCCCTTGTCCATCCTCCAGCCGGCCATCCTTTAACAGGGCACTTTTTGAAACCGTTGGCCCTATGAATCTAAAATTTTGCACACAGTTAGATGCCCCAAAATCTCCTATTATACCCAAAATTAGGTCACTAGGACTTCAATCCTTCGAAATATTAAGGAAAAACCTCCGTTTTCCATAAAAAAAAGCCATTGTTCACTTCAAGGCTGCCTAATATCAAATCCACTGATCTGTTTTTGATCATTTCTAGTATTCATATTGTTCCATACATTTTATGTTAACATACCAAAAATGAGGTCAGTATTGAGAATTGTTTTGAAGTTATAGCCCCAAATATAATGCAGTTTTTTAAATCAGGAAATATATTAACTCACTTAACATGAGAAATGCTGAAGCTGGAGACTTTTTTCAGGGATATAAGTTTATTTAATAAGAGTTTAAACTTCACCAAGTGTGAAATTGACTATTAATTGCAGTAATAAATTATAACTTGGATAGAATATAGCACAATGATGTTGTTTGCCCCTCATTCAACTAACAGTGTTTATACTTTATGTGAAAAGATGTTTTTTAGCTCAGCTGACTGTAAGTCATCTGAGCTATAGCGATCAGTCTTTGTCCGCGGTCCGTCCAGCTGTCTGGCTGTTAACAGGCCACAAACTGTAACTGCTGGACCTAGATTAAAAAAATCTCCTTGGAAACCTGAAATTAGGTCTCTGTTACCCATATTCTTTGAGCTATGGGGCTCCAAAGTACCCCCCAGAATAATGGAAAATTTGATACAAAAGCTCAATTATCTGAACAACTAATGCAGTGATCACCATGATTTTTTGCATGGATATTTATCATGGAGTGTTTCATCAGTTTCTGCAGTCTGGTGGCGCCACCTGTATTTTTTCGATTTTTACTATGTTTTTTCTCAATTTTTGAGACCTCTTAAGATGTGGTCATCTGTTAACAGGGCACAAATCATAACGACTGGACCTAGAATCTTCTCACTTGACCTGCGGGGAGGCCCATGAAAAGTCTCTGTGGAAACCTGAAATTAGGTCTCTGTTACCCATAACCTCATAGCTATGGGGTTCTGAAGTACCCCCCAGAATAATGGAAAATTTGATACAAAAGCTCAAGTATCTGAACAACTATTGTATTAATCACCATGATTCTTTGCATGGATATTGATCATGGAATGTTTCATCAGTTTCTGCAGTCTGGTGGTGCCACCTGTATTTTTTCTATTTTTATGAATGTTTTTCTCTATTTTTGAGACCTTAAGATGTGGTCATCTGTTAACAGGGCACAAATCATAATGACTGGACCTAGAATCTTCTCTCTTGACATGCAGGGAGGGCCATGAAAAATCTCCTTGAAAACCTCCTTTTTCAGACCTGCAATGAAACTGTCATATGTTAACAGGGCACAAATTGTAACCACTGGACCTGGAATCTTCAAACTTAATATACAGAGAGGGCCATGGAAAATCTCCTTGAATACCTGCAATTAGGTCTCTGTTACCCATATCCTTCGAGCTATAGGGCTCTGAAATACCCCCCAGAATAATGCAAAATTTAGTGTTTGGACGATATGGGTTTTTGATATCATGATAATTATTCAAATTTTATCGCGATATACCGTGATATCGCGATATATTTAATTATACATAATGGCATTAATAAGCCATCAATAATGATATTTATAACAACCACCTTTAAAGTCTTGACTTTATACAAGGGGTTAAGTATTAATATCATTTATACCTATTGTGCCAGTACCACAGAATGACTCATTAGGTGATGTAAGTTGCATGATGGTCCTGCTGGCGTGCAAGCTTGAGGCGCGGGAAGTCCTGCCCCAATCGTCGAATCATGCTTGTCATAACTTTCCATCAGTTTCCTATAGCTACAAAAAAGCCGGAAAAGTGAATTTTCGGAGAGCGTGTCAAACCAATCGTGGCTAAATATACCATCCCAATTTTATATGGCAAAATATGCAACCCGTATGGAATGTTCGATTCAGTTGTGACTCTTTTATGTTGATATTTTCGTTCCATGCAATAACAGCATAAATATGTGTATTTATTGCTCTTTCATTATAATGTTATTTTCTCCTAGAATTCTCAAGCTTTTGCCCTCTTTGATTCATTCTGCTACTTCTGGACATTTCCAACTAATCCCGAAGTCTGTAAGCACACGGTTCCACCCACACACGGACATTTCCGACTAATCCCGAAGACTGTAAGCACACAGTTCCACCCACACCCGTGTATTCAAATACATGTGGTTTATAAAAATAAATGTGATTCTTTGAAATAAATTTATTTTGAACCTCAAGGGCTTGCTTGTGAACCAAAATCGTTAACAAAAAATGATATTGTGGTATCGGGATAATAGGAAAGTCGACGGAATGATAACTGTAGCTGTCAGATATCCTGATAATACCTAGACCGGTAACCGTCCCAACCCTAGTTTACCGGTAGTTTGACATATTGGTTTCAAACTTATGTATGACTCACAACTAAAGTGTGAAGCATGTCGAATAAGGGGTCCAATGGTCAAGGTCACAGGACTCATTTCTTTAAAAGGATGCAAAGGCATTTGAAGCAAAAATTTTCATCACAAACCACAAACCTTCCATCTTCAAGATATTGCTCACCTGCCAAAAGGGGAAGATTCTGTTCAATTTTGGGTCATAAGGTCAAAGTTCAAGGTCACAGTACTCACTTATTTAGAAAGATTGTGGATGCATTTTAAGCCAAACTTGTCATCCAAAACCTTCCATCTTGCACATATAGCTGAGCTGCCAATAGGGGAAGAACCTGATTGATTTAGGGGTCACAAGGTCAAAGGTCATGGTCACAGGGGCCCATCTGTCTACATATAATTTGGATGAAAGCTCCAGTTTGGATTGACAGATTGGTTTCAATTTTGACTTATATTTGACCAACCAATAATGAAAGAACAATTTTGATTTTTGGGTCATAAGGCCCAGAGGTCAGGGTCACAGGACCCAATTCCTTAAAAAGATTGTTGATATATTTCTAGCCAAACTTTCTTTCCCAAACCTTCTATCTTCCAGATGTTGCTCACCTGCCAGTAGTGGAAGAAACTTATGGAATTTGGGGTCACAAGGTCAAAGGTCACAGTCATGGGGGCCATCTATCCACATATTAGTTTCCAGCTGATAACACCATTTTGGTTTGAAATATTGGTTTCAAACTTGACTTATTTATGGCCCACCACTAAAGTAAGAACTGTTGATTCTGGGGTCATGAGGTCAAAGGTAAAGATCACAGGACCCACTACTTTAGAAAGATTGTGGATGCATTTTAAGCCAAAATTTTCATCTCAGTCCTTCCATCTATGTGGTTCACCTGCCAATAGGGGAAGTTTCCTTTTTATTTTGGGGTTACTAGGTCAAAGGTTAAGGTCACAGGGCCCATCCATTCACAAATTAGTTGATGGATGATAATTCCAGTTTGGGTAGACAGGTTGGCCTCAAATTGATCACAGGACCAATATTTTGGAAAACCTCATCAACATATATTCTTATAGACAAACGCAGCAGAGCGTCGAGACCCATGTGTCCCTAGTTCTTCATGACAGTCTTGTCAGAGTATTAGTTTTGCAATCATATATTTAGTACTTTACTATAACCAAGTAGGAGGACCCCTTTCCTGTTAGCTTCTCATATGCTTATATATATATGAAAAACATTACAATAGAATTTTTGCATGTTTTGCATTTGCAAAATTTTCAAACTTCAGCTGAGCGCCATGACCCATGGGTCCCTTGTTTATTTTTGCCTGTTGAGTTCAGTTGAGTGGCAATATGTATGCTGGACTTTACAGATAAACCACATATTAGGCCAAAAAGTAGTCAGAGAGCTTCATCAACCACTAAATCTCTACCCACTAAATCGGGCTGGTCCAACTGTTTCACACATACACACAAAATGCTGTTATTCCACTGACCAATCTTCCTGTTAAAAGCTTTCTGCTATTTATGTTTGTTATTCTCCAATATGGCTGGTTTCTTGTTCAGGTTTACCTTACAGTAACATGTTGTTCATAATAACTTTGAATTGAGCAGTCTCCCTGTGGACAAAGATATTGCCCTGTGTCACAGTGGTATAAAATCCTTTTGATTTAAAATATATTATGGTGATCTGAATTATCTCCAATATTAAATGGATCATTCTTTGGGTGCTTCCCTAATCCTCATCAAAACCATCAACATTTGTATGTAATTTTTGCATAAAGTTGCTAATAAACTAATCAGTAAACCAAAGGGAAAACACATTATCTCCAGTTTCTAACGACATTTTCCTGTTTGCAGGACTGGAACCTTTTTCTAGACAGCTTTGCTGAGCTGGAGTTTTGTATGACGGGGAATTACTCTGACCCATCAACAGCAGTGACCCCCACACCATCACTGGCCTTGACCCCTGACCCTGATGTAAAGGCCACCACCACTCATTCCTGGGAAAATGACACACCAAGGTGAGATTAATTGAAACTCAATTGACAATTTTAATGTTATTTAATGTTTATTCTTCCAAAAATTTGTTTAACTCTTTTACATTTTAGCTCACTTGAACTAAGTTCAGGAGAGCCTATACAGTATCCCCAGCGTCAGCATTGCCAGTAGACATCCTAGGCTTTTGTTAACTCTATAACTCGGCAACCACAGACCCAGTTGCTTTCATATTACACATATAAACTGTAAAGGTTATTATTAATACCCCCTATGATTTGGGGATCAAATTACAAAGGTCAAGATCACAGGCCCCCGTTGTTAAGGAACATATCAGGTTAAAGTTTTTTTGTTAGGCTCATATTCCCCAGGCGGAACCTGAAAGTCAGGGTGCGACTTATATTACGGATGCAACTTGTGCAGTTAATTTTACAGCAAATGTGTATAATTATACTTCAGCTATCTTCCACTTTCTTCCTTATTCAGTAATAGGCAGGTTTTCATACATTCCAGTTGAGTGGTTATTTATGCACATATTGCTGTCACATAGCTGAAATACTGATACTTCTAGATACATTTGATCATGAGAGGCCATCTTTGATAAAGTCCATTAAAGTGTACAGTATTAGTTTGGCAAACATATGTTTAGTCATTGATTATCACCAGATAGCACAGTCATTTCTTCTTAGCTTTTTGAGTGCTAATTTATATAAAAAATAGTAGAAATAGGTACATTCTGCAATTGATAAAATTTTTAAATATTAAGCTATATATTTGCATTTGCAAAATTAAAAAAAATCAGCTTAGGGCCATAACCCCTTGGTCTTTTGTTTTGTTAGGCTCATTTCTCCATTGCTAATGAAGACGTTTCAATGAAACTTAATACACTGATGTACAGTGACAATACCTAGCACAGAGCTATTAAAAGTTAATACCAAATTTCACTTTCTTGGCCAGCTATTAGACAAAATTTGTACAGATCCGACCCAATTTAGGTTAAAGATTTGGAATAACTTTATAACTCAACAATCACTCACTATATAGCTTTCATATTTCATATATGTATTGTAAAGGGAGTTAGGAATCCTTCCTATAATTTGGGGGTTAAAGGTCACAGGTCACATGTTCATGAATACTTCAGGTAAAAGTTTTTTGTTGGGCTTACTGCTCCATTTCCAATGAAGATATTTTTATGCCCCCGCCACAAAGTGGCCGGGGCATATAGTTTTACCCATGTCCGTCCTTCCGTCATTCGGTCATTCCGAAATCAAACAGTTGTACGGACTTTTTTTCGCAATGCCTGCAGATATTGGCCTGAATTTTGGTGTGTGGGCAGATATAGACCAGTTACAGATCGAGTTCGTGTTTCGTCCCAGTTGACCAACTTTTGACCGTTTTACGGCTCCTAAACTTAGAAAATTTCATGAAAAATAGAAATATTCATGACAGATACACATGTACGGACTTTTTTTCGCAATGCCTGCAGATATTGGCCTGATTTTTGGTGTGTGAGCAGATACAGACCAGTTACAAATTGAGTTTGCGTTTCATCCTGGTTGACCTTCTTTTGACCGTTTTACGGCTCCTAAACTTAGAAATTTTCATGAAAAATATGAAATTTCATGACAAATACACATGTACGGACCTTTTTTTCGCAGTGCCTGCAGGTGTTGGCCTGATTTTTGGTGTGTGGACAGATATAGACCAGTTACAGATTGAGTTCGCGTTTCGTCCCGGTTGACCTACTTTTGACCGTTTTACGGCTCCTAAACTTAGAAATTTTCATGAAAAATAGAAATATTCATGACAGATACACATGTACGGACTTTTTTTCGCAATGCCTGCAGATATTGGCCTGAATTTTTGTGTGTGGGCAGATATAGACCAGTTACAGATCGAGTTCATGTTTCGTCCCGGTTGACCTACTTTTGACCGTTTTACGGCTCCTAAACTTAGAAAATTTCATGAAAAATAGAAATATTCATGACAGATACACATGTACGGACTTTTTTCGCAATGCCTGCAGATATTGGCCTAATTTTTGGTGTGTGGGCAGATATAGACCAGTTACAGATCGAGTTCGCGTTTCGTCCTGGTTGACGTACTTTTGACCGTTTTAAGGCTCCTGAACATAGAAAATTTCATGAAAAATATGAAATTTCATGAAAAATACACATGTACGGACCTTTTTTGGCAATGCCTGCAGATATTGGCCTGATTTTTGGTGTTGGCAGATATTGACCAGTTACAGATGGAGTTTGCATTTTGTCCCGGTTGACCTACTTTTGACTGTTTTACGGCTCCTAAACATAGAAAATTTCATGTAAAATATATATTTTCATGAAAAATACACTTGTACAGACTTTTCTTCACAATACCTGCAGATATTGGCCTGATTTTTGGTGTGTGGGCAGTTAATGACCAGTTACAGATCAAGTTCACGTTTTGTCCCAGTTGACCTATTTTTGACAGTTTGACGGTGCTCTAACATAGAAAATTTCATAAAAAGGTGCACATGTATGGACTTTTTTTTTTCAGTGCCTGCAGATTCAGGCCTGATTTTTGGTGTGTAGCCAGATAATGACCAGTTACAGATCGAGTTCTTGTTTTGTCTCAGTTGACCTACTTTTGACCATTTGACTGCTCCTGAACATAGAAAGTTTCATGAAAAATATAAATTTTCATAACAAATGCATATGTACTGACTTTTTTGTACTGATAATGACAGTTACAGATCGAGTTTGCGTTTCATCCCGGTTGACCTACTTTTGATTGTTTTACCGCTCCTAAACATAGAAAATTTCGTGAAAGACAGAAATTTTTATTGAAAATGCACATGTATGGACTTTTTTTCCAGTGCCTGCATATACTGGCATGATTTTTGGTGTGTTGCTTGATAATGACCCGTTACAGATCGAGTTTGCATTTTGCCCTTGTTGACCTACTTTTGACCATACGACACCTCCTGAACTTAAAAAATTTTCCAAATTTTACAAATGTTTCTAATTTGCCCAAGGCGGGGGCATTCGTGTCGTTCCCACACATCTAGTTGTTAAACTAGTACTGATGTTCTGTGACATTATCCTTGATTAACTAGGTCAAGTTTAATTATAGGCAAAATCCATATATATTTAATGAGATCAGAGATCACCAAGCTACTTTATGGTGTTGGTACAATAACTTTGCAGGAAAATTATGGATTTTGATGAAACTCAACAGAAATTTTAACCAATATAATATCTTGCCTAAATTTGAAACCCAGCAAAATCCACACATATTCAATGAGGTCAGAGGTCATTAGCCTACTTTTCACCCAGCAGTAATTTAATGAATTTACATGAAACTCACCAGTCTGATTCCTGCCAAAATCGATGCATATTTAATGAGGTCAGTGGTCATAAGAAATATGACAAGCATATTACACACCCCTGTGGTGCGCATTGTTTTTGGAATACCCCGTACCGGCGAGCTCTGTTGTCCTCAGACGACTTGTTTATATGCCTGTCTATGATGGGATGTATTATGGTATACCTACAGTCCGTTGTACATCCGTTAACTTTTAGTGTCGCCACAATTAGTTACAAGGGATATGACATATTTTCAAGAAACTTGCCATTACTTTTGACCTTTAAATTATCTTGCTGGAGTTCGATTATAGGCAAAATTCATACATATTAAATGAGGTCAGGATTCACCAAGCTAATTTGTGGTGTTGACGCAATAACTTACCAGGAATATGATGGATTTTGACATAACTCAATAGAAATATTAATCAATATACTGTAGATTCAGAAATAAAAGTTGGGATTTCTTGGGTCAAGGTAATCCCCAAATTCATGATTCCCAAGATCAAAGAGTCATATTGTCAGAGAATATTTTGACGTCAGGTGGTGGTCGACTTGATCTATAATTTATAACTATTTTATGAATGCCACTGGTAAATATAATTAACCTGCTGAATTACTTTTCCTGTAAATCTCTAATAATACTAAGTGATTTATATAAATATTCTGTTGTCCATGCCATTATTTTCCAAAATATTTATCAAACTTGGCTCCTTGGAACTACGATTGTTGTTTACAATAAAACAATATCAAACTTAAATTAAAGTTAAAACATTTCCCCACATTTCATTTTTTCAACATTTTGGTTGAAATATGTAAGAACAATACCGCATTATCTGTTGCGCAAAGAGGTACTTCTGACACGGCAAGAACTGTACACATGTTCCAGTGTTTGAAACCACGGTTAAGGCAGGCTTTTCATTGGCTTTAAGGACAAGGGCCATGTTAACTCATTTATTTAACTCTAGGATGTGATTGTAAAGTACACTGATTCCATAAATTGCCAACTACAGATGCTTGTATAAAAAAACTTGGTACTTCCTCCAAATACTGCTGATAATTGTATGTAAATGTTAGCCATAAGTAGGCATCATGGATTATTAGTGTACCAATTTATGCTTGGCTAAATTTCAGTTGAATAAAATTTCTGTCTTGTCCACCCTTTAAGCCAATTATTTTTTAAAAAATCTCCAATTGGTTGGCACATTGAATGCCGAACAAACCTCCTGTCTCACTGTCCTTTCCCAGTTTACAGGTGCTACCTGTGATTACTGCCATTTGGTTGATTTGAAAAGTTAAAAACTTTTTTGCAGACAGCCCCATTTAGTTTTTCTGTGGATGTGTTGTGATAACTGAGAGCTTGCCGATGTTTTGGTCACGGCTGATTAATTATCTTGTTAGGCTTGGGCTGGGCGAGGCTTGTTTGTACAGGTGCACTGTATGATAAGCATCTCAGTCCAGCCACAGGCGTAGGCCTTTTATCTGTGTATATGTGCTCATCTTCATTGTGTTGATGTAGATATAGATAAACCACGAATTTGTAACATTTGCATTCTCTTTCCATGAATTAAAATACCCAACAATATGCGTTTTTTCCACAAAAAACACAACATTTTAAGCCCACGATATAATCTTAATCTACAGTATTATCTCACCTAAATTAGAATTACAGCAACATCCATACATGTATATTTAATGAGGTCAGAGGTCACCAGACTTTGGTGCCGGGATGACCTACCAAATATCCAATGAAACTCATTATAAATATCCATTTGTTATTATTTTAGATTTTTACTTTCAAGGTCAACTTCAGCTGAGCACTGTGACCCCTGGGTCCCTTGTTTCACTTTCATTTGTGTATTTTTGTGCCCTGCAGGAATTATTCAGTGTCCTTGCTGCTGAGTATTCAACCAACTCTCAAGTTCCTGAGCATTCCACACAACGTCACGCGCCTGTACGGCACCTTGTATGGCAAGGACCTCGGTCTCAAAGGTTAGTCATGCTGTATGTGCTCGTGGGTATGACAAACGTACGGCATCCTATCACATGTGATTTTTAGCGAACCTGTGAGCTTATGCGATGGTGTGGCGTTGTCCGTCGTCTGTACGTTAACCTATACTATCTTAAAAAAAGCAAGAGTTAGCATCACAAAATTTTCTGCAAAAAATTAGTCATGATTAAAAAATTCTATCAGATTTTGCTAATTTTTTGGCTAACTGCATTTTCTTAGATTTTATAGGGAAAAAGGTAAAAAAGCTTTAAAAATCGTCTTCTCCAAAACTGTTCAGCCAAATTGTCCAATATTTCATAGAAATGATCCCTAGAACAATCTCTCTCAAGTTTGGTTGAATGGTTTAAGTTTAGTTAATTTTTGCCGAATTACAGGAAGTTGAACTTAGTCATCTGTCCGAAAAAGCATAGTAAAATTACAATCTTAGTAACGGCTGGAGCTATCATCATCAAATTTTATGCTAATGTTGGTCAAATGAGCCATATATGAAATTCAGGTATTGGTGGTCACCTGCATTGACCTTTTTTGTACGGGGGTCATTGGTCATCCGTACATTAACCCATAATTTCTCAGAATAGCAGGAACTACCATCCCCAGATTTTATGCAATAATCTGTCATATATCAGATGTTTTGGGATTCAGCTTATTTATGAAAAAACTGCATCTTTTATTATTCTAGATATTTTGATAAAAAGTTTATGAATATGTCAGCTTGAAAAAATGCATTTTAGCAAAAGTCTTTCAGTATGTGTAAACAGATTTGCCAACAGGCTAAGATTGTGTCTGTATATTTAAATAGGTTAAGAAACTGCCAACTGTTTCAGATTTGGCAACAGATCAAGAGTTCATTCAGTGCAGCCAGATATAGGTCAAGAGTTCAGTCAGTGCAGCCAAGCACAAGGCATGTGATCCCCTCATGGGTGACATGTGAACACCTAATGGGCATCATGTGATCACTTCATGGGATCATGCCTCTCAGGGCTGCATGTGGAGCCAATCTATTTATAGCTTTGGCAGACTGCCAACTGTATCAGATTAGGCAACAGGTCAAGAGTTCACTTAGTGCAGCCAGGTACAGGTCAAAAGTTTACCCAGTCTAGCCAGGTGCAGGTCATGAGTTCACTCAGTGCAGTAGCCTGAGCTAGCAAATTTGTCACAGTTCACTCGAGGCAACTGCCTTTCTCACCTAAGCGTGGTCAGCTCTATGCATCAGACTTAAGGTAAGTTTGATGTATTGGCCTAATATTAGACCTGTCTATGTGTCTTTGGTGGGTTTCTCTTTCACAAGACAGGTGTCACCACCTACAATGACATTTGCACAGTTTGTGACTTTTGTGCCTGCTTATTTCTGTAGAGGACTTTGATATATCCTGAAATTGGGCATATTTATACCTATCGTATTTTAATTATCGTATACTTGTCATATACAAGACTGGTGGTGCCACCTACAATAATTTTTGCTCAGTGTGTGTCCCTGCTTATTTCTCAGGAGGGGTTTGATATATCAGTCTGAACTTGGGCATATGTATATATCTTTGATAGCTTCGTTGTTTACAAGACTGGTCGTGCCAGCTACAATCATTTTTAGCTCAGCTGACTGTAAGTCAACTGAGGTGTAGGAATGGCTCTTTGTCCGTCGTCCATACGGATATCCGGCCGTCAGTTAGCAGGGCACAAATCGTAACAGCTGGTCCTAGAAACTTCTAAGTTATAATCAAGGGAGGTCAATAAAAAATCTCCTTGGAAACCTGAAATTAGGTCACTGCAACCTATATCCTTTGAGCTACGAGGCTTGAAAGTACCCCCCAGAATAGGTAGAAATTTGATACAAAACCTCCAATATCTTGATAATTAATGCATGGTTTGTCATGAATCTTGCCTTGAATATTGACCATGACTAGTATTGTCAGTTCCTGAAAAGTGGTGGTGCCACCAGTATTTTTAGTGAACCTGTGAGCTTATGCGATGGTGTGGCGGCGTCCGTCCGTCCGGCGTCTGTATGTTAACCCATACTATCTTGAAAATGGCAAGAGTTAGCATCACCAAATTTTATGCAAAATATTTGTCATCTAAAAAACTCTATCTGATTTTGCTTATTTTGTGGCTAACTGCATTTTCTTAGATTTTATAGGGAAAAAGCTAAAAAAAACTTTAAAAATCTTCTTCTCTGAAATTGTTCAGCCAAATTGTCCAATATTTTACAGAAATGATCCCTGGAACAATCTTTCTCAAGTTTGTTCGAATGGTTTAAGTTTGGTGATTTTTGGCCGAGTTACAGGAAGTTGAACTTAGTCATGTGTCCAAAAAAGCATACTAAAATTACAATCTCAGAAACGGCGGAAGCTGTCATCACCAAATTTTATGCCAATGTTGGTCACATGAGTCATATCTGAAATTGAGGTATTGGTGGCGCCACCTGTATCGGCCTTTTTTGTACAGGGGTCATCAGTGCCCGTATCATACTGACATCTACAAAAAACTTCTCTGAAACAATATGGCCAAATTGTTTAATATCGCACAGAAATCATCCTAGGGTAGTGCTTTCTGAAGTTTGTTCAAATGGTCTCAGTTCAGTGATTTTTGGCTGGGTTATGGGAAGCTGAATTTGGTCATATGCTGTAACAGCCCATTTTAGCTCAGTGGCTACAAAGATCTTCTTCTCAAAAACCACTGGGCCAAATTCTTAAATCTCACACATTAATTATCCTTTGATGTTGATAATTCAAGTTTGTTCAAATGGTTTTGGTTCAGTGATTTTTGGCTGACTAATGGGAAGCTGAACTTAGCCATTTTTCTGTATTTTCCCATATGAGTTATAAACCTGTAAAACGTTTTTGACTGACTTCACTGAGGCCAGTTTGTTTAATATTTTACAAGAATAATCCCCTGAATAATTCTTATATTAATTGTCTTTTATGGTTCCAAAGAATGAATTTTGGCTGAATTATAAAGATTGAATTGAGTCATTTTACCATAAATGTTAGCTGTGTGAAGCAGATACATCTAGCCTGGCACCTGTTTATCAGCATCCGTTACATCATGCCTCTAGACATTTAGATTTCAGGTTATCCTTGGTTAATATTGACAAGAATGTTTTATAAAATCTTTTAAAAAATGTAGATTTATGATTTTAGATATTCCTCATGCCAGGGAATGTTTACAATCACAAGTATACAGCTGTCTGTGGGTATATAAAGATGGCTGTACATGGATTATAAATGGTATCCATACTCAACTTAATTCAAGATTTTGCCATCAGTGAGATGTATATATCTGTATTATAATTCTGCATTCAATATGCATCTGTAGTAAATTTTAGCGAACTTGTGAGCTAATGCGATGGTGTGGTGGCGTCCGTCATCTGTACATTACCAATACTATTTCAAAAATGACTGGAGCTAGCATCATGAAATTTAATGTAAAAATTAGCCATCTGAAAAACTCTGCATTTTCTTAGATTTACTAGAGAAAAAGCTAAAAACCTTTAAAAATCTTCTCCTCCTAAACGGTCAAGCCAAATTGTTCAATATTTCACAGAAATAATCTTTTATACCATCTCTCTCAAGTTTTTTGAATGGTTCAAGTTTGGTGAATTTTGGCCGAGTTACAGGAAGTTGAACTTAGTCATCTGTCATAAAAAGCATACTAGAATGACAGTCCCAGAAACAGCCGGAGGTATCATCACCAAATTTTATGCCAGTGTTGGTCACATGAGTCATATATGAACTTCAGGTGTTGGTGGCGCCACCTGCATTGACCTTTTTTTGTACGGGGGTCATTGGTCATCTGTACATTAACCCATAGTATCTCAGGAATAGCAGGAGCTACCATCCCAAGATTTTATGCAAGAATCTGTCACATTCCAATATTGTGGGATTCAGCTTATTTTTTTGCTATCTTCATTTACTTAGATTTTATAGGGAAAAAGCTGAAAAACTTTTAAAAGTCTTCTTCTTGTAAACGGTCCAGCCAAATTGTTCAATATTTTACAGAAATGATCCCATAGGCAGGCCCTCTCAGGTTTGTTCAAATGGTTTGCATTTGATGAATTTTAGTGGAGTTACAGGAATTTGAACAGTCATTTGGCCAAGTAAGCATACAGACAGTGTAATCTCAGAAATGACAGTAGCTAGCATTACCAAGTATTGTGCAAATGTTGGTCACATGACTTATATTTGAAGTTGCAAATTTTGTGGTGCCACCTACATGGACCTGTTTTTTATGGAAAAACCCTCATAATTTTAGCCTCTTTCGGCTTAAAATGTTTATGATGAAACTGTCAAAATGAATTGTTCAATTTTTCAAAAGAATTATCCTAGGACATGGTTCTTTCAGTACATATCAGAAAACTTAAGTTGGTCTTATGGCCATTATCATGTCTATTTCAAACTGTGGACTGCAAAACTGTTCTTCTACAAAATTATTGTTTCAATTATAACATCTGTAACATTGCACAAAAATTATTCTTAGGTGGCCTTTGTTCAAGTTTACTTGAATAATTTTTGGCAGAATTATTGGACCTTTTACAATGAAAAGACTGCATCTTTTATTATTCTAGATATTTTGATAAAAAGTTTATGAATATGTCAGCTTGAAAAAAAAGCATTTTAGCCAAAGTCTTTTAGTATGTGTAAACAGATTTACCAACAGGCCAATATTGTGTCTGTATCTTTAAATAGGTTGAGAAACTGCCAATTCAGATTTGGCAACAGATCAAGAGTTCATTCAGTGCAGCCAGATATAGGTCAAGACTTCAATCAGTGCAGCCAAGCACAAGGCATGTGATCACCTCATGGGTGACATGTGAACACTCATGGGCACCATGTGATCACTTCATGGGTGTCATGCCCCTCAGGGCAGGGCCCCTGCATGAGCTTATGCAATGGTGTGGCTACTATTTCAGATTTGACAACAGGCTAGAGGTTACTTCTAATATATTATGCACTGTAATTTACATATGAAAAATGTTTTCAGTCAGATTTTCAATATTTTAACACTGATTGGTTATTTATAGTTCACAGGTAATATATTTATTAATATTTACAGAATATTATAATATTAATGTAATAATAAACATTAATTTTTACAGTAATGTAATAATTATTAATGTAATAATTAACATTAATTTTGATTTTTATTTTTTGGTATTCTTGATTATTACTTGCACCTTTGATGTGATTCATGTGGTCTACAGCATTCATATCATACCAATTATTTGCTTAAAATCAATTAATCTTTATTTTTTTCCCAGTTTTCTTAACAATCTTGGAGTTGTAAAAATCACCAATAATTTTTACCCAAAAAAAATTGTAATTGTATTTAATATATGGCAATTAGAGAGTAACAAGAGGTATACTGAAGCACATTCATGAGATAAATTTATGAAGAGCAAATCTAGGAGAAAAAAGTCATCCACTTGCATATTGAACCAATCATAGTTCGATAGATCAATAGATCGATAGCTAGATAGCTAGATCAGATAGCTAGATTATAGCTAGATAGACAGATAGATATTACTTCACTATTTAAAGAGTATATTACACATTGTACAGTATTATATCATATAAGAAAAGGTATGATTTCTAGATTCATAGATTAATAGATCATTTATGCATGTGACCATGCATTGAATTATATTGTTATATAATAAATGAGTTATATTCAGTCTCCTTTTGTCTTTTTAAATTACTACATTATTAATATTACTAATACCAATTTCACTTCAAATTAATAACGAAAACAAATTTATTATGTAAATAATCAGCAGCAGCCCACATCATATAACACTTAAATATGCCGTATACAATACCCATGTAAGTTTCTTATTGCTTAGTTTATTAATAAAAAAAATATAAAAAATAATGTAAATTATTTCATTTATAATATAATATTCTGTAAATATTAATAAATATATTTCTTGTGAACTATACATAACTATATTAATAAAACTATATAATGAAAAAAATCCATTTCCAAAAATAATGTTAATTATTACATTAATATTTTAATATTCTGTAAATATTAATAAATATATTACCTGTCAACTATACATAACCATTCAGTGTTAAAATATTGAAAATCTGACTGAAAACATTTTTAATTGAAAAATGTCAATTACAATACATAATATATTTAAAAATTAGATTAGATCTCTATTTTATTCTCGCCTAGGCAGATTTAAAACTCGCCTAAGTGATATCAGGCAGATTTTAAACTCACCTGGATGATACCAGACGGATTTTAAACTTGCCTAGACGAGATTAAAATCCTGGCCTGCTCCATGATGGATTTTAATCTCGCCTAGGCGAGATTGCGATTGTGATCTCGTCTAGGCGAGTTTAAAATCTGTCTAGGATCACAATCCTAATCTGGCCTAGGCAAGATCACAATCCATCATGGAGCAGGCCAGGATTTTAATCTCGTCTAGGCGAGTTTAAAATCCGCCTGGATTTCAATCTTGTCTCTGACATATATATCTCTGATAGCTTTGTTGTATACAAGACTGGTGGTGCCAGTTACAATCATTTTTGTGTTGTGTGCACCCATGCCAGAATTTCAGCAGTGATGTTTGTGTAATTGTTTCTTATTCATAATGTTTAGTACGTGCATTGTTCATTATATGAGAAGTAATGGGCCAGCATTGAAGCATTATACCTGGTGTATTTCCCAATGCACAGGTTCGCATTAGGCCTGTAGGCCTTTTTTCTATTTTAACAAATATTTTTCTATTTATTTACTAAAAATAAACTTGCTTCAAACTTTATTTAATAATGACCAACCACATAAGTAAATTCATTTTGATTACCAGGGTCCAGCGATCTAAGTTGAAGGTCACAGGAGCCACATCTTTAAAAAGATTGTGGGTGCACTGTAAATCAAACTTTTCATCCTGAACTTTCCAACGTTCACACATGGCTTACTTGTCTAAAGTGAGGAAACCTGTAGAATTTGAGGTTATCTGGTCAGAGGTCAAGGTCACTTTTTAAAAGATTGTTACAATAATCCTAATGCTGCAAGTTCAAGGATATTAAGTTCTAAGATTTTTTGGTCACAAGGTCATTGGTTAAGGTCACAGGACTGTCATTCTGAAAACTTTCTTTCAAAATATCCTTATAGACAAATTCAGCTGAGTGTTGAGACCCATGGGTCCCTAGTTGTGTTGTGTGCACCCATGCCAGAATTTCAGCAGTGATGTTTGTGTAATTGTTTCTTATTCAAAATGTTTAGTACCTGCATTGTTAATATACATGAGAAGTAATGGTCCAGCATTTAAGCATTATACCTGGTGTATTTCCCAATGCACAGGCTCGCATTAGGCCTGTAGGCCTTGTTATATTAGATTACTGTTCCAGCTATTGCAGTTGATTACAGATAACTAAATAAATATTTATTCTGCAAGAATTTTAGTAAAAACTTAAATAAAGGATGACTTTTGACAAGAGTTAAGAAGACACATTTTCAATATGATATGTATTACAAGGCTTTGCATAATGTATCATACACACTACAAATCATATTAAAAAAGCGTCAAATATGGGGACGCAAACCCTGTGCAGAAGGTATTGTTCAAGGTTGGTGCCTTAACTTGGAATGTCAAGGGCAACAACCATGCTGCCCGCCCCCATGATGTTCGCCTTGGCTCACTGACACCTTTCAGAGAAACGACGCGTGGCGTGATGTCATTGTCCACTATGACGTCATGAAATACACTGCACAGATGACCATTCAATCAAATGCTACGTCCTAGAGTAAACATGTGCAATAAAAATGTGCAAGGAAGAATCGATCAAATTGTGGTGTTGATTCATCATCTTAGCTGGATTCTGGAGCTTCATCAAGGACTATTAACATGTATGGTCACTCTTGCACGAATGAAACCAGGAATGGGTAAAAAAATAAGTGAATGCACAGAAGGTCCTGCCTCCTCATTGTGGCCCGGCCACCTGTTCAGGTCACGCTCAAGCGTCCAGCACCTCAGAGTGTGTCCTGTGTTTTAGCATAACATTTTTGAAACTTGTATTGCTTTGGTGGAGGCATATGTATTCACTGGGATGCACGTTTCTGTAATGCATGTTACAATGATCATTTGACAGGCATCGCAGCCACTGAGCCTATCAACATCTCAGCAGACCTTCCCTACAACTGGAACAACACGCAGTGTCACAGTCAGATGGGATGTGGGGTGGTCAAAATCCTCACCTGTGTCACGTTCCACGGACTTCCCGTGGTGTTCCCAGTCAGCAGGTGAGTGACAAGTCTTTTAACTTGTTTGTTATTGAACAGTGAAAAATGAAAATAACATGTTCATGAGGTTAAAGGGACCTAATCACATATGAGGTATGTTGATTATGGATAAAATATAGTGTTTTCACTTTAAAATAATGGTATCTACAATGTTTTGTTCTTAAACGGTTTGTTTACTCCTGTACAAAGTGGAAAAAAGCTTGCATCGGGTGCAATCAGTGGTGCAAAATATAAACACAGTGCAGGCCACCTGGTGACTTATCATGCAACTTAACAAATAAAGATTATAAAGTTTCCAACCCAGTGTTTCATCTATATTTCTTCTTTCGTTTTACTTCCCAGCATGCCAAAGTTCAGACCTTTGGTCATGAGTCTTGTTTTGGTAAACAGATGCACATGGACTGTGTTTTCACAGAATTATAACAACTTATATAACTGGTAAATTAGCAATGCTAAGCTAGTTTCCTGGGATGGACGTTTGTATTCAGCCAAAATGAGCTTTAACTTGAGAAAATACACAATTTGCAAGTGTTTAAATATACCTTTAAATTTTTATGATTTTCCCTTCTCACTATACAGAAACTGCCATGGATTTAATAAGAATAAGAATTATTTTATTGCATGCGGTGCATGAATTGAACAATTTTTTTATGAGTTTTCAAAATAGTGAAAAGATTTTAACAGAGACCCAAGAATTCATCTTAGCTCAGCAAGGAGTCAAAATAAATGTTCATTGTTGACATTTATGGTAAAAGATCTGATATCTGTATTTATAAAAGATATTAATATCAGTTTTTGATTTGTATATATTTTAAATTATCTTTTATTAGCGAACCTGTGAGCTTATGCGATGGTGTTGCGTCGTCCGGCGTCCGTCGTCTGTACATTAACCTATACTATCTTAAAAACGGCACGAGTTAGCATCACAAAATTTTATGCAAAAAAATAGTCATCTAAAAAATTCTATCGGATTTTGCTTTATTTTTTGGCTATTTGCATTTTCTAAGATTTTATAGGGAAAAAGCTGAAAAAGCTTTAAAAACTTCTTCTCCGAAACTGTTCAGCCAAATTGTCCAATATTTCACAGAAATGATCCCTGGAACAATCTCTCTCAAGTTTGTTCGAATGGTTTAAGTTCGGTGATTTTTGGCAGAGTTACAGATAGTTGAACTTAGTCATCTGTCCAAAAAAGCATACTAAAATTACAATCTTAGAAACGGCTGGAGCTATCATCACCAAATTTTATGCTAATGTTGGTTACATGAGTCATATCTGAAATTGAGGTATTGGTGGCCGATGCAACTGTGTCAGATTATGCAATAGGTCAAGAGTTCACTCAGTGCAGCCAGGTACAGGTCAAAAGTTCACTCAGTCTAGCCAGGTGCAGGTCAAGAGTTCACTCAGTGCAGTAGCTTGAGGCAGCGATTTGTCACAGGTCACTCGGGGGGCAACTGCCTTCTTCACCTTAGCCTTGTCAGCCTCAACTTTGGGGAAGTTTGATGTATTGGACTGATATTTTGATCTGTCTATGTGTCTTTGATGGTATTCTTATTTACAAGACAGGTGGTGCCACCTACATTGACTTTTGCGGTGAATACGCCTGCATATTTCTACAGAGGAATTTGATACATCAGTCAAAATTTGGCATGTTTATACATATCAGGTAGCTTTATAGTGTACAAGACTGGTGGAGCCACCTACAATAATTTTTGTATGTCCCTGCTTATTTCACAGGAGGGGTTTGACATATCAGTCTGACATTGGGCATATTTATATATCTCTTAGTTGTATATAAGACTGGTGGTGCCAGCTACAATCATTGTATCCACCAAAACAGAGTTTTGCAGATACTATGTTTTCAGTCGGATGCTGCCGCATAGGTTTCCGGCTAGACTGAGTGAACTTTTGACCTGTACCTGGCTGCACTGAGTGAACTCTTGACCTATTGAATAATCTGACACAGTTGGCAGTCTGCCAAAGCTATAAATAGATTCAGGCTGAACTTTGGTGTCAAATATGATGCAGTTAGCAGTCTTCCAAAGCTATAAATAGAATGCAGCTACTGCACTGAGTGAACTCTTGACCTCTACCTGGCTGCACTTTTTCCAATCCTGGCACTGTGCCAAAACTATTTATAGAGCTGACATCATCTTGGCTAATGGCCAACATCAAGGCACTGGCAATCTGCCAATGGTAAACCCAGTGCTGACATCTGTACACCAAGTGGTTCCTACTTGAAATAACTTTGAAATTTATTTTCCCAATACAAAATGCTTTTCAGCTGACTTTTTATAAACAAGGCCTACAGGCCTAATGCGAACCTGTGCAAAGATTGGGAGTATGATTGGAGGTTTATTTTTTAAATTTAATATTGATCCTCTGAAGTCCTGCATATCTACCTTAGTCATTATGAATTCAGCAAAATGGATGTTTCGGACCTGCAAGTTTCAGACTAGGACATTTTAAAACTAGAATATGGGTAGTCAACAAGCGACTGTGTATCCACAGAAATCAGAGTGGGACAGGTGAAGTGAGGCATGGATTAAGTGGCAAGGGGAAAAGAGTGAGGCGTGTTACATATTTACATGGATGGAGTGGTTGCAGGTGGCGCCACCAGTTTTGCCTATGATGAAGAGCTATGTGAGATCTATACACAAGCAGAATTTTGGCCCAATCGGTCAAACGGTTTCCGAGATATGAGTTTGGATGTCTGCAGAGTAAACCTGAATGTAGGTGGCGCCACCTGTCATAAAATCAAGAGAGCTGTGCAGGATGTAAAAACCTGCAAAATTTCAGGCGGATAAGTCAAACCACTTCTGAGACATGAGTGATTTTATCCCAAGGCAGATGAACAGATGGACAGTGTGCATAAGTGGTTGCAGGTGGCGCCACCAGTTTTGCCTATGATGAAGAGCTATGCGAGATCTATAAACAAGCAGAATTTCGGCCCAATCGGTCAAATGGTTCCCGAGATATGAGTTTGGATGTCTGCAGAGTAAACCTGAATGTAGGTGGCGCCACCTGTCATAAAATCAAGAGAGCTGTCCAGGATGTAAAAACCTGCAAAATTTCAGGCGGATAAGTCAAACCACTTCTGAGACATGAGTGATTTTATCCCAAGGCAGATGAACAGATGGACAGTGTGCATAAGTGGTTGCAGGTGGCGCCACCAGTTTTGCCTATGATGAAGAGCTATGCGAGATCTATAAACAAGCAGAATTTCGGCCCAATCGGTCAAATGGTTCCCGAGATATGAGTTTGGATGTCTGCAGAGTAAACCTGAATGTAGGTGGCGCCACCTGTCATAAAATCAAGAGAGCTGTCCAGGATGTATAAACCTGCAAAATTTCAGGCGGATAAGTAAAACCACTGCTGAGATATGAGTGATTTTATCCCAAGGCAGATGAACAGATGGACACTGTGCATAAGTGGTTGCAGGTGGCGCCACCAGTTTTGCCTATGATGAAGAGCTATGTGAGATCTATACACAAGCAGAATTTTTGCCCAATTGGTCAAACGGTTCCTTAGATATGAGCATGGATGTCTGCGTAGTAAACCTGAATGTAGGTGGCGCCACCTGTCATAAAATCAAGAGAGCTGTCCAGGATGTATAAACCTGCAAAATTTCAGGCGGAAAAGTCAAACCACTGCTGAGATATGAGTGATTTTATCCCAAGGCAGATGAACAGATGGACGCTGTGCATAAAGGGTTGCAGGTGGCGCCACCAGTTTTGCCTATGATGAAGAGCTATGTGAGATCTATATACATGCAAAATTTTGGCTCAATCGGTCAAACAGTTCCCGAGATATGAGCTTGGATGTCTGCAGAGTAAACGTGAATGTAGGTGGCGCCACCTTCATAAAATCGAGAAAGCTGTCCAGGATGTATAAACCTGCAAAATTTTAGGTGGAAAAGACAAACCACTGCTGAGATATGAGTGATTTTATCCCAAAGCAGATGAACAGATGGACCCTGTGCAAAATTGGTTGCAGGTGGCGCCACCATTTTTAGTGTATGTTATAAAGCTATCAAAGGGCTACATTTGTGCAAAATTTTAAGCCTGATCAGTCAAACAGTTCCCGAGATATGTGGGTTTATGTGTTGAAACAGATGCACAAATGGACGCTGGGCAGAGAGGAAAGGTCAGAGGTAAAAAAAAATGAGGGTGCAGCATTTCACATGTGACCGATCATAATTCCCAATTTTAAAAAATTCTGCCCATTGGTTATGGAGAAGTTCTCCGGAAAGAGGCATATATATTTTGACCTGTCTATGCCTCTATGATGGTATTCTTATTCTTATACATACACAAAATTGATGTTGCCACCTGCCACCATTTTAGCACAGCGTCCGTTTAGCATTTAGTACTTGCATTGTTCATATACATGTTACACATGTTCTTGAAAAGTAATGGTCCAGCATTGAAGCATTATACCTGGTATAATTTCATTGCACAGGTTTGCATTAGGCCTGTAGGCCTTGTTTTAAGAAACTGTTAAGCTGATTGGTTTAAACTTTACAAGAATTATTCCATGGTAGGGTTCTGCCAGTTTTATAAGAATAAATTGGGTAAATGCAGCTTTAGAAAAGCAGTGTAGCCAATTGAAAAAGGCTTTCTGTGTTTGAAAACAGATTTGACAACATGCTGAGTTTCAGCAGCCAAGTCAAGAGGTCACTCAGTACAACACAGTGGGGTCCAGACATCACCATTGCAACTGACCTGGCTCTGTCTCTAGACGTCTAGACACATCGTCTAGATGCAGAATGGCCAGATTAGAATTATTGGTACTATATCTTTCAACTGTTTGAAAAAAGTTGGTTTGCATTTTTAGCCAATCTGTGAGCTTATGCAATGGTGTGGCATTGTCCGTCGTGCGTCATAGCTATCTCCAAAAGGGCAGAAGCTAGCATCACCAAATTTTTTGCAAAAAATTTATCATCTAAAAAATTCTATCGGATTTTGCTTATTTCTTGGCTAACTGCATTTTCTTAGATTTTATAGGGAAGCTAAAAAACATTAAAAATGTTCTTCTCCAAAACCATACTGCCAAATTGTCCGTTCATCTGTTCCATAATCCTCCCTGGAAAAAGAACATATCCAAAATATCCTGACTGTTACATCCTCGTTGTATCCGCCAAAACAGAGTTTTGCGGATACTAAGTTTTAGTCGGCCATCGCCGCCGCCTCTTAGGTTTCCGGAGTAACCCCTGGTCAGAATTTTTTTAAATTCTGAATTATGATCAGGTCACATGTGAACTGCTGCACCCTCATTTTTGGTTGACCTCGGTACTTTCCTTTCTGCCCAGCATCCATTTGTGGGTCCATTCCCACACATAAACCCACATATCTCGTGAACCGTTTGACCAATCAGGCTAAAAATGTAGCCCTTGGATAGCTTTATAACATACACTAAAAATGGTGGCGCCACCTGCAACCATTTTTGCACAGCGTCCATCTGTTCATCTGCCTTGGGATAAAATCACTCATATCTTGGCAGTGGTTGGACTTACCCACCTGAAATTTTGCAGGTTTATACATCCTGGACAGCCTTCTGGATTTTATGACAGGTGGCGCCACCTACATTCAGGTTTACTACGCAGACATCCAAGCTCATAGCTCGGGAACCATTTGACCGATTCGGCCAAAATTTTGCATGTGTATAGATCACACATAGCTCTTTATCATACACAAACTGGTGGCGACACCTGCAACCATTTTTGCACAGCATCCGTCTGTTTGTCTGCTGTGGGATAAAATCACTCATATCTCGGCAGTGGTTTGACATATCTGCCTAAAATTTTGCATATGTATACAACTTGAACAGCTTTCTGGAATTTGTGGTAGTTGGCGCAACCTACATACACATTTCGGCTGCAGACATCCTACTAATATGCAACACACCTCGCTCTATTTCCCCTAGCCACTCAATCCATGCCTCACTTCACCTGTCCCACTCTGATTTCCGTGGATACATGTAGTCGCTTGTCGACTACCCGTATTCTAGTTTTAAAATGTCCTAGTCCGAAACTTGCAGGTCCGAAACATCCATTTTGCTGAAATCATAATACTAAGGTAGATATGCAGGACTTAAGAGAAGCAATATTAAATTTTAAAAATAATCCTCCATTCATACTCCCAAACTTTGCACAGGAACGCATTAGGCTTGTAGGCCTTGTTACCTTCAAGGTCAAGCTTAGCACCATGACCCATGGGTCCCTTGTTTACAACCAGCAATCTAATAAGTATTTTAGGAAGTAAAACTGGCTTATCTTGACCCTCAAATATATCAAAGCTAGGCAGCTTCTTCAACTTTGATAACACATGGTTTAAGATACAGATATATCTTTAAAAAATAGAAATTTATATAAATATATAGAAATAGGTATAGATATAGTTATATAGATGTCATATAATTCATATATTTGCTGATTTTCCTGAAGACTTTTTCATTCTTGTCATTTCAGGAGCCCTGCGACATGTTTGGGTGTGAATGAAACTGGGGTGGAGTACAATGCCCGCATTGTACCCAATTTTCATAAGAAAACCCACTTCCCAGTCAACTACTGCAAGTCCAAACCAGTCATCACTGTCCAACACACCTACAACCCCTCACTCACTGTGCTGCTCAGTATGGTAAGCTGATGATTAATCAGTTATAACATTGATTGACAGGGTGTCTGTATCATAGTGTTGGGAGTTGCTTCCTTGACCATAATCGATCATCGACAGCATATCATCATATGCAACTGATGATCGATTATTAGTCGCTTTTGGGAAGTGTAATGTCATGATCAGTCATCAGTAAACATTGGTTGAAATTTCTGACCATATACAGACCTGTACATCCTCTCAATTGATTTACTGTGATTGCCTTTTTGTTCGTAAGGGTTTTAATTTTGCGATATTTGCAAAATTGGAGATAATCACAAATATGAAACTCTCGAGATTAAGATGCCCCATCAACTAAGGTGAACAAGAGGGCCTGGTGGATGTGAACAGACAGATTAGTAATAGCACCTCTAGAAACATGGTTCATTAATCAGAAATCTTATCTATGGATGGGATCGAAACCTGACCATGCAAGCAAGTAATAATACATCAAAACATCAACTGTGAAACAGGTCTTAATACAATAATGTAACAAAATGGTATTTTGTTAAGGATTAAGGAGGGATATTTCAGTAGAAACAGTTTTCTTTTATAAGCTAGCTTCCTATCTATTATTAAATATGGGTCGGGGGGTAATTTTGGCAGTGTCACCATTTTATATGACAGGGATCAATAATATTTCGATCGATCCTTGTCAAGCGTGTTTGTTATTCAAACAAGCGTAAGGTTTCAATATGAGAATATTTGTAGCTAGTGCAGAGGTATTTGGATGAATAATATCGCGTGGAAATATTATTATTAATCATTGACGAGGCTGTCAATGCATAATATAGAGGATATTTATCCAATTGTCTGTCATATCGTTAGGGTTTTATAGTCTAGATATAAGTGATAAAGTAAAATATCGGTATTTGGGCATATATGGCAGGAATGGTCATTGATAAATTGTCCAACTCCATAAGTTTCGTCGGTAATTTCAGCATATTTTAATGAAAGTGTACCATCAGTCATTATGAAGCCTGACCTTTATGAAACACTGTATTTGATAATGGCAGTGCAAGATTGATCATCAGATCGTTTGCATCAGCTTACTGATCATCGATTATAATCGACAATCGGTCCCAAAACAACTGTATAGTCTGATGAATTGGTTGCATTTTTATATGCCCATTTTTGACGGGACATATTATGGTATACCAAGGAGGTTAAAATTAGGCAGGAGACTTTGAATGTCATCCAGCATCAAAGGAACCCATGTCCCAGTCCCTGAGGTTTTTTTTTTTGCTGCTGCCTATTGTACTCATGGGGGATCGCCATTGTACTCACAATATTTCAGCACCTCATAAAACTCAGGCAGTACAGATTACATGTACTGTGTCTGATGCTGCATTTGGCTGCTAAGCACAAGCATCGGTTTGCTGAATGATTCTCATGATTCTCCCTCCAGAGGAGACATGTTGTTTTCAGTGCCCTCATAGTCTGTTTTGGTCAGTCATTGTGATTTCTGTAGGACATCTTGTTAATGCGATAACTTTTGAAGGGCTGTACATTTTCCTCCGAAATTTAAAACACTGATGGTTCCAACCAAAATCTCAGACATTTATTGTTATAAATGGTTTTTTTTTATATGGACCATTGTCCGTTGTCAGCGAAGTTTACCACTGGGTTGTTGTTCCCCTCTTCCGCTGAATGGGAGACGTGTAGAGACATCTTTAGGGGAAAATAAAAACTAAAACATATCACAAGAAGCCAAAAATAACAAGAGGTACAAGGGGGGACATAAATTCCATGAATTTGCTTGTTTGAGGTAGTGGTGGTAAGAAATTGCTGCATGAGGTAGTTTTGGTCCTACAGCCAGAATGATACCACACTCGGACGCCAAGAACTGAGTGTCCCAAAGGGATTTCACTTGTCACAGATGCTCAGCTTTGCGTTCCTAAAAGCCTTGTAATTTTTTCTTGTATTTCAGCACGACAGGTCTGTGATCAACCTGCACCTGATGCACACAAGCTACTTCCTCTTTGTCATGGTTGTGACCTTGCTGTGCTATGCCATCATCAGAGGTCGTCCACAGGTCAAGGTCATTAAGTACTCGCCACAGATTGATGTAGTGAGTAGAAATTTACATTTACTGTTAGCACTAAAATTTATTTTTCTTTAAAATTTTTCCTTTTATCTTAAATACTTTATTTTATTGATAAATTTGTTGTTATTTTCACAACTTCGAGCAAATGGAGTAATTTTGCTTTGGAGTGATCATTCAGCGTTAAGATTCATTTACTATATGTATGTATAGAGTATCTTCTTTTTATAGGACGTTCCTTTAGGCTTATATAGTCATCTCTATATTTTGAAGGCCTTAGGTGGTATTTGAAAGTGTTGTCTCTGACCTTTCTAATGATAGGATTTTTCACAGAAAACCAAAAAAAAAAAAAAAACACTGAATATCAACCAGAATCTACCAGAAATCAACTAAATTCTCTGAGATTTCTAAATATTAAAGTTCTTTTGACTAATAATTAGCAAGAAAAAAATTGTAGTCAATAATAGAATTTTTAATCCAAAGATATGATTTTTATACTGACTGCATGGAAACCTGCTGCTAACTTGAAGTCACTGGCTGGTGACTGACGGAAAGGGATTGTCACCTGATGGCCAAATTGATCACTTACAGTAACACTGCCAACAGCTGCTGGCAAGGAATGAGAAGAGAACATAGTGTAAAATTTCAGTTTACTTCTCATTTATATTTACTTACCTTATTATTTTGTGATATTTATCAGGAATGTCAAAGAAATAAGTTTTTTTCCAGTGGTTTGGGTTAATTTTTGGTGGTTTTCTGTGAATAGTCGGACCCCCATTCTATTATGTAGACCTCTCTATTACAAGAAAGACAAATTCAAAGAGTGTAATTGGAAGTTAATACTGTAGATAGAAAGATCAGATAAGATAAGATAATGTTTATTAGTTGTATATAATATCCGCAGATTATAAGAGAAAATTGTTTCATATTATGCATCCTGATTTATTTTAGGAAAATGGGTCATGAAAAGGGACTGCTGATTGGTCAATAGCCACCTGTGATCTCATGAGACGAGGGCCAGGATTGGTCCTTTGGAAGAAGTGTTTTTTATGTGTACCAGCTTTATGTATGGTGTGTTTGTCAATCACATGAGTTGCTGTGGGTTTCTAGTAAAAGCTTTCCTGAATCTATAGGACAGGGTAAGAAATTCACTAGCAGGAATAAAAATTCACAGTCAGGCACCTGTGTAGGGCCTTTGTCATGAAAATCAGCCTTATGATATTAGTCTCTCTTGCTTGGATTTTCCAGGATAATCTGGAATTTCCTGACACAATTTTTCATCAACATAAAATTGCAACTTGTATTAGTAATCTGTGTTAAGTTAAAGAATAAACTGTGCCACAATTCAACTTTGGAGAACTGTTTCTTGGGTATCAGAGAAATAAGTCAATGAAAAGTGGGGGTTTTGGTGTTGAAATAATAGGCTTAACACCACAGCTCCAACTGATTTGTCTAACATGGAAATGACCTTTGATATAAGCACATTTGTACAAAAGGTGATTAACACCAGAAATATACATATATATCCCAGGGTTGATTCTGTAAATAGAAGAAATTGCACAATTATTATAGTGGGCTAGGTGATATTAATAATTGATGTGATATGTATGATAACATTTAATTACTGTTGTAGTTGGTTTATGGTGTGAGGTGAAAAAAATATTTTGTTTCTTATCTTCCCTTTACAATCTGGTAAAAAGAAATTTACTTCAACACCAGCTTTATTTCACAATGTTAATGCACATGGTTTTAAGTTTTTGTTGACATGTTTTTAGCTCAGCTGACTATAAGTCATCTGAGCTATAGTCGTGGTCCATTGTCCGTCGTCCGTCCGTCCGTCTGTCCGTCCGTCCGTCCGTCCGTCCGTCCGTCCGTAGATGTGGCACGTTTTGAAACCGTAAGACCTAGGAATCCAAAATTCGGCATAATGTTAGATGTCCCCAAGATCTCCTACCAAGCCGGAAACTGGGTCTTTGCAACTTCGTTCCTTTGAGAAATTAAGGAAAAACCTCAATTTTTTATTAAAAACCTATTTTCACACTTCAGGACTGCCTAATATCAAAACCACTCATCTGTTTTTCCTCATATTTACCATAAATATTCCTCTATATGGTTCCTATGTACATGCCAGAAATTATGTCTGTATTATTTAATTTAAAAAAGTTATGGGCCCAAACATAATGCATTTTGTAAAAAATCAGGATAGATATTTGATCACTTAACACAAAAAATGTTAAAGCTATTGACCTTTTTTCCAGTAATATAACTTTAATTAATCAAAATTAAATTGTATACCCAAAATTAGATGAAAATCTTTTAAATTTTCTAAAATATTAATAAAAATAAAAAATTGGTACCTTAAATTTTGCCCAACTTTGACCATGGCACGTTTTTTTCCTGTAAGTACTGTGGATTTAATTTTCACAGCATGTTTTTGTTAGCATTTCAACTGTTAACACCAAAAATTTGAAACAAGTTGATCAAAAACTGTAGATTTTAATATGTTTTCAAGCACCATGTAACATATTGTTTACATCAAGCTAGTGTTATGCAGTTTGCAAGAGCTCAGCTCCCCAGCTTCAGCTCTTAGTTCCTTAAATTCGGCATACAGTTAGATGTCTCCAAAATCCCCTACCATGCAAAGAATTTGGTCACTAGGACTTAATACCTTCGAGATATTAATGAAAAACTTCATTTTTCCATTAAAAACCCATTGTTACACTTCAGGACTGCCTAATATCAAAACCACTGATCTGACTTTAATCATAAATAATATACATATTTTTCATTCTCTATGCACATGCCAGAATGATGTCAGTATTGCGTTATTGTTTTAAGTTATGGGCATAAACATAATGCACTTTGTAAAAAATCAAGAAATATATTTACTCCCTTAACAAGGGCATTGCTGAAGCTAGAGATTTTTTTGTCAGGGATGTAACATTATTTAATCAAGATTCAATTGAATACCCAAAATTAGTTCTGAATTTTTCAAATTTTATAAGTTATTAGTATAAATATAAAATTAGTACCTTAAATTTTGCCCAACTGTGACAATGGCACGTTTGTGTCCTGTGAGCACTGTTGATATAATTTTCATATCATGCACACATTAGGATTTCAGCTTTTTAGTTTAGAAAGCTGAAAGAAATTGGCCAAAAATTGTAGCTTTTATTAATGTTTTTTATGAGACCCTGTCACACTTTGGCTCTCTCCAGCCCCTCTTGAGTCACCTGTATGTTGACCTTGTTGACCTTTCATCAAATTATGCATGCTTGAGGCGAGGCATACAGGAATCCAGGCAGCTTATGGCCAGCCACAGTTGATCCAGGTGTCCAACCCAACTCATCTAGTAGTTTTAACCAACAACATAACAATAAACAATAAATTAATAAATTTTTATTGGTTTTTAATAACAAATTAAAGAAAAATAGAAAAGGAATTTGTTAGTTTATAATAACAGGAAATTAACTTGCAGTTACTGATGATATAAGAATCTTGTATCGATGGGTAGAATGTCACGTATTCCAAATAACACCATGAAGTCACCTATGGCATTTTTCAGTTCAATTTTAATGATAAAGAAGTAAATCATATTATTCATTACTAATCATTAGGGATCATATGAAGGAAATTAATGATAGACAAAGATGCAGTTGATAATATTAATCTAGATTCCTACTGTGTCTAGTGTGTACATTGATGTGAAATTAGTCCAAAATGAATTTTTTACAGTTATTTTTTAATATAAATAAAAGCCATAAAACCAGGTACTTATGATCATTATTTAAATGTGTGAATACTGTATATTCTGGATTCTCAACATCATTGGTTGGTGAAACTGAATAAATACCAGACATGGTGCGAATACTTTGTAATTGTATTTAAATACGAATATGATTATGTACTCCATTATAAAATTTCTTGCATAAAGAATATGAATTCAGGTAAAAATGAAAGTATATGAATACTCGTGCAAATACTTTCAAAATGTATTCATGAATGCATTCATTAATATATTCTTTAATATTATTTTAATAATCATATCAGTTATATTTCATTTAAAAAAATCATATGATTCTCTTATTATTTTTTATAAAAATTATATTTGGGACAATATTTGTATTTTTTTTTAAAATGAATAGTTAAACTCTTATATTATATGTTCTGCTTATAAGTTATATGGCTAAGTCAAAATCTGTGTGACAATAGTACTCCATTTGTTAATAAAATAAATGAAATCAATCCTCTTCCCTGTCTCCAAAGGTACTATCAAAATCATACATAAGCTAAACAACAACAACTCATAATACAGCTTATATTTATTACCACACAAAACCAGCATGTGCCTCAATAATATTTTTTTATCATATATAACAGCTGAGCGTCGTGACCCATAGGTCCCTTGTTTTGTTTTGTTTTATTTAAGTACTTTGAATAATGTATCACAGTCATTTAATATCACTCCCCACCACCAGGTAAGGTACAGCAAAATGCCACCAGGCTGCAGCACCTGATGGTTTGCAACAGGAATGTATAGCTTTACAATGAAAAGCATCCTTTTTCACTCCCAAAGCTATTATTAGAAACACAATATTATGTATATGTTCAATATATTATTAACATCAGTACCATATGTGCTTGGACTACATATAATTCTGTACACATCACTCTGTTACTAAATAATTTTTTATTTCAAATGTCCAATGTAAGACACATGTTTAAAGGGAAATTACTATATTAACTTAATTGTATTAGATGACCCTATATAAAATTTGTGTTTTATATAACATTTGTGTTTTATAAGTACAATATTCTTAGGGAGGGGGTTGTATGTCTATGTTTGTGTTCAGCAGGGGGTGCTGTTTTCCAGAATGACATATGTAAAAGCTGCACAGTGCCTCGTCACAGGTGACATCATTACAGAGTTGTGTAAAAATATTTAAAGATAATAACCAGTTTGTTGATATCAGTGAAATAAATGTGTATAATATGGATTATAATCACTTTCTAATGTGTCAGGTGTCAATAAATAAAATTACATTGTATGATAATATGTACAGAATTGACCCCACAATATCTATCTGTGCAATATGGGACATCTGAGATTTGGAATTAATGTTTGTGTCCCTGTAATACAAGTTTACAATTGGCACCCAGGAGACATGAGTTCATGTGATTATGTCAACTCAGGGTCAGCTTTACAGTGCTTCATCAAATGTCAACTATAATTGTCCCTAGCTACTTCAGAATGGGGGACATTTGTTTGGAATTGTCTGTCTTTCTGTTCGTCTGTCATGATTTCATTTCCATGCGATAACTTTCCTAAATATTACCTGAATTCTTTCAAATTTGGATCACTGATTGCTCTCATGTATACCTTGGTTGGGATTGGTTTTGGAGTGTCTGTCTTAAAGTTTATTCTCACAAGCTCCAAAACAAAAAATTAAAGTTTGGTCCCAGTTCATACAAAAAATTATGACATATGGAGACCTCTTCAGGGGGCCATGAAAACTAAAACACATCCACTATGACATGTGGAGACATCTTCAGGCCAAAATAAATACTAAAACAGAAATTTAGAAGTGAGAAAGCAAGCATGAAGGACAACAAGAGGCAGAAGCAGGGGACATAAATTCCACGAATATGCTTGATTATTCCAGCAAGGGATGCCCATTAAGTCTTGGTGATGATTATGATACACTCAATGCTTATTGTTGTTCTTCTAAATAATGGGTAGAGTGCCCCACTCATTCTTTGTTAGGTTATTTTTCAGTATAAAATTGTCTGGTTAATATTTTTAAAAGTCAATGAACATTCCTTGATCTAACAGACTGAAAAATCAAATAAGCTAATATGTAACAAATTTGCTTTCTCTTTGAGATTTAGATCCTTACTGAGAATGATTTTTGAAAAATATGTACTATGCTTATTTTCGTGTTTGACTTTTTGATAAAGTCATTATTATATTATTATGTTAGATTATGATATTAAAATGATTGTTGCACTGTTATACGCTATTACTAAGGTAGCCGTGACAAACATGCCTCAGTAGGCCAGTAATCTGGTTGTACTGTCAGAGGGCCGTAATGGCGCTTTAACTAAGGCTGAAAGACCTTAATATGGAAACTTTACAGAGTGAGAAATATTTGGTATATTATGTCATCATATTACTAGAGATTAAACAGATACTGTTCACATATATTAATCACATTTATAGATGTTCATTTGTAAGTATATTACTGAAAAATAACTGGATAAGCACTTACTGTAAAAATGCTTCATTTTACCGGAGATCATTACTGATACTGATATCAAGGTTTAAGTGTGTTATACTGATGTGCAAGATCAATAACATGTCTGTCAGGACTACACTCGCTTAAATGTTGTTTATGTATTAATATGTAAATAAGAGGTTTATATTATATTATTATTTTCATACACCATGTTGACACTAGTACTTGTCAGCTGTTAATAGCCAAGAGATGATTACTCACTTGTGTACATCATTCACATTAACATCTTACTGGTAATTCTGAATATTTTATGAGTGAGCTCCACTGCTCCTGTCCACATTTTTTTGGATGTAAGTGACATCTATGCAATAAGACCAAAAGTGGTCTGTATTCAGAGGAGGTCTTGTTTGACTGCTGGTCTTTCAGACAGGTTCCACTGTAAAACTTCTTTATTTGTCCTAGGGTAAAAGTTTCAAGCATCGCAACAAAACAATAATAAAGTTATAGTATTCTCTTTTTTTAGTGAATTTAATGTTAAAAATAAAGAAAAATGACACCTTCAAATGCCTCTGTTGTATCACAAACATATATGCTTAATCTTGCATATAAATAATTATATGACCTATTTCAGAGGACTACTTCATATTTTGAGATATTTTCAAGGGACAAGTCAGCAAGGTTGTAAAGTAAAAAAATGTCTGTATATTGTCTGATAGACATGCTTGAATAATCACAAACTGCCACATTTATCAATCTCCCATGATAGATCCAGAATATTAAGTTGCTAATCTTTATAAAATGATGGTGGTGCCACTTAGTCATTGTCATGCAACTCCTCTGTGGCCTGTCTTGTACTGCCAAGAATGATGCCAAATGTGTCCTAAGGGGGGTCATTTTTCCATATTTTCCCTCATGAATCCTGAGAAATTTGACATTATTTTGTGAAGGGGCTATTGCAGTACCATCTATCAGAAGCTATGCCTGTGTATCCAGTTGGTAAACAGGCGGCGCCATCTGTTGTATTTGGATTGAAACTAAACTAGTCTTCAAGTGTAAACTAATGAATGAGTATATAATATGCTCGTGAAATAAAATGGAAAGAAATATTTTCAAAATCCATGTGGACAGGAGTGGAGAATAGCCCTTGTTGATGAATCATTTATTTATTCGTGTTGCTTCTTAAGATTATCATTCAGCTCTCCATTAATTGTCAAGACTGTCCTTAAATTACTATACCATAAGTTTATCACTATATTTTGATCTTACTCCTAATTGTGACCTTGAGGCATTATAATTTTCCTTTTACATTGTTTGTTAATAAATTCAGTATTATGTAGAGGGAATGGTCATAAACATTTCATAGTATATAGTATATTAGATAGGTACCCAACACTATTACCACTCCTTACTTGTGACCAATTACAAGATCTGCCAGGCAAAATTTCCCAAAACACCAGTGGTTTGATGCCTGTGATAAAATACCCTGAAACACTTTCATAATGTGAAATTTTAAGTAAAGAATTGGTATTGATGGATAAATTATCAGCTGTTGAATATGTGCCATAATTATGTGAAACAAAATTAGACACAAGTATTTTGTACACCTAAAGCACTGTACTTGACAGTTTTTTTACCTTTATGTTACATTTCATGATGTTTTATGTCTTAAACTAGTATTTTTCTCATAAAAAAGCTGAGATTAATATTTAAAAGCAAAATAGAGCCTCATTTTATAAATTTTGAAAAATTTGGTTTTTGAAATATTATGTAATTGTTCTTCTGCTGTCAAGAACCTATTTCGCACAGTTTCTTCATGCAGCAGACAGATAACTCTGATTAGTTCCATTACTGACAAGAGTGGGCCACATTCTATTTATACCTGTGTGCTTGTTTGGTTATGATCAACTCTGATCATATGTATACGTATATATGTATTTAGGACTTAGTAAGTGGTTGCTTGAACAGACTATTGCAGATTATATATACATTTGTGACTACCATGCCTTTTGATACACAGCTTTTAAGCACTCAATGTAATAGTGTTATTGTATATTTAACCATTTGCTTGAAGGAGATTTGAGTATTTAATAGTCTCAGAATCAATGCAAGGAAAGGGAGGGTACTTATATGGTAAATGCACCGGCAACAGGTATGTCTCGGCAACTTTGTGTGGTACATAGGGGTGTAACAATGCATTAAATAATTGATGCATTTAATTGCAGCTCTTGGATTTAATTGTAATTGATGATTATCCTCTGAGAATCGATCCTGTTGATTATATTTTTTGCATGTACCCCTATAGCTCTCTGTGAGCCAGCAGCTAGTACTGCCATTTGTCAAGGCTGTTTAACAAACCTTGATCCATCATTAACTCTGGCTAGTGGACTGCTCCACTCCCTACTCGCATGAAACAAAAATGGTGGCAATAAACACAGGAAGAGCTACATTGTTCCTCTATTTGCTAAACTAACTACCATCCATTCTCTTAAAATAATTGCTTTTATTTAAAAGAAAGCTAGAGGTTTAACACTTAAGTAATTATTTAATTGAGAATTGGATCAAAGGTAAAATTGTTAAATAAATGGATTCTAAGGCCCCTTGCAATTTACAGGCATATTGGTACACAGTTAAAAAACAAGTTCTGTTTTCTGTAATAGTTTGCTAATTACACAAGCAGGCATATGCAAGTCGATTGGTTAGTGACATTTTCACTATCTAATCCTATGGTGGACTGGCCCCATTTTAAGATTTGTGCAAGTCTGTTTAAAAGGTAAAAATGAAGCCTCCTGAAAATTAGTAAATTTCTGCTTTAAAAGAATGTCATAAGGGGGAGGGTTCAAAATTGACATATGCAGTGCCTGAGAAACCCACCTTCTTATTCTCTTTGCCAAATTGCTGTTAAATAATTCTGGGTTTGTGGAACTGAGACAGATGCTGCTATATTTGCAGTAGGTAGTGAATGTCTTTTTATAACTTTTTTGTTGGGAATCAAATAGGGGATGGGAAAAAAGTATAGGCTTATTTTAAGGCCTAATTGTGTGTATACACACTTGGGCAGAGTATTCTCTTGTTGTACCATATGTATACAATGTGCTTTTAATCTGCCATATAACCAGTATTGTGATGTCATTATCATTGATTTCATATGACCTGTCATGTGATTTGTCATGTGATCAATTTAAGCACATAAAGTCTGTCATGTGATTTGCCTGCAAAGTAATCTCAGCCCGCTGGATTACAGACTGAACTCCTCAGACCTCCAGTCAGTATATATGAGACATGTAGCAAGTCAACTTAAAATGGAAATTAGTCTGGTCCTCTGCATTATTAAGATCATGCTTCAAAGAATCTGCAGGGTCAAAAATGTTAATTTGGAAAAAAAAACTGCTCCCACATTAAGTTAACTGTCAAAGGAAGTCAAATAATAACAACATTGAAGCTTATACACAAAGTCTGAAAACATTTGAAATATTGACAGGAGCAGGGAATATGTGGCAAGGAAGTCCTTATAAAGTTAATATGATGAAGTATCTTTTGTGCGTAATATGCAGTTTCTTATAAATGTGATCCTTCTGTCAATTATGATTAACAGCTGAGATCCGTAATCCAGGAAAGTGATATAATTCAATAACTATTGTTTTCACTGTTAATTATGTGCATCACAATAATTGTTAACGTTATGCACAACCTTGTATATAAGCTGTAAATATTGTTGTAACACTGATTTTCACTGTGATCCAGCAATGAATGGAGCTTTAATTTTTGTTTCACAACATGATTTGTGTACAGTGGGGGTCAAGTGTTTATTAAAATCTAAATATTTGGATCAATTTGTTACTTTATTATTGAAATCAGTCATGTGATTGAGAGATTGGTTGGTTTTCTGGTATCTTGCCCCTCAGGCAATCACCTCGCGCAAAATATTTATGTAAATATATATATATATATATATATATATATATATATATATATATATATATATATAACCTGATACCTTCTTTCACCTACAGCTCCACTGAGCCGACATCTTTCAGCACACAGACCTACCATTACTTAACTACACAAGCACTTAGCAGAAACATGCACCGAGGCCACACAGACACTCAAAAAAGACTTCTTGTCCACAACTTCACTCAGCCAGCAACTTTCAACCCACACCTTCAATCAGCCCACATCTTTCAGCCCATACCTTCACTTGGCCTATACCTTCTTTCAGCCAATACCTCCACTCAGCTCACACCTATCAGCCCATACCTTAAATCAGCCTACACCTTTTAACCCATAAGTTCACCTAGCCTATACCTTCTTTCAGCCCACACCTTCCACCCCACACCACTCAGCCCATACCTTAAATATCAGGTGAGAGCTTAATATTGATACCTCGGCAAGATTGACTTGGCCAGGAGGGTATTTGTTCACCCCTGGTTGTGCGTGTGTTCACATCATAACTCGTGAACAGAATCTCATGAAATTATCAGGGCATTTCTGGAATGGGCCAATGAAGAATTGATTATATTTTGCTGCGGATCTGGATTGAGGAACTTCATCAAGGAATGTTCACAAATGTACAGTCACTTGGGCATAAATGAACCTGGGAATATGGGCCAAATAAGTGAATGTATAAAGGGTTTGGGAGCATCCCAGGACAGGGACCTTGGAGGCTTGCAAGTCTTAGAATGCAGACTTCTAGTTGATTATAAGTTGGAGAAAGATTTGGTATTTACCTCTGAAAATAAATGTCACCAAATCAATACACATATATAAACTTTTATACTTTTTACAATAAAAACAACCAAGCAAATTTTTCAGGTGACCATCTCACTGGATGTGTCTTGAATCTTCTTCTTATGTTTTTTGTGTTTTTTACTATTTTCGCTCTTCCTGGTATCATCATGTTTGGAACTATCACTTTCAATTATTTCTCCCTCTGAGTGAGTTTTCTTCTTCTTTTTCTTCTTTTTCTTGTATTTTTGAATAAAATCTTTGTCATTATATGACATATTATTATCACAACTGTCTGATGTCCGGCTCTCCTTTTGTGTCTCCAGTGTTGGTTCCCGGTCTTCCTTTTGGTCACCACTTGTTATCTGGCTGCCAGCCAAGATCTGCTCTCCTGACACAGCTGCTGCTGCACATCTAGCCAGCTCCTCATCAGTGTCACTGAAAGACAAAGAAATACACAGCTTACATAAACACATAAAAGGCAAATATCTAAAAAAAAAAAACTGTCCTCATTCTTCAATCATATCTTTGATTTCTCTTTCATGAAACCATTATTTAAGGATACTTACCTGGTAATTATGACCCCCCTTTACTTAAAGAAAGAAATTTCAAGGTCAAACATTCAAGATTTGTGCCCTGTCTGACTTTCTGGTTGCTTAAACTCATGTTTTGGCCCATTACTCAGTAGCTCGCAGAATAAAGGTCCCCTTAACCTAATTTCTGAAAAATTAGAGGGTTATAGGTCTACAGTTATGATTTGAGGCCTGTTAAGATGACTCTATTCCTATTCTGCAAAGGCAGGAAAATAATGAACAAATGTTTGCATTAGATCCTCATTTTTTTTTCATTTCAAATTTTATACATTATAAATGTTATACATTTGCAATATGACATATGTATCTGAACATATAAGTTGATTCACAATTTGAAATTGCATCATAATTTATCCCTAAATTTGCTTATATAACTTTACATTTAGCATACAACTATATTTTTTTTATAACAAATATATATATATATATATATATATATATATATATATATATATATGTATACATATATTATAAATTTGCGAAATGATAAATATATGAAAATATAAAGTGATTCAGAACAATAAACTGCACGGACATTACCATCCCTAATTTGACTCCTATATAATCAAATTATATATACTAATTGATCTAATTATATTCTGAATCAGTTATATGTCAAATATTTAAAAGAAAATGACTTCTTTAAAAATGCCACATGGCATCTTCTAGATAACTCCCTGAATACTTTTTCAAGAAAAGCTCTTTACGTTGGAGTGGAAACAGCTTTACAAATAAGGAAATACAGCTCAAACAAATAATTACTGTATTACACTTGGTATGTATTGCTGTAAGCATGTGTGTGTGTTTGGAGGGGGGGGGGGTGAATTGAGAATATCTGTAGGCATGTTAAAGCAGGGGTACAGTGATGCATTACTAATCAGGTATATAGGCATAGCTGTACTAAAAGACTTCCAATGACCAGAAGTGGGCTGCCTGGAGCTTGACAATGCAAGTGAATATAATACAACCTCTAAAATAACTTGGGTAACTAGCTCTGTTTTTGAGCCTTCATTTTTCAAATTTCAGAATATAAAAGATTAAATCCTTATATGTTCATGCTGTTAAAACTACGTCAATGGCAAAATATAATTAACTGATTCTATATTTATGGTATTAACTTTAAATGAGCAAATTAATTTCTTCCCGTTTTGATAAGGTACCTAATCTTCTCGTCCATGACTAATACAAATCAAGCAATACTGACCTACTTTCTGGCATGTACATAGAAAACATACAGAAGAATATTTATGCCAAAGAGAAACAAAACAGCATAAGTGATTTTGATATTAGGCAGTCCTGAAAATAACAAAAGGTTTTTTAATTGAAAATAGAGATTTTTCCTTTCTAAAAAAAAAATTAGTCACAATGAACCACTTTCTCATAGGATGACTTATAGCCAACTGAGCTGAGAAATTAAACAAGTGACCCATGGGTCATGACGCTCAGCTGCCAAGCATGACCTGTGACATCATGGACTGAGATTCACAACTTCCAGTCAAATTTTAAAGAACCAATTTGCCAATTTGTTGAAAATTTTCTATGACAACAGAAATATATATCACCTATGTCTGGTTAAAACACAGTGAATTGATGGTCTGAGGAAAATGCATGATTGTTAAGCTATCAGGAACTATTCCAACAGCTTGCTTGAAACCTGTCAGTCTCAAAAGGAACACCACAAAGGGCAAATATAAGATCAAAATATATAGCAAAAATCAAGGAAATACATGCAAGAATTATTGAGAAACAGGTGCTTCTGTATGAATTTTTATTCAATACAAGCCAACTGTACTGCACTTTTATAAATGATGGTAATATTTATTCAGAAATATTTGACCCAATCCTTTACAAGATTACATAAATATACATCCAACTGCATTCACTTTAACTGTTCTTGAGATAATATGATCAAAAGGAATTAAAAGATGGTTGCCTGGTGGCCATATTGGACTTCTGACAAGTCTGAAATCAGACAACAAACATTCTCTAAATCGGACCAAACATTAAAGAAAAATTACTGAAACTTCCCTGAAGAAAGAATTTCTAAGGTGGCTAACTGGCAGACATAATGGATTTCTGACAAGTATGACATTTGATATCCCGCATTCTCCAATAAGAGACCAAACTTGGGGCAAATTATCCAGTAATAAATGCCCAAAATAATTCAAAAGGCATGTCCAGGCCCTCATATCAGATTTATAGATATGCAATTGTAAAAAGTGTAAGTCTAATATTTTATATTATCACTCTGCTTTTCAATGGGGTCAGCAGGGTAGGTAAACTGCCAAACCTGAAAGAAAAGAAATGCAGAAAGCATGACTAAGAGTCTTGAAATAAAACAAAAAGCCATCCTAAATCAAGGTACACATCCACATATTATGAGAACAAACACTTGCTTTTATATGTGGTGATACATATTAAAATATTCAGATATCTAGGAAACTAAGTTTATTGCTAGGATTCCATAAAATAAACTGCAAAATGTTCCCATCATCTTATATATCAGTAGCTAAACCTTAATACTATACTCTCATAGTCTTAATGCCTGGCTGAAGCATTCTGACAACAGTGTTTTTGTTATGAAGTAACGAGGTACTTATCACTGAGCCTTATTACTTAATAGGCTGATACAAAAGGGAGTCATATGTCACCAGTGTCACTCACAATTACAGCCACACAGGGAGATGTACCAGCTGGAGTGGGATGGTTATATATACAAGAAAAATAGAGATGGTCTATAAAATAAGTAATTGTGAACATCCCTGACCTATGACCTTGGCCTTTTGCCCATATATCAACTGGATTCTTTCTAAATGATGGGTAACTACTGACCACTTAAATCTGGTGTAATTACTTGGCAACCAATGGGTGAATAACTTTGACCTGCAAACTTTAACCTGCTGACCAGCTGACCCCAAAATCAATTAGTTATTTATTCAAGCAAAAAGACCCATAAATATGAAGTTTGAGTCAAACTGAGTGATGCATAGATGTGGCATATGTGAAAGACTGAAGGTTTGGGTTGAACAGTTACACTTTAAATATGCTCACAAGCATTTAGAACAATTAAATATTGTGACCTTGACCTTTGACTTTTTGACCTCAACATCAATAGGCTTCTTCCCTTATTGGTAGGTAAGCCATATATGACAGATGGAAGGTAGAGATTGAAAAGTTTGCCTGAAAATGACTCCACGCAAGAAGTGGGTGCTGTGAACTTGACCTTTGACCTCAAAATCAACAGGTCTTTTCCCCTGTTGGCAGAGAAGCGATATCAGTGCTGGAAGGTTTGGAATGAAAAGTCTAGCTTGAAATGTGTCCACTACCTTTTCAAAGAAGTGGATCCTGTGACCCTGACCTTTGACCTTGTGACCTCAAAATCTATAGGATTCTTCTCCAACTTAGTAGGTGAGCTATATGTGAAAGATCAAAGAATTGGGATGAAAGGGGTTGGCTTAAAATGCATCCACAGGCTTTTCAAAGAAGAGGCTCCTGTGACCTTGACCTTTGACCTTTTGACCTAAAAAAAATGATGGTTCTTCCCCTGTTGGTAGGTGAGCTGTATGTGAAAGAAGAAGGTTTGGAATGAAAAGTCTAGCTTGAAATGTGTCCACAACCTTTTCAAAGAAGTGGATCCTGTGACCCTGACCTTTGACCTTGTGACCTCAAAATCTATAGGATTCTTCTCCAACTTAGTAGGTGAGCTATATGTGAAAGATCAAAGAATTGGGATAAAAGGGTTGGCTTAAAATGCATCCACAGGCTTTTCAAAGAAGAGGCTTCTGTGACCTTGACCTTTGACCTTTTGACCTCAAAAAAATTATGGTTCTTCCCCTGTTGGTAGGTGAGCTGTATGTGAAAGATGGAAGGTTTTGGATGAAAATTTTGTCTCAAAGAGTTATTTCTGGGGGGTGCAAACACACCCCATAACTTCGAGAATATAGGTCGCAGTGACCTAATTTCAGGTTTGCAAGGAGATCTTTTTATAACCTCTAAGACTGCATAGGGTTCATGGCCCTAGCCCCTACGGTTATGATTTGTGCCCTGCAAACGGACGGCCGGCTGGCCGGACGGACAGACGGAAGGACGCCGGACAAAGACCCATCGCTATAGCCCAGCATGACTGAAAGTCAGCTGAGCTAAAAAAAATTTTTTTTATATAAAGATAGGTCCACGGCCTGTTGGTTGCACTGTCTATTGGAGAAAATCTATTAGGTCCAACAAGATAACACCATATATGCCATCTATGCGTGGTTTGAACCAGGGACCTGCAGCTCCAAAGAATCTTAACCACTACGCTAAGTCCTACCCAACCAGCTTAGCTAAATATTACTTACAGGGTCAGGTGTTAAACTTATTAGTTTAAAAGTTTTTCTTCTTCTTATTGTTATTATTTTGGTATGCAACATTTTTATAGCGCACTTTATTCTAAAAATAATTAGCTCTAGAGCGCTTTATATAAAAGATATAAAAACATTTAAAAGTTGACAACACACAGGGTTAAAACATTACCATCAATGTGTAAACAACTGTCATTAAGTGAACTTTTATCAATGCTGTCATTAATAATTCTGTATGTCATGGGAACGGGCAAACCTAAGCCTTCAGGCTTGCCTTCAGGCTTTGATACTCTGAATTCACTTCATGATCACTGTGTATTTTGTACCATCTTGTATCAATAAAATCTTTCAAACAAACAGGGCCTCAAAATAACACTACACTACAGATTAAAAGCCTGTTTAAAAAGAAATGTTTTGAGTTGTTTCTTAAAAGTGAGTTCAAGGCATATCAACTAAAACACTTATCACCATAAGTCAGTCCTACATACTGCTGTGACTAAATACTGTGAGGTAGAAGACCTTGGTGTCCTGTGTGCAGTTCTGAGATGTAAAAGGTCACAAATGTATTCTGATGCCACATTTTTCAAAGCTTTAAAAACAAGTAAAAGTACTCTGAAATCAATACGTTGCCTGATGGGTAGCCAGTGAAGCGAAATCAGAACTGGAGTTCTGTGGTCAAATTTCTGTGTTTGGTTATGATTCGCACTGCAGAATTCTGTACACATTGGAGTTATACAAGCAAGAAGTCCGAGCTTTGCAGAGAAGGTAATTACCATAATCGATGTGACCATGTAGAAGTGTTTTTTTTAGCCTCATAAGAAAGATAATGCCTAATTTTGCCGATTGATCTGAGATGTATAAATGATATCTGACAGACTGAGTCGATGTGATTGCTCATGGACAACACATTGGACAGCTTCACACCGAGACTGCGTACTACCATTTGGACTGACAAATCTCGTCCCCGACTGGCACACTGAATTCCCTCAGAAGGTGAAGTTTTGCCTTGGGAGCAAACAGAATGACTTCAGTTTTACTGTCATTTAACATTAGCATGTTGTGTGACATCCAGATACGTACTTCAGACATGCACATGTGGAGTTTTGCAAATGATTCAGAGGGTTGGTCTGGACGAAAAGGACAGGTAAAGCTGAGTGTGATCTCGGTAACAGTACTGAACTGTTAATATGTAGACAGAGAGAATGATGGCTGGCAGACAAAAAACAAGAGCTATTTCTAAATTTCAGCAAGTCAGCTAGGTTAAAAATGCACCGTGAGATTACCTGCCACTACTTGAAGGGAGTCGTCTCCTCCGTGTTGTCTGAACCACTGATGTGGATCTGGAGGAGGGATCAGCGCACACACAGGATGAGGACGACTTGAAGAGTCTGACTCCATCTGTAGATGCTGTGAAGAACAAAAACATACAGGTTTGATACCTAAGTGCTCATATGTTAGTGTATGCAATTAAATCTTGTGTGCATTTATTCAATATATAAAGATTGATCCCTACAAATACTAGAATATCAGCAGAAGCTGACAAAAGCCCTCAGCCAAAAGACCTGTGTGTATTTGTGGTGACAGCAACAAGTTTGAAATATCTGTTTTCACACTGATGTATACCTGTACAAATAGCTCTAGTTCAATTCATATACTTGAATGAAAGAAGCATTTTGTCCTTTAGAAGTCTTGTAACAAAAGTGAAATAGATTTGAAAATTTTGTACATGGCCTACAGGCCTAATGCGAACCTGTGCAAAGTTTGAGAGTATGAATGGAGGTTTATTTTTAAAATTTAATATTGATCCTCTTATGTCCTGCATACCTACCTTTGTCATTATGATTTAAGCAAAATGGACGTTTCGAACCTGCACGTTTTGGACTAGGACATTTTAAAACTAGGATGTATCAGTCAGGATATTTCAGATATGTTCTTTTTGCCAGGGAGGATTATTGGGACAGATGAATGGACAATTTGGCAGCAAGGTTTTGGAGAAGAACATTTTAAAATGTTTTTTAGCTTTTTCCCCTATAAAATCTAAGAAAATTCAGTTAGCCAAGAAATAAGCAAAATCTGATAGAATTGTTTTGATGACTATTTTTTTGCCAAAAATTTGGTGATGCTAGTTCTTGCCCCTTTTTGAGATAGCTATGACGGACGACTGACGACGCCACACCATCGCATAAGCTCACAGATTCGCTAAAAATGCAAACCAAGTTTTTTCAAACAGTTGAATGATATAGTTCCACTAGTTCTAATCTGGGCATTCTGTGTCTAGACAATGTGTCTAGATGTCTAGACAATGTGTCTAGATGTCTAGACAATGTGTCTAGATGTCTAGACGATGTGTCTAGAAGGCACCGCACCATGGCATGAGCTCACAGGTTCGTTAATGATAAACAAACACTTTGTAGGGCATTACCTGTAAACAAGATGTCTGTAGCAAAACTTGATGGCACAAATGACCTTTCTTGGTGTTTTACTGAGATTTTTTTGCTAAACATTTGCCCTGAAGATATGAAATACCTATGTTTTATTCTTTTTTTTATATATTTGGTCACAAAGGAAAAATAAACACTCAGATGGGGGTTGGCATGGTGATGACAATAGCTAATCAGCCTTTATGGGCTGAGGGCTAAAAAAGGGAATAACATTAAACTAAGGGACCTGTGGGTCACGGCGCTCAGCTGAAATTGATGCTAAGAATGTTCATTTGTATAAAATCCTAGTGGTTGTGTTGACTGCATGTGCACTTTTATGGACTATATGAATGATGCAGGAGCCTCTCATGATCACATATTTGTAAAAGTTTTAGTATTTCAACTAGGTGACAGTACTATGCATGTAAATATATCAGTTGGGAAGTTTTGAAACCTTGTAAATTATAGAATAATAGACATGAGCTGAAGTATAATAATACACATTTAATTTATTAACAAAAATAAAATGCCCCCCAAAAAATAAAATTTTCCATTTTCTAATGAGCGAAAACTAAATTTGATAAGCATGTTGAAACAAGCCAATTTGGTATACATTGCATATGCACTGTTATATATGAAATTTGTGGCCTGAAACCATTTTATGATTCAATAAGGAAAAAACAGTAATGGGCCTATGTGTGATATGAAAAGATACATTTAAAAAAACAAAATAAATGTGTAAATGTAATTAAAAGTTCTCAATAGTTAAATATATGGCCGTGTAAGCTAAATATTATATCCCATGAAAGTTTGCCAATATTCCTGAATAATTTAATGTATCAGAGTTATTCATAGCGAAGTCTAGTCAACTTTAAGAGCTATGAAATGCTACAAAGTTCTTACATCTTATTATATATTAAAATGCCAATAAGCATTTATGTTACATCCTAATATTTCAGATTATAAAAGATTCAATGACAGTTAGATTTACAGTGCTCACAGGAAAAAAATGTGCCACTGTGAAAGTTGGGCAAAATTTAAGGTACTGATTTTACATTAATGCTAATAACTTAAAACATTTACAAAATTCTGATCTAATATCTGGTACACAATTAAATCTAAATTAAATACAGTTATATGCTTAAAAAAGACTCTCTATAGTTTCAACTGTTACCATGTAAGTGGGTAAATATGTTTCTTGATGTTTAGACACAGTGCATTATGTTTGGGCCCATAACTTCAAAACGGTTATGTAATATTGACCCAAATTTTGACATCAAATATGAAAACCTCCACCCCAAAAACCATAGAATCCTTATACTGAACAGAATTTGAGGCCAAACCTAAAAAAAAATTTTAAATGGTGGACAGAGCTAAAGGCCATTTTGCATCTTAGGCTTTCACAGGTTTCATCAACACTTTTGCAAGAGACACCCTCACTTATTTTGTAAATTAACCTTCATGGAAGACAATCCACTAAGAGACATATTTTCACTTTCTAATGTCATGGAAGTGCTCCAGATGACCCAACTATTTGATGCTGAGGGAGCATGATGTGTGACTTCAATTACACTTTAATTGAATAATTAACCCTGCACAAACCAAAGGTTATTATTTTTTATTCTGTGTGTGTGTGTGTGTGTGTACATAAGGTATCTAAAGCACAGTATAAAGAATCTTATTGAAATTTATCATATAGGTAGGTATTGTGAAAATCTCTATATGTGAAAAAAATTTGGTTTAAGGCCAAAATAAAAAAAAAGGTATGGTTCTCAGGCACCTTTTTTCAGAAATCAATGCGGGCGGGCGCTTTTTTTATTTTAAATTTTTTGGTATGTTTCGATAAAAAATGTCAAATGATTAGGGGAAAGCATGAAAATAACAGTTTCATTTTGCTAAATAAGTGAAAGCACTTCAAAACTAAGGAAATTGTATGGTTTTATCTTCTTGAAAGAAATATGGGAGCGGCAGCAGCTCAAAATTGGAAAGTTTTTGTTGAAAATCAAAATAAAAAGTTTGATGTGGGGGTTAAAAATTGATTCGGGCAGTGCCTGAGAACCATACCTTTAATTTTTTTTTGCCTAAATCTAAGTGTGAATAATCCCAGAATGAGTGTTTTATAGGTTTTATAGCATATTTGTGTACACTAGGATGTAATGTGACAATATGGCCATCTTTGGGAGTATGAATTGTGATGTCACAGAGGACATGACTCCACTCCATTACACTGAAAGGTGTCAGTAAATAAACATACAGCATGGCAGGTAGAGCTCTGTGATTATCACCGATTATTAATTAATCAAATTGATGTTCAGAAAATCTTTTATCTTCGAGAATTGGTCCACCAAACTTCGTAGATTTATGCCGGTTTATGGCCCATTTCCACATGAAAATTATATGCAAGGTTGGTCTCTCAGTATCTTAGTCTTGCTGTAAGATGATCTAGAAACAGATTCTAGAATTTACAATAAAAAAAATAAATAAATTGTAGTTCATTCTTCACTTCCAAAGTGGTAGCAGCCGGAGTGTCTGCAGTCCCCATACTGTCCAACTGTACTGTTAAATAGCTGATTATTAAAAGATAAAGGTTGCTGCAAGTTCTGACTAATCAATTAAAAATTTTGATTCCGATTCCTAGCTCTAATGGCAGGCCGCAGTTGTTGTTTGTTGTGTTTTAGTCAGGGGCAGCAATACCACAATGTCCAGGGACATTTTTCAAAATATGTCTATGGAATAACACAGGTGAAATTAAAATTCCAAGGCACCAACTTTGAACACCATCTCCTGTGCAGGGTCTGCCTCCCCATATCAGATGCTTTTTTCATTATAAATTATAATTTCAAAACATGATTACCTGTGGTTTCAGGTGATGAAGCACTTGTTTTCTGACTGGTATCAATTTCAATGGTGCTGAAACAACAGTAAGACAGTAACATTATTGAAATATTTTGAAAAATTAGAAAAGACTGTATATTCATACCTCCTGCCTCATTCATCAAAAGACTTAATCATTCATAGATAAAATAACCTGTCCAGCCTTTAGACTTCAGATTTTCCAATAAAATATGTAACAATTTAAGATATCTCATCTGCCCATAAGCATACACCCCTATACAGACAATGGGCTCTTCCAGCAGGGGATCCGATAAGCAGGGTAGGGAGCTCAGGGAAGGGCAGTTGGGGTACAGACGTGTGAAGGAGACTGAGGTAGTCAAGCAACAGAAAAGCTAGTAGCCAGCAACCCTCTGTCTCATCCTTAAGTTGCTTCCTTGGGACTGGCAGTGGACCAACCTTTTACACAGTAAATTGATCAGTCAAAATTTGGACAGTGTTTTAGACCATTTTGGTGGACATAAAACTTTAAATACTGTGTTGTTGTATTTTATTTTAGGTAAGATCTAACTTTATAAAACATAATTCCATATCCAGACGGAAATATTTAGTCACTCACCGAGTGTAATTTAGTGAAATAATCTGCTACTAGATGGCAGAACCTACATAGAGCTCCTTGTCTAAAATTAATGCAGGTACCAATCCAGATGGGACATTACCTCAACTGCCAAAGTATTGACATTTGGTATTAAAATACATTTTTTTAGGGAGGGATTGTTAAAAAGCCTGATCATTTTGCGAGCATATCTCTGTACAGTGCTGGTGACAGTAAAAAAACTGAACCCTGGTGACAGACAGACAATATTTACATATTTTAATAAGAGGACCGCAAATGGTGATTAATATATATGTTGAGTTTTATCAAGTCAATCTTGTTCCTGGTATGTAATTGCAGCACAACCACAAAGTAACCTAGTGATCTCTGACCTTATTAAATATGTGTGGATTCTGCCCATAATCAAACTCGGGAGAGATAAAAATTTTTATTGGTTAGTAGTTATGGTCAGTTTCATGAAAATCCATCAAAGCCCTGGGAAGTTATCATTAAAGACGGAAGGACAGACGGACAATCCATGGTTATACCCATATGTCCCATCATAGACCGGTGTATAATAAAAAATAAACAAATACAGTTCTCTAAATCTAGGAAGGATTAAACCACATTTAAAGATTCTATAAAAGGCATATTTTTTATCAATTTATATTTTTAGTCTGAAGATGTACCATGTGAATAACTCTCATCTGTCAAACCACTAGAGATGTGAACAACCAGGTTCTTTTAAAAGTCAAACCAACTGGCTGAAACCCTCAGATATATACACTCCAAAAAATGAATAAGACATAATAACAAAACTAATCAATATATTATAGAAAGAAGACACATTCTCTGGAGAGGGGCTCAATATGTACAAGCACTGATGATTACTAACGCCCGATAATCAACTCAGAAATAAGCACCAAGTCCGTTAGAAACGTTACACAGAGCAGTCCCTTTGTTTACACTTCTCCTGATCACATGACATGTGACATCGGAATATTGCGCTGCCCGGCTCACCACTTGTATGCACCATGTTCACAGTACTATCAGTCCACAGATATATGGAGCTCTGACCACCAATAGTCTCTCATTGGTGTACTGGTAAAATTCGGTTCACGTAGAACTCACTAATTAGCACACAGATGGTTCTATCTTGACTTAGAATAAATGTCTTTCACAGCTGATGTCTCATTGAATCAGCTGGCTCTAGGTGACAGAAATTCTTCCATACAGCTATATCCAGTACCTTCTTGGTTACGTATTTAAATATAGTCCTCATGTCTGTCCCTAGAAGCATTCACAACAGGTATAATCACCAGATTAGTCTGTAGACAAAATCCAATCGAATATCTACTCTTACACACATCATATCGCAACTGATGCACGCAGACCTACCCGTGGACTCTAGACATTGTCAGGCTATACTGGAACTGGTACGCTGATCGGGCACTTGTATAACATCCCCTTCCAGAAAACACCAATCCCACCACACACCCGCTGTTTGTTTTATTTCAATTCATGTGTTATAACAAAAATAATCCTAACACATTTCACCAGTTTGTCTGGCCATAAATCAGACAAACCAGTTTTCAAAAAGATGTTTTTCCAATTGACCTATCCACCAGAACCCAAATGCTCCGCCCTTTTAACCTCATTATTACAATGAGCCCCTAAAACGCTCCTACACAGAAGGTCTTCTATGCCCCTGGTAGCGAGAGCTTCTTACAATATAATAATGACGTCACAAAGGTCGATGACACAGGACGTCGTATTGACTGACGTCATCAACTGGTATAGCCTAAATTATTGTATACTGTTCCATTTGCATAAAAAAAATTTCCCGAAAAACATGCCGACCTGGGTACTGCCTCCTGGTACAGACAACACGTGTTCTGTTTGACAGAGCTCTGTCAAATTATGCAAAAAATTATTTTTGTCATATGATTGACACTTTACAATGTTTAAGGTCACCTGATTGGTTGCTCCTTAATCCAAAGCTTATGATTATAAATTGAATGAATATGTGATTAAGGTCATATAGAGTTCATGGACAGGTCAATTAATGACCTTTTAAATCACGTAAATTCTACAGAAAAGATAGATGAATAGCTAGCTTTAAAACAAAGAGAGCCAGTAACACTTACCTTTCAACAATTGCTGACAGCTTTTTAGCAACAAAATCTCTGAATTCTGGTGTGGTTTTCAGATCAAGCGGCCCTGCAGGTGACAGAACCTCCTGGTGTCTATAAATGGAATACAACAACTCTGTGAATATTTTTACAATATAAATACAATATAAACAAACCTTTGAGAAATGTCTCTTTGTTGCCTTATATTTAGAAGCTGCCTTCAATTTTTTCTTTTTAGTGGGGTTTAAAAATGAGATTTAAAATTTTTATTGAATCAAAATTTTAAATTCAATTTTAAGTTAGAAAGAAACTAGATACATGAAAAATTTTTTAAAATTAACATAGTTTCATGTAGTTTGATACTGACTCATTAAAAAGTTGTTTGTTGTTACTGGTTGCTTAAAACTGTGTACCATTTGGAAATTTTTAAGTTTTAAAAATGTTAAAATTTCATATGAAAATTAGAATTGTATCTTGTTCAGCAAACAAGTATAAACATTTGCGCCATTACCTTGACCTTTCATCATGATATAAAAGTCAGACTGAATTTACATAGTAAATATTTTAGGTATAAATCCATATTTAAGCAAACTTCACAAATATAATTCTAAGCTAGCTATAATAAACAATTAATAATCAATAATTTGTAATTTAATTTCTTTCAATCACTGAACATCATTTACAAAAATTTCCAATCACAATTGTACATAATGTGACCCAGGAGTTGGGGCTTTCAAGGGGTAAAGGGTGGTGGTTAGCTCTATGTAAACATGACAATCCTCCAGGGACATCGCCAGTGCTTCCCTCCTCATGCACAGGTTATAAACACAGCAGTTGTCCCAGAAATCCTTTCACCTAACTGCTGATTTGAATGGCAAGGTTCTCTGTGCAAAAACACAAGGGTGAGCAATATTATAACCAGAGCACAAAGTGTGCAACTGCATTGTGCATCCAGCCAAAATTTTAAACATGGGACCCATGGGTCATGGGGCTCAGCTGTTATATATGATCACAAAATATGATTTGGAAGAGGAGGTAGGCAAAGGCTGGTTTTGTGATGTAATATAACTCTATTGTGAGTTGATGGTCTTTAACTCAAGTTATGTAAGATTTTGATAATACCCTTTGAGACAGGGAAGAGGATTGATGTCACTAATATTATTTACAGTTGGAAATGGTGTGCTTTTAGCACACAGGTTTTGACTTGGCCATAAAACTTTACCTACATTGCAGCAGAATTATTTGAAAAGTTAAACTATTTATATAAAATTAATAACAAATATTGTGTCAAGTATAATTTAAATTAAAAATAATAAAAGTATCATCTGTTTTTTTTTCATCAGATTTTGTCTAATAATATTAAAGAAAAAAATTATTTTTAAAATAATATTACAGAATATATTCATGAATGAATTTGTGTTCAAATACTTTAATTTTTACCTGTATTCCTATCCTTATACATGAAATTATGCAGTGCATATTCATATTTGCATTCAAATACATTTGCTAAGTACTGCACCATGTCTGGTATTTATTCAGTTTCAGCCAAACAAAGTTCTTGAGAATCCAGAATAAACAAATATCACAAATTTAAATAATGATCATAAGTACATGGTTTTATGAATTGTATTTATATTAAAAAAATAAAACTATAACATTCACTTTGGACTACCTTCACATCAATCTATGCACTAGACATAGCAAGAGTCTTATGACAATTATTAACATTACAGAAATCATAATGAGAACTTGTCTAAGATCTGATTTTTTATCATATTCAATTTTTTTTATTTAAAAAAATGTATCAGAAAAAATTTGAAGTATCTCAGCAATGAAACCATTATATGTGTAAAAAATACCCCAAGGATAAGAACACCCTATAAATCATATAAGGAGAAAACAAGAGATGGGCAAGTTTAATTTTATTAAATGAAATATAGGAACCAGTAATATAAATTTTGATTATTTACATAGTCTTGTGACAGCTGTTACAGCCACATGTCTGAATGTCATAAGTGAAACATATTGATATCTTTAATCAGTACTTGTCTAAGTAAAATTTAAAAATTTTGACATTTTAACTTTTTTTTAAATTTTGAAATAAATATAAATTAACAAGCTTAAACACTTGGAAAAGACCTGGGAAATTTAGATTTAAATCATCAACTGCATCTTTGTCAATCATTAATTTCCTTCATTTAATCCCTCATAGTATAGAACAATATTATTTATTTTTTTTTTTTTCATTATTAAAATTGAAAAGAAAAATACCATAGGTGACTCAATGGTGTTACTTGGATTACATTTTAATCAATCCATACAAAATCCATAAAACATCAGTAACTGCAAGGTAATTCCCTGTTACTCATCAACTGTCAAATTCCTTGTCTACTGATTATTTTTAAAGTTGTTATTATAGACCTATAAAAATTTATTTATTCATTTGTTTATTGTTATGCTAGTGGTCTAAACAACTAATAGATGAGCTTGGTTGGACACCTGGATCAGCTGTGGCCAGCAATAAGCTGCCCAGCTGCAAGTATATGCCCCACGTCAAGCGTGCATAATTGGCCTGAAAGGTCAAGTAGAGGACATACAGGTGACTGAAGAGGGGCTGGGTAGAGCCTGGGTCTGACATGGTCTCATAAAAAACTTTAATCAAAGCTACAGTTTTTGGCAAATTTCTTTCAACTTTCAAAACTAACAAGCTGAAATTCTTATTTCTGCATGATATGAAAATTATATCAACAGTGCTTACAGGAAACAAACATGCCATCATCAAAATTAGGCAAAATTTAAGGTACTGATTTTATATTTATACTAATAACTTATAAAATTTGAAAAATTCAGAACTAATTTTGGGTATACACCTGAATCTTGATTAAATAATTTTATATCCCAGACAAAAAAAGAGAAATCTCTAGCTTCAGCAATTTTCATGTTATGGGAGTAAATATATTTCTTGTTCACAAAGTGCATTATGTTCGGGCCCATAACTTAAAACAATTTCGCAATACTGACATCATTTTGGCATGTGCATAGCCAATGTATAGAAAAATATGCATATTATATATGATCAAAGTCAGATCAGTGGTTTTGATATTAGGCAGTCTTGTGTAACAATGGGTTTTTCATGGAAAAATGAAGTTTTTCATTAATATCTCAAAGGAATTAAGTCCTAGTGACCAAATTCTTGGCATGATAGGGGTTATGGAGACAGCTAACTGTATACCAAATTTTAGGAACTGAGAGCTGAAGCTGGGAAGCTGAGCTCTAGCAAACTGCATAACACTAGCTTCATGTAAACAATATGTGACATGGTGCTTGAAAACTTGAATAAAATATACAGTTTTTGATCAAAGGGTTACAAATTTTTGGTGTTAACAGATGAAATGCTATCAAAAACCTGCTGTGAAAATTAAATCCACAGCAGTTACATAAAAAAAATGTGCCATGGTCAAAGTTGGGCAAAATTTAAGGTACCAATTTTTTATTTTTGCTAATATCTCAAAAAATTTAAAAGATTTTGATCTAATTTTGGGTATACAATTTAATTTTTATTAATAAAAGTTATATTACTGGAAAAAAAAGTCCTTAACTTTAATATTTTTTGTGTTAAGTGATCAAATATCTTTCCTGATTTTTTACAAAATGCATTATGTTTGGGCCCATAACTTTTTGAAATTATATAATACCGACCTAATTTCCGGCATGTAGATCAGAACTATATAGAGGAATATTCATGGTAAATATGAGGAAAAACAGATGAGTGGTTTTGATATTAGGCAGTCCTGAAGTGTGAAAATAGGTTTTTAATAAAAAATTGAGGTTTTTCCTTAATTTCTCAAAGGAACGAAGTCGCAAAGACCCAGTTTTCAGCTTGTTAGGAGATCTTGGGGACATCTAATATTATGCCGAATTTTGGATTCCTAGGTCTTACGGTTTCAAAACGTGCCAGTTTAATGGACGGATGGGAGGACCGACAGCCGACGGACAAAGGACCACGACTATAGCTCAGATGACTTATAGTCAGCTGAGCTAAAAATGAGATACCTGTTCTCATTGGTCTCAGTGAGAGCGGGTGTCACATGGTTAAAATTTTGGCTAGATGCACAATGCAATACAGCGCTTTCAGTGGTTTGATTTCATTTCTGTGCTCACCCTGGTGTTCATGTCCAGAGAACCTTGTCATAAAAAACAGTGATTACACGAAAGGATTTCTGGAATGACTGCAGTGTAAATAACTACTGCGTGAAGAGCGTACACCAGTTTGAGTTGGAGAGATTCTTAGTCAATACAAAGAGTAGACCCTTTCAGTTCTTAATACAGATGGCTAAGTTCCAAACACACATTCAACTTTACTGTTACCATGATGCAAAGCCAGCAATCCGTAAGACCATACATAGAAAATTTGTTCTATTGATTCTTTGCTCCCATTTTTTCTTGGTCAAAATATTCTTTTTTTTTTACAAATGATGACAAGGTGCTTGTTAATGTTGCTAATTGTGCTATACCACAAATTATCTTAAGGAATTTTTAAACATACAGAAAATGGATTTTCTTTGTGTTGTTCTTATACATTTCATAAACTGAAGCAAACTTGTGTATTTTCTAGGCTAGCAGGCAAAATTACACACACTTTGTCATAAATAACCACTAAAAAAGAAGTTCCCCCTAATGCACCATATTGTTGTGCAGAATAATATTTTTTTTGGTGTGTGGCCTAACATATACAAACAATTAACTATTCACTCAAAAATGTATATTAGAACTTACTGATATGTTGAGTGCTGCCTGCTTAAAACGTAATTACTAAAACACTGTTCATTTCACTTAAATTTCTTCAAGGTTGCTGGAACTGCATACCTCAAAGATGGCTTCTTTTTAGCTTCATCTTTCCTTGAACGAGGTTCTTTGATATCTAAAAAAGATTAAATCTAAAAAATTAACAAAGTCTTGATTATACATACCTTTATACATGTTTATCTGCAAAGCAAAACAAAGAGATAACTTCAATGGTTGCATTTTTTTACTCACAAGGGATTCAACTTCACAATATTCATGAAAATGAAATTTTCTTGAAAATAAACCATCATACAATAAGAAGCCCCATCATACAAGGCGAGTCAAAAGAAAAAGTTTGCTATTACAAATAATACCAGATATATCCGAATGATGTACAGTAATTAAAACTCTTTTGATGCGCACTTGGGTCCCCTTATAATTGTTGATTTTGTGCAAATAGTATTTAATATAATTAATTTATATAATATGGGATTTGCCCTGTGTAGGTTATTCATGAAATCATGGATCATGAAAATCAAACCCTCACAAAACAATTTAAATTTTAAAAATCACAAAACTTATCCTTGTGAATATGAACTCAGAAGCCAACTTCAGTTGTCTATCATACACACAAGAAATTCATCCTCTGTCTTAGACTTTATTGATAAACAAAAGAGCCAAAAATAACTTAGTCTAAGGATTATCCAGTAACAATAAACATACACAATTATAATTAACGAAGTCAGAGAAACAACATACATCACTATGTGAGTGCTGAAAGTGGTACTCGAGGGAACGTATTTATTAGGGTGTAACGATGCATTGAAGAATCAGTGCATTAAACTGCAAGCCCTTGATTAAATTTCAATTAATAATTAACCTCTGAATTGATTTATATTGATAATTACTGTTTGCATGTACCATCACAAAGTCCTCTGTGAGCTCTCAAATTTGATGGAGCAGTTTTCAATGAACATACCATGTCGCCCACCAAATAATAAATCATGATAAATTATGTTCTTGTAATGACGTGTAAGTGGTTATATATATACTTATTGATTCTGCCCTACACTGCTTAAGCACTGGTAATACTAGTTTTATTCTGAAAAGCTTTCCACTTAATCACATACAAATTACAAAACATGTTGAATTGACACAAAAATGGTGTCTTCTTTTTTAAATGAAATGGTACCTGTGTTTTCTGTTTTCAGCCCTCACACACATATCATTACATTGGCCATATCTCTAAAACCCAAAGCCTCAATTACATAAACTATAGCTTATTTTTTTTCCTCTGAGTCTTCTCCATAAACTGATAATGTCGTTTTGTCTCAATCTTGTGTCACTTTGTCAGTGTGTCAGTCTGTTTGTCAGTTGTCCTCAAATTTGCCTACTTGCTGCTTCTTGCGTCTCACATATAGCATTCTACAGGCCACAGTTTTTAAAGAAGCATTTGAAAACTGATGCATATTATGTTTTACAGAAATATTTCAAAACTTATTTTTCATTTTCCGGACATGGCCGCTAGAGGGCGCTGCACATGACCCTTACACACATATCATTATATTGATCATATCTCTAAAACCCAAAGCTCCATTACAGAAACTATGGCTTATTTTCTTTCCCTGAGTCTTCTCCATGACCTAGTAATGTCATCTGGTCTCAATCTTGTGTCGCTTTGTCAGTGTGTCTGTCTGTTTGTCAGTTGTCCTCAAATCCGCCTGCTTGCTGGTTCTTGCATCTCATATATAGCATTCTACAGGCCACATTTTTTTTCCAGGAATCCTTTTAAAACTGGTACATCTTATTTGTTACACTTTTATCTCAAAACAGATTTTTCATTTTCCGGATATAGCCAATAGGGGGCACTGCACTTTCACCTCCCAAAAATATCATGTTTTTGCCAAATCTCCAAAATTATAAACCTTATCTACATAAACTATCGCTAATTTTGCTCTTCTTTACCTTCGGCACTTTTGTCTGGTCATCTGTTATCACAGATGTGTCAGTATGTCTGTGTGTTTGTCTTTTGTGGTCAGCTTTGTCTGCTTCCTCGTTGTTTTGTCTGATATGTCATTTTACGGGCCACCACTTCTCAGCAAAACCCCCAATATGTTCTGTCTGTTCGTCTGTCTGTCATTTCAACTTCCCGCAAGCGCTCGACCTCTGGGGGTCTAGTTTATATTTTCCTCAATAGAAGCAAAGCCCACGTTCTATAGTGGCTCCAAAATTTGAATTTATCCATTAGCATATATCACATCAAGCTTTATAGTTATACTAATTCTTGAGCTTTAAAATAAATCATTTAATTATAAATAATGGCTTAGTGATCACTCTGGATGAATTATTTGGTCATAGTATTCAAAATCTTATTGTCATTCATAAGGCATTCAAATTGCTAATAGTAGGTATCAAACCCGCTTATCCGGAAAAAAAAAACAAGTGACCCATGGGTCATGACGCTCAGCTGACTGGGAAGAGATTCGCAAAATGAAATTTTATCATCTAAATGGTAGTATATACCCATTCAACTGAAGCATCAAACAGATTAACCAACAGGCCAAAATTGTGTCTGCATTTATATATATTTCAAAAATAGAGAAAAAATTCGTAAACTTAAAAAAAATACAGGTGGCTCCACCAGTCTGCAGAAACTAATAAAAACACTTAATGGTCAATATACCTGCAAAGAATCATGGTGATCTCTGCATTAGTTTTTCAGATGCTTCAGCTTTTGTATCAAATTTTCCATTATTCTGAGGGATACTTCAGAGTCCTATAGCTTGAAGGATATGGGAAACAGAGAACTAATTTCAGGTTTCCACAGACACTTTTCATGGGCCTCCTTGCATGACAAGAATGAAGATTCTAGGTCCAGTTGTTACTATTTGTACCCTGTTGACATATAACCACATCTTAAAAGGTCTCAAAATAGAGAAAAAAATTCGTAAAAATTTGAAAAAAATAGAGGTGGCACACCCAGTCTGCAGAAACTGATGGAACACCTCATGATCAATATGTATGCGAAAAATCATGACTATCAGTGTTGTAGTTATTGAGATACTGCAGTTTTTGTATCAAATTTTTCATTATTCTGGGGGGTATTTTGGAGCCATACAGCTTAAAGGATATGGGTAACAGAGACCTAATTTCAGGTTTCCATGAAGACTTTTCATGGGTCTCCCTGTGTGTCAAGAATGAAGATTCTAGTTCATGTTGTTATGATCTGTGCCCTGTTAACAGTAGTTCATATCTTTAAAGGTCTCAAAATTAGAGAAAAAAATTGGTAAAAACCTGAACAAATACAGGTGGCGCCACCAGTCTGCAGGAACTGATGGAACATCTCATGATTAATATGTATGCCAAAAATCATGACCATCAGTGACGTTAATGAAATATTGAAGTTTTTGTATGAATCTTTTACTATTCTGGGGGTATTTTTGGGCCCCATAGCTCGAAGGATATGGGTAACAGAGACCACATTTCTGGTTTCCAAGGAGATTTTTCATGGACCTCTCAGAATGTCAAGTTACAAGTTTCTAGGTCCAGCGGTTACGATTTGTGCCAGGTTAACGGACGGACGGACAGACAGACGGACGACGGACAAAGAGTGATCGCTATAGCTCAGATGACTTACAGTCAGCTGAGCTAAAAAAAAAACGTGCAGTCCGCCAGCAGTCGGACAAACGAGGGTCAACGATATGGCCACACCATGAGCGATAATAGACGAATTTGTTAATTTATGGATAACTTCAGAACTTTTGCTGAGGCTAATTTTATAAAATTCCATAATCTTTACTTTTAGAATTCATGCTGAACATATCGGAAGCCAATGCATCCTTGAGTTTGTCGTAATTTTCATCATCTTCGTCAGAGCTGGAATCTGACTCGACAGCACGGCCGTTAATGGGGGCCGCCATGTTTTTTGTTTTGAAAACACAACTGCATTTTCAGTTACGAAAAATTTTGTTTGAAACAGTCATTTCAAACAAACCCCATTTTACCTCATTTTTAACAGGAAAACAACAAAATAAAATAAATAAAATAATAGTTCATTCGTTATTCATAAGCCTTATATATTTAATTGCCAGGGATAAAAATAAAAGTAATATACACCAAAAAATGTAGAAATAAAAAAAACGAATAAATAAAATGTATACGTTTAATTTATTAGCTTAGCTGACGATAAGTCAAGCTGCCCACTTCTGGTCACTACTGTGTACAGTAATTCTCATATGTCACATCCCCCTTGAACCAAGTGTATTGCAATGATTGTTATTGTTTGAATGAATGAAGGTGCAATTTAGAATTGTGAATTCTGAATCGTGTTATTTTCAGATATTTATTGTTTTTTAAATTGTGAATCAACTTAAATATTCAGATAAATATGGTATACTGTAAATATATAATAAGATTTATAAACTTGAAAGAAATTGATTTGATAAAAAAATGAGGATCTAATTAATGCAAGCATGATTTGTTCATTATTTTCCTGCCTCAGTAGAAAAATTAGTCACTTTGGTTTTTTTATCTGTCTGTATATTTTTAAATATTTAATAATTATGAATAAACTTTTTTCCCGTTCAGCACTGTTGAACTAAAATTCATATTCTATATTCCCTCTTCTTCTTCTCAAATGGTTTCTGGGCAATATTTTGGCAGGTACAAATTTATTTGAAAGCTATTTTTCATGTTAATTCAACATGCTTTATAGATGATTGGGCCCGTTTAATTTGACTTTTTATTTTATCTACATCAAATAACTAGTTCATAAATATTTGAATAGGTGACATTGTAATCATGATATTTAATGTCTGTTTTTCATTTTTATTCATAAAACTTCACCATTTTGAGGGACCCCGGTTGTTGACTTATCCTAACACATGAATGTTAATTACCGGAAACAATTCTGTCTCTGCAATCAACTCTGTTTTTAATTAATTATAATTGTCTTCAGTTAACCGTTTTGCTTGTAAAACTGTGGAATTTAGAAAATGCAATCAACATGCACGTGCATTCATTTAATTCTTTATGAAATTAAGGCTTTACACCAAGCCTATTTATTTATTATTCATCATTGGTTATTAACGACCTATATACGTGTTCTCAAATTCACGTAAGAAGTCGTCGCACGAAATAATTTCCATCAACTGTGATTAAAACCTTAATAAAGTGTCGTAACCGTATCCAAACATTAATAGCCAACCATGACTTAATATTATCCGCCTGGATTTGTGTTTTCCTTATTTAATAATCATGCAACTAGGTCATGGGTGTCACGCTTGTTTCGCTTGCAGGCAGCAATACTTTGCTTCGAATATAGAAAGATCGATATTTGGATCGAAGTAAAAGTGACAGCAGCACCTTGACAGGTGGATTGTAATACACTGGTCTGTTTCGAAGCACAAACTGCATGCGACAGAACTAGTCACGTGACCAGGCTGGTTCGGCGTGCAGGTTGATGCGCAAGACAGGGCCACGTTGGGTTGGAAGGATGCTCAAATTATAATTAACTGACCATTATCCTAAACCCAGGGTGAGGGATTTTGCTAGATCATCTCATGCGAGTTAAATTTAGTGCTGGAGATCTCAAACAAGCAGGATTTCGAAGCAGTGCGGCTAATATTGTGCTGTCCAGGGAGTGAAGCCATCTCAGTGCACTGAAGGGGAAAGGAGTCCTTACATTTGCCGTTATGTGGCTGCAGATCGCCAGCAGCAGACGAGACCAGCGCAGCCAGTAACCACAGCTACAGGCTCCAGCCAGCGGCCCCAGCCACCTTAATCACTGGATCATATACTCAAGATGTGTTGTTAATCAAAATACAAGCACGGATTACTTGTCTACATAGTCACGCTTGGTCAGGAATGGTGTTATTTGTTTGATGGCCATTTGCAGCTCAACTGATTCCAGATCTTGCACAGATTTGACGGGCTTGTTATATCACTTGTGGATTTAGGAGACAACAGACCCATTCCAGCATCATCTTGGCTGCAGGGGGGAAATTAAGATGGCCAACTACGGTGCCCTTAATCGGGCACAATTGAGCTATGATTATTTGCATACGAATTCGTGAGTGTCTCCCAAAAGAATGGTGGTTTTTATCACAGTCTCTTCGTGTGACCTAATTTAGCAAAAGGGAAGTTTTATGATACGCGTTGGGCTTGCGTGATCTACTGTTTTCACGGGCTGACGTGGCTATAACTAAAGCAAGGGATAGTGGTAGTTTATAGTAGAATTATTTGCCGTTGTAATTATAAAATAGCATAAAGTGTAATTGACATGTATATTGTTTGTTTTTAGTAATTGATTCGCTGTGGCGTGGAATATGCCAGAAAGGACGTATCTTAGTGAAATACTGCATTGCATCATTGCCACATGACATACTAGTAGTACGTGTTAATAGTGGTTATTTTGTATTTCCTTGTAATATTACCGTTTATCATGCGATAATTTATATTTAAATACAGTTAATTGACTGTAAATTATTCATGCGTGCAGCAGTTGTAATTGTGTAAATTAGGTCAAATAAGCCAGGTTTTCCATGTATGCGTTATATGATGGTAAATTGTGCTTTTGTGCGTAATTAATTTTTTTCTCAGTCTATATAATTAAGCTAGATATTAATTTAATAAAAATAATTTTTAATTTATAATGACAGTTAATGATCAAGGTTATTGGCAATATTTCGTTATAATTTAATGCACAGTATTAAGGTTGTCATATTTAATTATACATAATGTCAATATTGGAGTTGGTATGATATCAGTTTTATTATATCATGATATTGATAAAAAAGCATTGCAGGATATGGTGAAATTGGTATCGTAATATCAGTATCTGGTGCATGAAATCCAGCATTTGTCGTCACATTAGAACTGTATATTCTTCTCATCATAGTTCTGGCATTACCTATAAATCAGCAAATCCCCAGCGTTTTTGGAGAAATAATTTTGTCAGACGGTGTCATTTTGAACATACAGTACCAATTAGTATAATACAATGATTAATTCTATATAGAATTTACTGTGGTTCATTGAAAATTGTCATTCTTGGAAATACATGAATTTCCAAACATAGTAAGACCAGGTGATGCCATTAAATTTTAATCTTAAAAGGGGATGTTTATGTACAAAAAATGTGGAAAAAAGTATATCATGATTAAAGGGAAGCTAACAATAAAGGTATCTCAGTTGCCAGATATTGTGATAATTCCAAATACTGGTTATCATTCAAACCCTTGTTAATATTATCTTACTTATAATGTCAGTGAGGAACACTGGAGGACAATTTTATAATTAATTCCTAAATTTACTGTTAAACTTTATATGTACATGTAATCATTAGGAAGATTGGCTGCAGGGAACAATAACTTGATAAGCAAGTATTTTTAAGAGGATATATATGGATATAATTTGCATGTTCTGTTTACATTTATATGTTTGTTTGATCATGTTTTTCCTTTCAGAACGACCCATGAATTCCTGTTTGGTGCTTTGGCAGAATTAGTGGATAATGCCAGGTACTATTATGTTAATTGCCTTGCCAAACTACAAAGCGAAAGAATTTATAAAATTATATAAATGATGGACAGATACGTAAATATGTTTTACAATTATTATTTACAAATATATTATCATCTGAGAAACCACATTTGTAACAGGATTGCTTGGTTATGGCAACTGCTGTCCATTGGAGCAGTTTTAATGATTTGATAGAAAAACCACTGGTTTTATAAAAATGTCACTGATTAACTAATACAGAGATTTCTGACTCGAGGTGGTTGAGTTATTCAAGGTAAACCGTATACATACATGATATAAAGAAATTGGTTTGTCAGTAAGTACAAAAAATGGGTACCTGTTACCTGGCATGCACTTATAATTCGTTACCTGACACATATATATATATATATATATTAATGTTATTGTGACTGTGTAACCTGGTTATTTTGAGTAATGACCTGGTTTGAGAAGCAGGATCCGCTGTCCCTCGAATACATTTTTTAGTCATAAATTTAGCCACATTAATGTTGTTTTAACCACTTTCCTGTTTTATTTTATTTTTAGTCCCAATATTATTTTAGTTCAAAATTGTCATTTTTGTCCCATAATTATGTAACTGAAATGTAGAAAATCTATTACATCATCAGATTATTGTGTATTTTATAGTGACATTCATAGTGACATAGTGACCACAAAGTAACAGTTATTCCACAGTCTTTCCTAAATCATGCCTTAAAGTCTATATTTGCAATTTTTATGGTAACTCACCAATAATTTAGTCGCCATTTTCCTTAGCCATTCTGGTTGAACTTTAGTTTTAGCTTAAGGTTATATAAGGCACACAGGTCCTGAGAAGTTTACATTCAGGGTCAGTTTGGCCTAGTTTTTGTTGTTAAAATTGATGCATTTGAGCCAAGCCCAGAAAAGCTAGGTCATTTTGCCCTTTTTAGTGAAAATTGGAACGTAGTTGGTTATATTTATAATTTCTTGGGTTTATTGTGCACTATACCCCAGACTTTTCAAAGTTTAACCCAGAACTAGGTCCTGGTGTCCAGCTTTATGTAGGAGGCTGTTTAGATCATTAGAAGAGGTAAATATCTGTCACAAGAATGAAATTTAATCAGACAACCACCAGTGATGGAATCTGTTGCATATTGTAACAACAAACTTAGACGCAGATTCTTTTATGGGGCATATCTGATGAAGCACTTTGTGTGTGTGTTTTTTTACACAATATTTTAAAGCCCCCCACACAAAATTATTGGTCTTCGGACTCTTTTTTTTTTTTTTTCATAACTTTTTTATCGGTCCTGAAACCATACTTGATATATTGTCTGCTTGCCTAGAAAACACAAACAGTTTGCTTCAGTTCTTAAAATAGTTAGATGATCAACACAAAGATTAGTCCATTTTCCATGTATTTAGATTTCTTGTAGTAAAACTGTGCCATGACATCACCTAGGTCCTGCTTTTCATTTCCTAAAAAAAATTATGATCCACAGAAAATCCTTAGAACAATAACATTTTTTTATGTGTTGCCTTTTGTGTTTATTGACATAGCCATACAGTATTTATAATGTAATACACAACTGTCATGAAAAAGTCGGTTGCAAAAAGGTCAATAGCAGAATATTTTCAATAGATTAGTTCTGTGCCAAGGCCAGAACCTAAATAATATTTCTATAGATGTAACAGCAAGTTACAAGGTGACAGTATTATGATTGCAATATCTCAACATCTTCAGAAAACTGCATAAAGGCAGAAATGTAGTACTTAAGTAATTTTTCGATCTTTGCCGTCCTTTCACTTTCATGTTTTATTTCTAGGTATTTATTTTTAACTCTGTTTAAATATAAACCTCCAGAATTTCTCCGTTATTGATCCAACATCTTTGTTAATAAACCAGTAAAGTTTATGTGATTGTAATACCTCATCTTTGTCCCACCAGTTTATTTTCAAATTTTTTATATATCTTTTTTCATATTTACATATACAACCATACACACTTACATACATATATTTATATGTGTTATGAAGTAGTACTGTGTTTGATCTGCTTTGTGATAGGATTGAATATTATCAAAGGTGAGGTCAGTGTAAAAATGACTTAAATTATTTGTTGATTTTAGACTGAAAACAAAATTTAAAGTTAACTGATCATCTAATCATTGACAATATTTGTGGCAGACTAAAATAAAATTATTGATTCAGTCGTTAATTTTTGTTATATGTGATTTAAGGTGGATCTAAATTTAATTTTCCCTTCCATACTCCTGCTTCGGTAGTTTTACATATTTGGACTTCTGTGGATCATGGCTTCAAGAGTGAAAAATCACAGTGTATTTTTAAGAGTAATGTTTGTGACATAACCATGAAATTACTGATTGAAATAAATCTTTAATTTCCACAGTGACCACTTAAAAAAAGCATGTATAGAAAAAAAAGTAGTATAAAAATATTAACATGATTGAAGCCAAGGAAGCTTTTAAAGTTGCAATAATTACAAATAAAACAAACTTTTGAGATTTGAACAATTAAACTTGCAGTATATGGTCAAACCTTGTTATGTACCAATTGTTTCCGTAGAATACCCTTAATGATTCCATGTCATTAGCCAGAGTTACTCTTAATTCAAGTATTAACAAGTTCAAATTTTCTGTTTGAAAGTACATTTATTTATTTAGCAAGTGCTGTATATAATGATTGGACTTTTCTTTCCAGGGATGCCTGTGCCACAGAAATCAACATCTACTCGAGTAAGTATAAACATGGAAGACAAGGACAGTCCTTAAATGATCAGTTTATTCATTGTAATTCAAAAACTAGCGTTTCATAAAATTCTGTTCCTGCAACTAAATTTGCATTTTTGGATTGCTTGCATGGGTGCCATAGAGAATAAGGCTTGTTCTAATTTGAGATTGTCTATTTTTTGTTGCTAATTTAAAAATTGATATCCCAACTGATACAATAGGCTGCATTTTTATCTGGATTATTTTTAAAGTCTTGAAACGTTAGAAAGGGACTTAATGAGATTATTGTGTCAGTTTTGCCCATTGGAATTTACTTTTAAACAAGGTGGCCAGAAACAATAGGAACCGTGTTGTTGAATTCCTTGTTTCAGTGACATATTATTTGAACAGAACTTTTTTAGACAACTATTTACTATTTAGGTACTACAAATCAGGCATGCTTATATAAGCAACTCTTTTCAGCTTATTTCATCTTGTATTAAAAATAATTCAGTCAGAAAAAATTCACGTTTGTCACCTTTTGCGGGGGGGGGGGGGGGGGGTTAGAGAAGTTGGCCTGTATTCCGTTGCATTTTAAGTCCATGTATTAACAAGATGGGACATTTTAGGGGATGTTCTAAATCTCATGGACAGGTCATCTGGTTTGATAGCCTGGTACTTTGGAAATTTTTCTTTTTTTATTATTGCATAAAATCAGAAGCAAATTGTTGCTTGAAGACAGTAGCTCTTTAAGCTTAATAAGTTGCACTGTTTTGTAATAGTCTACATGAAACATATAAAAACATTCAATAATATGTAATGATTATAGCATTAAGGAGGCACACAGAACAGGAGTTTAACTGGTATCACGCTTGTTTTGTATACATAAATTACAAGTTTAGCTGGATACAGAATTAGATAATGGCCTTGCCTTTTTCCTGGTTACTTTGGTGCATTTTGAGGCAACTTTCCCGGTAAATAAAGAAAACAAAAGCTGGGTGTTGATTTATGCTTCCTGAGCAGGAAGTTGACACTCAGAAGCTTGGAGTTGTTGGTTGTATCATCTGAGGGTGTTATTAAAAAATGCAGAAGAGTGTGTGGATGTCTGTGTTGTTGAAAGGAAGGAATAAAAATATAGCGACTTGTGTTGACATTTGTGTCATGTTGAGGAGTGATGCTCAAGAGATTTTTGTGAATATCTGTCGGTGTGTGATATGGAGGAAATAATTCTTGTAAACCTAGTAAGATGTATTCAGATGTGTCCACTCTGATCAAGAAATATCTGAAATGCAGAATAATTGTTTGGTGTCATGTTTCAGTTATGTGTTGATTTTTATCTCAGGAAGAGATCATGAAAAATAAAATCAGGGAATCTTCATCAACATTTATTCCATTCTTTGGAATGGAATCAGTCCTAAAGCCTAAATTGTGTGAATGTGCCAATGTGCACACTAAGAAACTGGCTAAAAAACATAAAAATTGTGGAAGGGCCACAACAAAAAAGATGTTAAATGAACTTTTGGGTAAAAATATTGTGGAACAAAAGGAAGATTCACTTTGTTGTTGAAAACTTACTAATTGTGACCAGAAAACAAAAACGTGCTTAATTTCTTTAAGAAATGGGGCAAGAAAGTTATCTTGCTATGGTAAAGAAGATTTGGCTTATGATAAGAATTATTATTGAGGAGATTTTTTTTTTGGCAGAAGAATGATATGGCAAGAGATCCCGAGGAGACACAAGAATTTTTTTTTGCCTTAAAAGAAACCAGAAAAAATATCTGGCCGATTATTTGTCAACTGACAAATTCTTTGGATATAAAATATTTAATCTTTTTAAGAAATTAATTTTGAGAGTGTGGTCCAACAAAAAAGATGTAAAATGTACTATTGGGTAAAAATATTATGGATCCAAAAGATTCACTTTGTTGTTGTTGAAAATTTACAGATTGTAATCAGAAAACAAATTTGTGTGTAATTTCTTTAATTAATGTATATATAAAACAAAGCAAAATATACATAGCCAAAAATATTCCTGCTATTAGAAAAAAATTTCTAATGGCCAGAATATTTTTTAAGAAATGGGGCAAAAAAGGTCTCTTGCTATGGTGAAGAAGATTTGATAAGAATTATTATTAATAAGATATTTTTTTCTTTATGCCTATCAGAAAAAATGATATGGCAAGAGATCTTGGGAGAGATGCAAGAATTTGGGTTTTTTTGGGCTTAAAAAACAGAAAAAATATCTGGCCGATTATTTGTCTACTGACAATATTCTTTGGATAAAAAATATAATCTTTTTAAGAAAATTATTATTGACAGCGTAGTTTTAGTTCCATAGATCAGTTTATTTGTTTTGTTTGGCCTATATATGTATCCCAGGGAAGTCAGTAGCATAAATCCAGAGAGATTTATTCTTCCCAAAAAGGACTTTAAAAGTCAGGCTTCACTTTCAGTTGCCTGTTGTCGTGACATTATTAAATTACAGGGACTTCATACAGCAGATTTTTTTTTTGTGTTCAGGAAGTCATAAAAAGTCCAGGAAGTTAAATTAGATAAAATACCAGCATTGTGTGGGTAATATAAAAAAAAATTATTACTGTAGGTTTTGCTTTTTTATCCTTTTTCATAATAAGGTTGTATGGTACAAATACAGGAAGAATTTGGATAGGGTTTGTCATCTGATGATTATTAAAAATATGTTGAGGACATGCAACATCCTTGGTGGTGGTTTTGCTGGTAATTTATGTCTGCCATCATATTTAAGGAGTCTGTTTTATCTATTTACATAGAAAACCTCGAGGAATTTACATCAGTAGTAATATGTATACCATACTCTATGCGTGAAATGACAGTTAATTGCATCTGCTTGATTTATTTGAATATTCATTGATCGCAAAAAGTGTAAACTCTTAATAAGCAGTGCAGACTGTATAATATAAAATTTCCTCAAATAATATAGTTAACTTGTTCTTAATAGGAGATATCTAAAAAATATATACAATTTTTCACCCCTCATGAAGAAAGCATAATTCAAGATACTTGATAGATTTAAGCAGTTGTAGGCATAACATATGTTGAGTATTTAATTGTAGATGAAAATAACTGACAAGGACGTTTTTGTATGTATAGGGTGGTTATGAATACATTATTATCCATAAAATTGGGGCTTCAGAATACTATCAAAGCTAAAAGCTTTTCATGTGGGAACTCTACATTTTCACTTTCTTTCAGCAAATGATGAGTCACTGCGCGGAGGTTATATGCTGTGCTTCATGGATGATGGAGACGGAATGGACCCATGTAAGCTGTCTTCGGCAATTCTATAAATCAACACGTTAATATGCATGTGGCCATGAACCAAACAAACTGTACTGTGGTTTTCTTTAAATGTTAAATTTAGGAATTTTAAATTATAAGTAATGTTAATTTTTCTATTGGTGAAAAGACTAGTTAAATTACATAGTGTGCATTATTTATTTTGTATTTTTTAATGTATAATTTTTTTGTTAATTATAAAAAGTTCAATAAATGTTAGGCTTTAAATAGTATATTTAACATTATCCAGTTTTGTTCCTGACAACTCATTGCTGTCATTTAAGAGCCATTGATACTTTAAAATAAGTAAAAGTAATGTGACCTTGCCGTAAGAAGTATCCTGGTAGCTGACATGACGGCTGCTTAGTTTCCATTTTCACTTCAAAGAAAGCAAAAATACTTCATTTAGTTATCAGAAATTGCTCTAAATCTAAATTTTCTTTTGGTAAATGACTCTGGTTGAACTTTTCATGTATCTGTAGTTAAATTATTATTTTGCCCTAGTCAGCATTTCTATATGAATTCCCATGGAAAAGTCACTTGATAATATCATATTTTTATTCCATTATTGTGACAAGAAGGTTTCAGATACAGAGTAGACGATGCATTTAAGCATTGGTCTAGTTTGACAAGTTAATTTGATGAATTAAGCATTCCTTGATTTTTTGTGTGAAATAACACAGAATTTCTTGTTGCTGTATGTTCGTTATAAAATGTGGGTTGTGATCAAATTCAAAGATTGCAGTTTCAGACTGTAAGGTGTATAGGTTGTGTGTGTGTTTGTAGTCATTTTAAAAGCGAGGCCTGCATAAACCTTTCTCTAGTTTCCAACCACAGAACTTTGCTGTTTGAGGGAAAACTCAATAAAAGTAATAACAGTATAATAATGAATGAGTCAAACACATGAAGTTTTTGTCTGTTTCCTGATTGTCACTTTCTATCAAGCATACATGATAAAAACCTGTTTTGTTATCCTGGCCCAGCATTGAATGGCTCGCACATTTGCCATTTGACAGGTTGTAATATATATACTCCACATCTGTATAAAAACATGCATATTGATTTTTCAGCATATATACAAAAGAATCTAGTATTGTAACAATTTGTTTTAAAGCGTCAATTGTAACTTGTATTAAGATAAGTAATTTGCCAGAGATAGTATAAATTGTTATGCGTAACCAGTATTGTTTTAAGTAGTTAGGGTTAAAAGTGTAATATTTATCATGTATCGCAAACAGAGGTGTAAATTGTGATACATGTAGTATCATAACAAGTATCCTGTAAGCTATTAATGACTCATATTAATCTCCAGTGGAGGCAGCAGATATTGTCACATTTGGCAAATCGTCAAAGAAATCACAGGATGCCCATCTGATTGGAATGTACGGCAACGGCCTGAAATCGTAAGTATCACCAGCCAGGTAGAGTAAGAAACACAATGGGTCGAGATAAGGCCCATGCTAACTCTTACGAGTAGAACGAATGACATTCATACAGTGTTCATTATCAGCATGCAGTGTTTAATTCAGCCTGTCTTTGTTTAAATAAAGCTTCAGCCCCAAGGAGTATGTAAATATACCAATTAAGCCACTTAAAAGCCCAATCCTCAAATTTAAAAAAAATTAATTTATGTATTGATTGTTCTGTTAATCTTCATTGCCCTCTGAACACGCACCAAAATATAGATTGAACTGTGAATATGCATTTGAATTGGAATCCATTGAGTGGGCTAAAGCCAGATTTATTTATTGGCAATCAGGTGTCATGCTCTTTATGACTATGCACTGGTTGCCTGCTTGTTTGGCAGAAGGAAGTTCTGTACGCAATTATTCCTGCTTCAGCTGTGACATGGACAGCAAGAAGTGTCCTTCAAATGTTTCCTTATTGAAAAATAAAAAAAAAATATAGGGATGGCTTGTGTCATTGTGTCCCATTTGTTGGCAATCCTGTCATGTGTGAAAATCAAATGTAATAAAATGTTTCCTCTTGTGTTTTGCTGAGTTGATGTAATGCAGTTTTGCAGTTGCACTATTCTGTTAAAGTTGGCCTATACATTGTCCTGGCTTATTTTTTCAAAACTTTGTCTAATTACACACAGGATTGTATACAACAAATTTGAGTAAAAATGTCTCAAAATTATTTTGTGTAGGCTATATGCTTCTTTTAGCAAATGCCATGTTTTGTTTCTGAATATGACAAATTTTGTGTGAAACTGATTTTTATAAGATAATAGAATAAAAATTAGAGGCCTGATTAGGTCACAACCATGAAAATTTAAGATGTATTTTGCACAAAGGGCTGATCAAGTTAACTTGTAATCTTGGAAATCTGCTAGAGAGGTACAACCTGTCAACAATTATTTGTAAAATAGGCCCATTTAACCTTAAATGGCGATAATTTTATTCAAAGATTTTCTAATAAAAATGCTGGTTAAAGTGCATTTTTATCATTACCTATGTAAGTGAAGGCACATGATATATTGTGAACAAATATTAATAAATGAATCTACAGTAGTGTGGTGCCAACCTCCTTTTATATCTAGGTCACTGTAACCTTATTTACTTTAGGTTTATGCAATCTTACAGAAATCAGGTCACATTAACCTAATTATCCTTCTCACCTGAGTAAGTCCAACACCAGTTGTTCAAAATTAGGAATTTGTAATTTTCCTGCCTAAATTAGGTCAGTGCAACCTTAATTCATTGGTATTACATTATGTAAAGTATCATTTGTGGAGCAGCTGTATATGAGACTAACAAATTAGCATAAAAAATGGGTCACTCTAACCTAATTTGATCAGTTTTACACTCAATATTTGTTTACTTGGTGAATTTTATAGACATTGAAAAAATATTTACAAATCTTTTACTAACAGTTCATCTTAAGGCTGAATTGTCATACACTCAATTGAAGGAATATATCTATTATTATTTTTATGCTGTTTCATTGTGTCATGGAAAATCCTGCATATCTGGGTCACCATAATTGCATCACCTTAATTGCATAAATGATCAAGTCCTGTTGCAGGACAGGCAATGTGTTCTAGAGCAAAGGTCAAGTATGCCTGGTGACCCCAAAAATTGGTCACCCAGACACAAATTGTGCACTCCTGTGTTTATTAGCAGTTCATGAAAAATTATTTTTGGGGTTATTTCGGCCTGGTGAAATAATTATAAGGAAAATAAAAATTATAATTCAGAGACAAAACAAAACCACAAGTCCCCCATTTCATAATCCTCTGTAGCATACCGTGTGATGGCATACTTGATCATCATAGAAGAAAAATAGTAAAAATCTGATGTGGAGGTTACATGTTCCATGTCATAAGATACAATTTGCAAATAAAGGAATTCATAAAAGCCCAGTGCCTTGTGAAAGTGTATATTTATATATTTAGCTGGAAACTATCCTAAATTGATTTGATTATTATGGTGGTAGTTTGAGATATCAACATGATATTATCTCAATGTCAGACCATTTTCCCAATATCAATGATCTTGCAGCTGTGTTTTCAGAGACCTCGCTTCATTAGGTTGCTCTGGTGTCTATTTCATAAACAATGAACAGGACAGTTGAACCAATCAAATGACTTGCATACACTTCCTCCAAGCCACAGCCGATACATGTCTGTTGCTATATTTAGATATTAATTTAAGTTATCTGGTATCTGATGCATGTGTTTCTGGTTCAACTGGCATGTGAACAGTTTGGACAATTGAGTATTGTCTACATTTGGTTCGTTCACTGGGCTGGCAGTAATGATGAGATCAACCAGAATACATGCAGCCTTATTCATTATTTAGAAATAGAGGACAGAGTAGTCCAATAAAAAAGGTCTCTGAAAGCATAGCTGCCAGATCCTGTATAATCCGAAGATGTGTCCCCTGAGGGTTTGGCTACAGCAAATGTCATATTTTTTGTTTATAACTAGAAACTTGTTGAACATTGGTATAGATGGGTCAGTTATTTCATATTATAGAAGCATTTATGATATATCTGTACATTTTATTGCATTGGGGTGTTTAGGGTGCTTAGGGGTGAAATAGTAGTTAATATTCATTGTCCTCTTTCCATGAGTTGGTCCCCAGGCCCTGGATGTTGTTTGGCTGTGTAGGTTTCTGTGGGTCCAACATAAGGCACATGCTTTCCCTATATAGGGTAATAACACTTTATAGTGAAATAGTGTTATGATGGAAATTTACACACAAGGATCAGCATACTGGTCCTATGCAGCCAAAACAGTACTAACCACAGCTGTAACATAACCATGCTGTCACATTTTTATAATGTTGAAGTGGCTGCTTAAAAATAAATGTGCAGTATAATACATATCCATGTGTGTTTTAATATAGTTTTGTGTCATTGTAGATTAAGAAACCTCATAGTAATAACTAATCTATTGAAAATACTTCTTTGAAGCACAATTTCCAGTTAGTGAAAAATCAGAAAATATCTTTGTATATATACATAATATTCAACAAGGAAAACATTATTTTATTTTGACCTCATAAATGATTTGTTTTCAGCGATTGAAATATAACATTGATTATGTTTACCTTGCACAGGGGCTCCATGAGAGTTGGCAATGATTTCATCCTGTTCTCAAAGAAAGGGCCATCCATGACATGCATATTCTTGTCCCGAACTTTCCATGAACAAGAAGATATCGACGAGGTAATGCTGCCATGAGCTTTGGATGGATGACACTATCTTTTGTAATGCCAGGATTGGAGTACTGTGGGGAAGCGATATATTTTAAAAAGGCTGGTTAAAAACAAATGAGGCTTGTTACATTTTTAAGTGGTTTAAATATTATGTATATTTGCTCATTTATCCCATCTATGAGGTACTTTCATCATTCAGTCTGTCTTTATCCACCTGCTGTCTGTCTTTATCCACCTGCTGTCTGTCCATGAGTCATCTGTTGTCTTGGCTTTCCACCTGTCCATTAACCATCTGCTTTCTGTACAGTCCACTCATTATTATCATAAAACATCTGGTGACTGTCCATAATCAATCTGGTGGCTGTTAACAGAGGATCTGTTGTCCCCATTAGCCATATGTTTTTTATGTGCCTGAGTCTACCTGTTGTTTCTATTTGCCATCATTTATCTGTTTGTAGTTCTCCTGTTGTTAATATTAGCCTCCTGTTGTCCACAATCCACCTTTTCTTTCCAGATGCCACCTTTCATCCTTCCTGAGTCCACTTGTTGTTTACATTAGTCCTCTTTGTCTGCAATCCATCTGTTGTTTTCATTTACCATCTGTTGTCTTTCCTTAGTCCACCTGTTATTTCTATTTGCCATCTTATATCTGACTGCAGTCCTGTTGGTGACATTGGCAATCTTGTCTATAAACCATCTGTTGTTTACATGAGCCATCTGTTGTCTTTCCTTAGTCCAGTCGCTGTTATTATTAGCCATCTGTTGTCCACAGTCCATCTGTTGTTTCATTTGCTTACTGTTGTCTCTTTACAGTCACCTGTTGTTTCCAAATCCCATATGTTATGTGTCCACAATATCATCATTTGTCTGTCCACAGTCTATTGTTTCCATAGGCCATTATTTGTCTGTCCACAGTCCATCTGCTTCCATTTGATATATTTTGTCTCTCTACTATCCACTTTTTGTTTGTGTGACATCTTTTGTCTGCCTATAGTCTGTTCTTTCATTGTTCACCTGCTGTCTGTCTACAGTCCATCTGTAGTCTATGTTTTCCATTAATAAGATATTTGTCATTCCATCAACTTGTTTATGTTACCCAGTTATCATCCATTTCTATGTTCTTTGGTTCACAGTCTGTCCACCAACTTCTCTCTACCTGTGTACAGTCCAAGTGTATTGTTTGTTTGCCGTCTGTTGTCTATAAACAGGTCATCAGTTGGCTTTCATTAGCCACCTGTTTCTGTCAACATTACAACTGTTTCTGTTCACAGGCTTTAATCTGTCAACAGTTTGTCTATTTCCTGGTTGTTTCACTCCACACCTTTGTGTCAAAAAGAGGACATATTTTCAATCCATGGGAAATAATCATCATGGACAACATCAATTCATAATTACTGTGTTAAATATAATTAGAGGATTTGATATTATATACATACACCATTTAAACTATTATTTTCCTAATTTTATGAGTCCTGTTTCAAATCTGACCTGTTTTTAAGAAAATCAGAATAAAAGGTTAAAATTAGAACTATACTCAGAAGCAAAGTCATATAATATTCTTGGCTTCTGGTTCAAATTAGAATTAAAGTAAATTTATAACACTTGTGTCTACCATAATTGTGCTAATACCTCTGATGCACACAAAACCTAAACCATATTTAATGTAGACCTTTTCCAAAAGGGATGATTTGTTATTCAAACCACCACTAGGTGTCACCTAGTGATGGGAAAGATTGTCCTGTTCTTGAGAAAGATATTGTATTTGACAAATTAAACTGAGATTTATTTTGAAATTTATCAATATATGATCAGTAAATTTATTTGAATGATACACACATGATAAAGGTGTCTATTTGTGTTTCAGATTGTTGTACCCATGCCAAGCTTTGATTCATCCACCAAAAAGCCACTTGCGAAAACTCCAGCGGAAAAAGAGAAGGTAAGGAATGCCATTGTTAAAGATAGACGGTGACAAAAATAGCCCACTAAATATTCAGAGCTGTGCAGAATAAAAATCAAGTATTTGCAAATCTTGTGGCCATTGGAAGTCAGTAGTGCTAAAAAAATTGGACCCAATCTTCATACCACCAAGTGTGTGGCTATGCTTTCACAGACCTTGATTCAGTGACCTGCTCTGGTGTCTGTTTCATGAATAATGAACAAGCCTGAAAGTGTTCAGGCAGAAATCAAAACTACCAATCAAATTCAACGAACCAAAGGCTAACAGTACCCTGTTCACACTCTGTCTTTACTAGAACATACCAGAAATGGGACAGGCTTATATGGCTTTATTTGATTGGTCAGATTCTTGATGCCTTCCCAGCAATGCATAATGTTTGATCAAAACATGGCACCAGACGTCTTTTTAGAACAAGTGTATGTAAGTCATTTGATGTGTTCAATGGCTTTGTTCATTGTTCATGAATCGCTGAATCAAGGTCTGTGAAACATAGTGCAGACTTGGTAGTATGAAGGTGTGATCCCTCTCTTTAAGATAAATTGTTTCCATATGTATGTATGCATTCTATGTACCTGTCCACAAAAAACGGTTCCCCATCGAAATGGATCTGAGAGCGATTCAGACCATTCATGGTTGGCAAAAATGACCACTTTTCTCAGCAGAGCTTAAGGCTCAGGTCACCAGTTGCAGTTTGAATAATGGGAAATTATATTGACTTGTGTCCGTGTATTATCAAAAGAAGCAAGTGAGAAGTGTCTGTCAGAAAACCTTTTGTACTTGTGGAAACAAATTGGATGGATTGCACGCTACTGAGAAAATGTAATCATGCAGACTTGCTGATACATGAACCACAGCCTTCTGATAAAGTACATGATCAGACCTGTTATTGCTTCCAGTGTTTCTTTCCTATGGTTTATGGTTGTATCAAATAAAAATTCTGGAAGTCACACATCTTGCTCTATAATTAGTTTTATAGTAAACTCATGTCAATGCCTGTGGGTGATATGGCTTATACATTGATTTAATACAGTGGTCTCATGTCAGCCCATCACTCCGTTTACTCAGTGACACAACACTAGAGAATGAAATCGAGGAGAATCACAATTCATGTGACATCCCCATGCCCAGTGAATTACCACCCTGAATAAAATCAACAAGCAGCATATGGTGTGTGACATCACCATGCTCTGTGAACCACCACCCTGAATAAAATCAGCAAGCATCACATGGTGTGTTACATCACTACCAGCATGCTCTGTGAAGCACCAACTAGGAATGAAGCTGACAACTATTTAGAACCCTAAATGTGTGAAGGTGCCAGCACATGTGCAGTTTTGAAGTGTTTTACATGAGTACTTTGTGAAAATAGAGTTACTTTACATGGTTGGTTGTGTTGTTAACATGCGTAGCCATTTAATGAAAATATTATAAACCGGCGTGTTTGGTATTGCCTTTGTATTGGCTTTTGGGTAGGGCATATGGCACAGGTACAGACCATTAAATAACAAAGAAATATTCTTTCCCAGCATAAATTGGAGATGGACTTGATCCTGAAGTACTCGCCATTCCACACAGAAGATGCGCTGATGAAGGAGTTTGACCGCCTCCAGGGAAAATCAGGAACGTTAGTCATCATCTACAACATGAAGTTACTGGATTCTGGTGAGCCGGAACTGGACGTCACAGCGGATCCATTCGATATCTTACTGGCCAACCCCGCTGTGGAGGACTATGACTCAGATGAAGGGTGGGTAACAAGATTTATCATTACCGTCGCACTCGGATATCGTTAACACATTCACCCCCATTGCGTTGAATTGCCTGTGCTGTTTACTGCTGCAGTATCTACCTGTCAACATGCAGTTATTGGCGGTGATGCAAATTTTAACCTTATTTATATTCAAGTTTGGTTACTTATCTCGATTGCCTGCATGTAGGTCCAGCCATCCAATGGAAATAAAGTACCCACATGGAGGGGTAGCTCTGGGTAAATGAACAGAGGGTCAGCTCTAAGTTAAGGAGCAGAGGGTCAGCTGTTAGTTAATGAGCAGAGCATTAGCATTAAATTAATGATCTATTGAGTATTTACATTTCAGAATTGTGAACAAAATTTGTTTTATGTCCAATTTGATTTAGTTAGTTGGATGTGCAAATATTTTTTATAAAGAAAATGCTGTTAGTTGGCTACTGCAAAAGAGCATCATTATCTTTTGATACAGCTGAATTCTGGAAACAAAACTTGCTATAGTCCGTTCCACCACCCATGTCCACAGATTTTTTTGCAACTATATGTTTGCCAGTCAAAGAACACAAAAACTGTAAGCCCCCTAGGGCAGAAAGAGGAAAACGTGTAATTAACTATTATGGAAATAATAGCCTGCCTTATGCCATTTTCTTGTAGACAATTTAATACCATTTTATGAGTAACAAGTCTATTCTGTAGTGACAACTTGCCACCAGTCTATAAAATGGGCATGACAGGGATCAATGATGATGACATAATAGATGTATTGCAGAAAAGAGGCACACATAACCATGGGCTGGTGACCCCTGTTTACAGTGAGACTTGTATTCTCCTTTGTGCATGCGCTTCACTATTACATCACATTACTTCATAACCATATCCAAAGAGGATAAACAATGGTTTATACATATATATATAATGAATATATAATGAGACATGTCAGCCAGGCCGTAAAGTGAATAATATTTATATCATTAGCAGGTAGAGTAACAAAAATTACTCATTTTCCTCTTTCTGCCATTATTGCAAGTTTTGTTTCGGCAGGTGTGTCTTAAGTGGAGATAATTGTGATAAATCAGGTGGACAGGGGTGGAGGAACGGACTTTACATCTGCTGAATTATCTGCTCAGTTATTAAATGATAATGAAATCTGTGGGTTAATCTGTTTAAAACAAATTTTAACATCTCCAGCCATTTGCTGTGTTGATTGGTAGTAATATAAAAGATGAGTCAGCTGTTTGATTTATTTTGTATGCTGAAGGAAGAAGTTCACAGTCCATAGTTAGAGAGAGATATTAAGTTATTATGTTGGTTGGATTGAATGACCTATGAACATTGTTTATTCCACCATGTGCCATTGTTCCATCATCTTGCTTGTGTGAACAAATTATCAAGTTAAATTAACAATAACTTATTAGAAATATTTAACTTTAACATTAAGGGGAATATTTTAATCTACTTTTGTAGACTCTAGTGAATCACAAACAGGTATGATCTGTAATATATAAACTTTTGCTGACACTTTAAGGACAAGAAAACAAGGGAAAATTATAATAAAGGGCTTATGAATATTGAATTATGGCGAGGGCTGATGAAATAATTTATATGAAAATTTTCACAGATTTCAAAGTCCATGTCTCTTCACAGAAAATGCAAGACATAAAATTTCCACTTTCTCGAATCCTAATAGGTATTTAATATAACACAGGCCATGGTAAATGCTCAGTTTATCATCTTTTATCTTAAAAAGGACAGAATCTGTAAATTAAACATGCCTTAGACACATGAGGGTAAACTGAAAAGGGTTTATAAGGATTCTTATAAAAAAATGGGTGCAGTTTTTATTTAAGCACAGTAGCAATTTAAACTAATATTTCTCATTTATTTTCCATAATGATGACATATGAAAATGAATATCTGTTTGAATCATAGATGTGATTATTTGAATCAATTTAACAGTTATTTCAACATGCAAAAATATTGAAATCAGTATTTTACCTGTAGCAGATAAAAAACCTAAGTCTTTATTAATTTGAACAGTTAATTGAAAAAACTCACAAGTCCACGCAAGAGCAGGTATACTGTTGAACCATGGATGTTACTGAGTTATTGTTAATTAATTAATATTAATTAGTTCCCTTCTGCAAACAGACGCATATCAATCCCAGACTAACCCATATTTTTTTCCGTTTCAAATTACATGGGTCAGATTACAAACATCTAGAATGGGTCTGGACCTTGTAGTAAACAGAAATTGGATGATGTTGAAATGTTCTGTTTCGCTGTATTCCTTTTATTGCTCATGTTATTGTTCAGCATGGTCTTCCCGCTCATCATTATGTGAGATGACTTTGTAGTAGCGCTTACCATATATTCTGTCATTCCTTTCACCCGTTTGCTAAATGTTGTAGTAAGTTGATGGAACTGTTGGCTTTGGTTGGCAGTGTAGCTTTTAGTCTGAGCATGGGTAGGTCACTTATATAAATAAATTATTGTCAGATTCATTCACTGTCATATATCTTCTCTGTGAAATTCTTTTTTTTTTGCGATCAGAGCTGTCCTTCGTAATCATTCAGTTTAGGGCCTACATCATTGACTGTGTCATTTTCCATATTAATTATGTTCTCTACATTTGTAGGGGGGGGGGGGGGGCAGGGGGGCTCATCACATTTATTTATATGTATTAGGGCTGTACTGATACTTTGCTTATGACCTTTGACCTTATGACCTGATTTAAAATATTTTGGCCAAAACAGATCAAAGCCGCTTTTGATTGCTGTGTAACAGCTCAATTTCACATTCAAATGGTTTGAAAAAATTTCACATGCCATGTGAAAGGGGTACCAGATACCAGAGCAACCAGACATTTCTCCGTGTTATTGTTAGATGATCAGACGGAGACAGGAGGTGGATACCGTGATATCTTATGATACAAATACTATATTTGACTTTTTATTGAAATGTATCAGCCCATGGAGGTATTGTTACAGCCTTACTTTGTACAAGTATCAGAAAATTTTATGGTAAAGTAGGCCTTTAGGACAATTCAAATCTTTCAGTATGTTATTGATATCCTGTCTAATTAAGGAATATCCAGCAGAAGGGGATTTCAAATTAATCACTAATTCTTTAAGGATTGTGTTGCATGGGCGGATTAAAATGTTCCTTTATATCAGTGAGTGACTGACTTTTAATGGTGTACATCAATCCAGAATGCAAGGATGATACATTAACAATACAGCCAACATTTATATCATCTGTTAACTAGAAATGTTTAATCAATTCTCTAGGTAATGCTTATACATTGTTACATAGAAATAACATTTACACATCAAAATAAGGCAAAGACTTTATTTTTATAGTTTCTTTATTCCATTGTTTGTTTAATGTGTATATGTTTTTCTCTGAAATGTTATGTTCATCTCCCATTATGTACCTCATATTGTATCAGCTAAGCCTATAAGTTTCTCATTAATGATTTTATTTTTAATGTGAAAATAATCTCCATGGTTCAGCTTTTGGAAAACTTGACTGTCATTGGTTCAAGCCAAATTATATACAGTGTAACCTCTCTTAACTGACACGATTCAAGCCCAGGTAAATACAATGTAACCTCACTTAACTGACACAGTTCAGGCCTAGTTATATACAGTGGAACCTCTCTTGACTGACATACATCAAGCCCATTTATATACAGTGCAACCTTTTTTAACTGACACAGTTCAAGCCCAGTTATTAACAGTGTAATTTCTCTTAACTGACACAGTTCAGGCCTAGTTATAAACAGTGTATTCGACCTTATCTGGCACAGTTGAAGGCCAATTATATACAGTAATCTCAATTAACTGACATGATTCAAGCCCAGTTATTTTCAGTGTAACCTTTCCTAACTGACACAGTTCAAGCCCAGTTACAAACAGTGTAACCTCTCTTGACTGACACAGTTCAAGCCCATTTGTATACATTGCAACCTCTCTTATCTAGCACAGTCAAAGGCCAATTATATACAATGTAACCTTTCTTTACTGACACCATTCAAGTCCAATAGTTTATAGTGTAATCTCTCTTAACTGACACAGTTCAAGCTTATTCATTGACAGTGTAACCTCTCTTAACTGACATAGTTCAAGCCCAATTATGTACAGTGTAACCTGTCACGAATGACACAGTTCAAGCCCAGTTACAAACAGTGTAATCTCTCTTGACTGATACAGTTCAAGCCCATTTATATACAGTGCAACCTCTCTTATCTAGCACAGTATAAGCCAAGTTATATACAATGTAACCTGTCTTAACTGACAAGGTCAAAGGCCAATCAATAGATTGTAACCTCTCTTAACTGACACCTGTCTTGTGCAGACAATGATGTGGTTAAAGCCAATTATACAGTGTAACCTCTCTCAAATGACATGGTTCAAGCCCTGTTATTTACATTATAACCTCTCTCAACTGACATGGTTTAAGTCCAACAAGTTACACAGGTCCCATTGAAAGTTGATTCGAGGCCAAGTTACCTCTCCTTACTTGCCGGTTTGGTTATAAGCACTTTTCAAATTTTTGACTTTTTCTGATTTAGTCTGAAACTATGGACTGTGAATGATCAAATTCCTGTTACTCTGCAAGTTTTGTAGTTGACCTTAGTCAGTTTGTTTTGCAATATCTAACTTCTGTACTGCTTAGTTGTCAGAGAGACACAGTTGAGGCCTAGTGAATGGTTAACTGAACATGTGCAGTGGAGTAGCTCAAAAGGCAGTTATTATGAATATGTTAACATTGGTCCTGTTGTCTCTCTCATCCTAATTTTTAAAATGATTATCTTTTGTTATGAAAAGGTAAAACTTACAAGTTTACATTTTCATACTAACTGCTAAATTCAGAATTTTATTCTGAAGTTTAGTTGGACACAATTCTGTTCTTATTTTACATATATATATCTTTTATCAGCATTGTTAGGGCTGCACAGATTTTTAAATTACAGTGAGATATTAATTTTCATGGATGTTTTATATAGTTGGTATAACTTTTTTGGTTGATTTGCCAAATATTTCTTAAACTGTGTTAACACAGACACTGATGTCAAAATTGCAACATTGAAAGTCCTAAAAGGCCAAGGTGAGAGCCACCCTGATTAGATGATCACCTGCTGTCGGTGGACTTTAAACAGATAGTTGTACAGTTTAAACATACATCAAGCAACCATCAGCCTTACATGAATATTGACCACTAAATTTTTGTCACAATATTTATTTTCACTTTTTTGACCATGGTCAAAACTATCTGACCACTACAGGTGTGTGAGCATTAATATGGTGTTTGAACTTAAGGGATGAGAGAGACAACCAGGACTGTTTCAGCTTTGCTTAAATGCCCTAAACCAGTATTGAGATGTTATTTTATTCCAATGCTTTTTAAGTTCTAAATTTATAGTTTATTTCACTTATTTTTTAGTTCAAGCATACCATGTGAAGACTGTAGAAAAGATTATATTTGGTATACAAGCAAATTGCTTTCTATGTTATGAGATCATGCTCAGTTTGCACTTGGAAAGCTCTGCTTACAGGCAACTATCTATTTTGCACCTGTATGGACACTTGCAGTTGCCCCATCACATATATTCCTGGAGATGATAACCTTTCTAATATGACCACCTCTCTGGACTCAAACTTGTCAGTGTCTTTAATCATGAGGCTCTTCTGTATATAAATTGAAACTTTAAATTAAGGTATGTCCTATATAATAGGTAAACAAAATCATTGTCCTCAGCAGACATAATCAACCAACGCAAATTTTTGTCCGTCATTGTATTAATTTGCTATCAGAAACTATTTCTTGTTTCTGATTTTTCACAATTTTATTTTGCTTAGTGGACATGTGTGCCCATAATTCATTCTGTTTTTGTATATTCATGGAACATTTCTTTAAATATATTTTTTTAATATGTTCCCAGAGAATGATTCTCTAGTTTAGTTTGATTCTCACCCAGTGTCGCATATTTGATAAGAAACATGAAGGGTTTTTACTATGGCCTGGCTTTTTAATTAGTTCACCACGCTCTGTAATTGACTTGTATTTATAATATATTGGCATTTGCATTCAAGTAGATTTCAGCTATTTATGTCTTATATTTTCAAGGGCTCACTCAGAAGTTAGTAGCTTGGACAGGGAGGATCTGGGGTAAATAAAAACCTTGTACAGGCATTTTTTTCTTGTAAATGTATAGATATATATATATATATATATATATATCACAAAAATCATATGTAATTGTAGGAGTGGTGTTGACATTGCTGAGTACACTTAGTTAATAATCTGTCCAATTACAGGGGCATTTAAAAGATGCCATTTGAATGTTAAAGTTTGATTCTCTGGTTATTATTATTATAAACTGATATTCATTGCTGTTTGTGAAATGTAAAGATTGCTAATGTTATTCAAGTCGGGTCCTCATTCCTTAACAAAATATTGTACTCGCTTATATAAAATGGGCTTTGTTCCCAACCACTTTGTTCCCAACTGCTCAAATCCACTTCCTAATTTTGTAAAATATAACTGCCTTTTACATCAGCAGAAAATTTCCCTTGTCTGTTGGAAATATGTGTAAACATACATGTTTACAATAAAATAGTTAAAATAAACCTTATGAAATTATTCATTGTTTTTTTGGTAATACAAAAATCTTATTCTAAGGAAATATAAATCATAAATAATTTCTGAAATTCTGTTGTTATTATTGTACACTAAAGCTCAGCAGTGTCAAACCATTTTCTGTAAAGAATCAGATCATGAAATCCAAATTATATATTTTGGCATAGGGTGTATATCATATAGAGTGTAATGTGTTGTTTACTCAAGCTTTGGTTGCACTATGCTATTGTCAATACTCATTTCTCCGGGTTTCCTTCCTTTGCTTGTCAGTTTTGGTATCATTTCATCAGTTTTCTTTCTTTTACTTTGCATTTTGATATGACACGCTGTAGCAGGTTGGTTTTTTTTTGCATAAATTTAGAAAGCACTCTGCTTTTTCTGTAACTTTCAACAATAGCATTTCCTGCAGAAATTAAACCATTGCTCTGAATTAAACCTCTGCTTTCACCTGGTTTATGCTCAAGGTCTGACATAATTAGCATGGTTCAGTTATAGAATTGCATGTTTTTCTGTGTGTGCTGGGTATTATCAGTTATTTAGTCTTAGCTTAGCTGACCTGCAATTTGCTGAGCTGACACGCGGCAGTTGATTCTCCTTTGTTACCCATCAGCCCATCAAGATATTTAATAGGCTTGCTGTTAGCAAGACTAGATTAATCATTGGTAGGACTAGAAACCTGTAGAGCAACTACAGTTCTGTCTACACATTTTCCCAAGTATCTGAGGTATAATTTTTTGTCTACTTTGGGCCAAAACCATACCCTGTACCATCGCCATGCATCATTTGTCAACCCCAAATAGTGTTAATTAAAAATTAGGTCACTCTGACCTGATTTCTGGTACTTCACAGACCCCTGAAAGTTTACTGTTAAACCAAAAAGGCAAGCTAATTTCATAACAGACTTCAAATTCAGGAGTAATATGTCTCTTGGGCCTGATCTTAAGTCATTTCTACTTAATCAGTGTCACATATTACTAGTATTGTCTTACCATTTTAGTGTCTTTTGGGTATGTTCCAGCCTGCAAGGGGGGAAAATTAACAGATTTAGGGTGTTGCCCCTGCGATTGTAGTTAATTTTCTCTTTAAGGTATAAATGTTTAAATATTAACACTTGAGGTAATGCATCAGTAAGGTTATGACCAGCAGCCAACGAGAGTTAGCCTAACCATTTATTGCAGGGCAGCATATGTACATGGCTAAATGACGTGAATGATTACTGGCCCATGGACATTTTGCAACTGTTCCAGCATATGAAATCCTCTACAAATCAGAATCTCCTACTTGTTTCTCCTCTTGAAGGAACTGTCACCTGAGATTTGAAAAAAAAAAATTGGGAAGATATATATTATACATATATAATTAATGCGTCACTGGAGTCTGCCTATCTTTCTTTAATTGCAAAAATTAAAATAAAAATTCCTAGTTAATTTGAAAATTATAGGAAATATTGTTGCTAGTTCCCATTCAAAATTGACCAGCATATGAAATCCTCTACAAATCAGAATCTCCTACTTGTTTCTCCTCTTGAAGGAACTGTCACCTGAGATTTGAAAAAAAAAATTGGGAAGATATATATTATACATATATAATTAATGCGTCACTGGAGTCTGCCTATCTTTCTTTAATTGCAAATATTAAAATAAAAATTCCTGGTTAATTTGAAAATTATAGGAAATATTGTTGCTAGTTCCCATTCGAAATTGACCACTCCTAAAAATAGTAGGTTTAGGAATGAAGCTTTATATATATAATTACATTAAGTATATAATTAATTTGACATCACAGAGTAAAATGTCACTTTGTTCAACTCTAAATGAAATTGTTTATATGTGATAAACAAGATCATTGAATGATATGTCAGCTGAATATTTAAATTGATGAATATTATAGTTTTTACCTTGAACATTCAGTCTCTGTAATCGAATGAAAGTTTCCAAATCAACTTGAACCAGATACATAGATAAATTGATTTTATTCACTTTGAATAAAAATTGATAATTGCATTATGAATTAATTCACAATATATGTTGGTGAAGCCTGCTGTGCCAGATTTCATTAATTCACTTACGCATTGTGCTTTATGTATGTATATTAATATAAGTTAATGTCGTTATTTATTTCAGATCGTGTGGAGCACACTGTAGTCCGTCCCATGAAGGCGTCCATTGGTTTTTGGCAATAATTCTGAAATATTAACATTTCTGTACAAAATGTTACAATAGCAGAACCTTATGTGAACTTGGCAATAAAGAAGGAAACAGTTGATAAAGATTTATTTAAAGTGTACTTCGCAACTTTGGGGGTGTTTCCTCAGTGTAGCTTGGTGTCTCTTAGCAGACAATTTATTTTATCATATTTTACTGTACCCAGTGTTCAGTTCAATCATGTCTTTCAAAATGTGTCCTTTACCACGTCACTTCAGTAAAGATATTGTGACAAAAATAGGTATATTTCAGTATATTTCAAAATAATTTGATTTTTTTAAAATAAATATCACCAAAAACCGATGGGCAAACTTGGTGGCACAGACTATAGTCTTTTCAGCTTCTTCATTTATTATTTTGTTCTCAGCCTGTTAGCTAATTTCTTGTCTCACAATCAGCTGCACATCAGTGTACAATAATTGAAAAAGTGCCCATGCCTTAATATTTGAACCATTCATGAACTGTGGTTCATTGCAGGCAGTCAAAAAGTGTTCATTCTTGCCATTGATATACTATGCTATTAGGTAATTGATCTTGTACACCATCTTCGGGATGTACTGTTATTCGATTACTGGACCCCCTACCACGAGGCTCGCAAATTAGCGCTTATGGGGAATAGGCTATGGAACATACAACCAAGGGTATAAGGTCAAAAAATAAATATGAGGTGCAAATCTGTGATCTAGGACTATCATCGTACTAACATTTCAGCTTTTGAAAATCAGCCACAATCGAGATCTATCGCAAACAGAAAATTGCGAAAATAAAATTTTTATTTTTACTTTGAAATCGATGGTTTTGCACACATAGAAACCTGAATAGGTCCACCCATCAAAAATTTTAACCCAAATATGGATATAGTAATAAACTCATCACCTCCTATAAGTCCTACAGTAAGAGGTTTAAAAATATTTTTGTTGGTATATTGTGTACACTGATGTGCAAATGAATGGGACATTAAATTACTTGACCTTGCTTTTAATGGATGTCCTTGGGTGCTAAATGGAGCTCATTTCTCTGCTTGTGTGCTTTTGTGTATGAATTTCATAGCTGTCAGTACAGGGAAAATATCAGATCATGTTATGTCTACTTTCTCATGTATCATATTTATGTCACAATTTCAGTACCTTCATGATTTAACTTAGTATATCCTTTACATATTAATTCAGTCTTTATTTTTATGTACATTTTATTATCCTGAATTATGCTAAATATATTTCATAGAAAGTACAAGTATGCTTACATTTACAGAACTTACTGCTGCACATACTTCTTAAGTAAAAATCAAGGTGATTACCAGAAAAATTTTGTAAGCCTGGTTCCTACTATGTCTATCTCATACACTATTTAATTAATCTTTATAATGTTAGAAAAAAAATTTGATATTAAATGAATTAAACATGTTTTTGAGTGTAGGATTGTATGAATTTATAAATAATTATATTTATATAGGTTGATGCCAGAGAAGAGGTCATTTCGAGCATATGTATCTATCTTATACATCGACCCAAGGATGAAAATCTATATACAGGGCAAAAAAGTCCGGACAAAACGTCTAGCAGACACAGTGTTTAAGCCACGCATGTACAAATTCTCATCAACACGTTTCAAGACAAGGTCTGAAAATGAGGTGAAAAAGTCCCAAGAGGAAGCAAAAGCAGGTTTGTGTGGGGATCATATACAGTAAGGTGGTCTTTAGAATCCATTGTAATTTCATGAACGATCATCAGTAAAAATTGGTTGACCTGTACTAACCAATAATCAGAAATAATTGTTTGTTTAGAAGTATAAGCTTTCGAACCATATACGGACTGGTACATCATCTTAACTGATATGTAGGCTTACATTTAGGCTAATAACGTCATAATTCTGTAGCCTATATGTCTATATAGTAACTTAGGAATTTAGATTTTTAGTAAATGCAGACTTTTCTCTAGTTTGCTTGCATAATGTATATAAAAGCACATATTTCCTCATCACAAAGCCTAAGTTATGTGAAAAATTTGTAATCGATTATGGCACTGCAAGATAAGTCATCTGGTCATTTGCATCAACCTGACCGATTATTAATTATAATCTGATCATCAGCCCATCACAACAGTAAGGATATTAATATTCATGAATATAAATAAATTTAACATTCATGAGGATTCTTCTCCAATTACAGTACTAATATTAGTTATGAATAATCATGAATCCCTATTTATGTCCTGAATACCCTTAATATTTGATCTGTTGTGATTTAAACCTGATTATTTTTGTTACATCACTCATTTATTCACAAACTTTTTGTCATTTAGACATGTCTGTTCTTGGTTTGTCTTCTCTGGTTATAATGTAAAGATTTCTTTATTCTTATTGGGTTAATATGTAACCGTAACAGTTACTTATCTTGTTATATTCTGTCTGATTTAAAAAACATGAACATTAAGGCCCATCATATTCAGTTGAACTTTGATGAACATTCATGAAAATCAAGGCATGTCTGGTTATCTTCATGGCATAAGTGTTTTCATCCATGCTCTGTAACTACTCACAAAATAACTTGGGTTATGCACAGTTTAAGAAAAAAATACATACTGATCAATAGAAGAACCAATTTTAATACTTCCTATTTTGACTCATATTTGACAATCTGAGATGTAATGTGAATATTAACATTGCAGCAAACATATATTGTATGCTTGATGAGTCCTTAATTAATAACATCATTTGCATAAACTTGGGCTGAAACAGTTACTAAATTTTAGACTCTAGTGCTCGACAGGCATTACCCATCTTGAATTTGAGTGCTTGTGCCATGGTAATTATGTACAGATATAAATTGACATTAGTTCACCTGGTGAAAAATATGTTTAAATTTGATGAATTAATTATCTCAAAAATAAAAGAATAAATATAAAAACAGGTATTTTATATGTAATTGGTATGAATGTAACAATAGAAACATGACATAAAATGACATTAAGGACCTCTGTTTAATTGCCTGGCATAGGATTAAAGCCCTGTTGTAGTGAATGAGTTAGTACTCCAGTCCAAATTTTGGAACTCAAGTACTGGGTAAGTACTGTAGATCACCTTTTTATGGCCGCGGTGATTAAAAGGGGATCTACGGTATTACCGGACAGGAGTACTCCTTTCAGCCCTAGTGTACACCTGTTGTGTGAAAGTGGTGAGTTAAAGCATTCCCTCTGAATGTGTATTTCTGGTTTTTTTTAGCTGATCACAAAGCCAGAGAAGCAGAAAGCAAGTACAAGTGAGTACATCAAAATACAGACTAGAGATGTTTTAAAACTTAGTAAACAGAATCACAAGAGAACATCAGATATTTATGTGCTTGGTGGTAATGGCTGACGTGATGTCAGTAGATGTAGTCAGCAGTGTTGTGACCAGATTAGAATAATTGTCACAGTCTACACCAGATGTCACTCTTTAACAGTCAGCATTGAAGAGAGAGACACCTGGTGGAGAGAGCGCAAACCTTTACATTCAGAAAGTGTGAAGCAGATAAGAAAGGGGGAATAAGCCATATCCCGCCTGTGTCACGGCTCCCCACCAGGAATGTGTCAGTTAAACAATTAATTTTGTTTTCACCACAGTTACTAAGTCATGGAGCTATCATGCACTGTTTTGGCTGGTTAGAGGGCACAAGCAGATAAATAGAACGAGACTGAAGTAATGCATAGACCCACATGCTCATCCAGCATGAAAATAACTGATTATTCTACTGTAATGTGTGGTTTTGGGTTTGGCCTATGAAATGTGTTATACTGCCCTATATTTTGCCAAATGTTCATATCTCTCTGCACATAGTTTCTCACCTGGACGATGTCCTAAGAGTACTTTTGTGTTTCTTCTGTGTTCCCCTAATTGAACCTTGACAGGTTTCTTCTCCTAGTTTGGCAAAACTGCTCTTGCAGCTGCCATTTTATTTACACCAAAACCTGAATGTCACAAGCTAGGTGACAGAGATCAAAATGCATGCTAGTGTTATTAGTTTGGTTAATACCATTATCAGATGGAACATTTATGGATTAACCCTAGTCTTGTTAATCTCTGATTAGATAGAACTGCTTCATCGTGAAATGCCTTGTATTATCATAATACATTTATAAATTATATGCACTTTAGCAAGTGAAACTAGTTCATAAGGACAAACACAGCATATAAGTAAGTAAAATTATTGTCACATAGCCTTTTGAAATTTGTAAATTCTTTCCAACCAATGTTTCGTCTTTGAGATACAGTTTTGATCCCAAAATCATCATCTGTATTGGCTCCTCGGAAAAAAGAAGACATGCTGCATCTTTTAAAAGCCTCACAGATCAGATCTGTTTGCTCGCTTCACCGTGTGGTGAATGAATAAATCACATATTCATGAAATGAATTTTGTAGGTTACACAATCATATATAAACAAGAGTTCATATGAAGCCTATAAAATTTTGACAAATTTTAATTGACTTAAGTGTTATGTGATTTAAGAGTAAACCTTGTTTTGTCAGGTGCAGTTTAGTCACTTATATTGCTATTACCAAGTAAAATCCACTGTGGTGAGTTTTGGCAGATTTTAATTTTCTGAGGATCCCTTCCACTTCACCATAATAATGTTTTATGTTGTATACAGCTGATGTCATTCTGCTTGTGCTGTATCTATTTCTGTATGTGTATATTGTAGGGATCTTGAAAACAAATACGGCACAGGATCCAGTAGAGAACAAAGGGTAAGCTTTAAAAAAATAAAATTTAATGTAAGTAAAAGTATTAAAGTAGCAAATGGCAAAGCTGTTTTGTTATACTTATGTATGAACATGGTAAATCTATTTTGTTCAGTTGTAACATTTCATAGCTTCGTTTGTAATGTTAATTTATATTGTCTGTATTCAAGAAGATCCTTATCATAGACCATTGGAAGAAATAGACTTGCTTCTGATTTCAGCCTCTAGCTGCATGTCATCACATGGCATCTGGAAGGCCAGGTGCTGCCCCCTGTTGCATGAAACAGCAACTGATATTCTTGCTGTTTGTCGACACCTGCTGTTCCTTTGTGGAACTAAAAGTTCTGTAACTGGATCAGTTGGATACAGTTTTTGGTTATTTTAAATGAATAAAGCACTTAGAAATCAAAAGCATATCCAAATTTTTAAAAATTGCATCATAAATGGCAAGTTTATGTAGGAAAATTATGTAAATGAGTGGCTTTTTAATTTTTTAAATGCTTCTCCATTATTTAAATTTTCATCAGTAGTATTTGATTTGGATTTGCATGGAAACTCAATGAAAACAGAAAATGCTTCCATTAAAATCGATGGACTGTGAATTTGTTACATAAAAGAAAAGGTGTAACATTTTATGCTGGTTTAATCATATAGGAAATTAATCTGAAATTGCAGGCAGAGTTGCGGAAAGCACAGACACAAAGTATGGAGTTACGGAAAGAGGCACAGCTGAAGAAGCAAATTTCTGAGCGAAAAACCCGATCCCTGAAGGAGCCAAAAACTTTGAATTTCATCTTTGGTGTGAATTTGGACAGCCGCTATCAAGACGGTCTGTTCTTCTATAATTGTAGCCGGCTAATCAAAATGTATCAACACACGGGACCTCAGCTGGAGGGCTCTGATGTGTGCAAAGGCATTATAGGTAAGTGATTTAAATACTAAAGTAGAACCTCAAATTTCCCCAAAAATTTAAATTGAGGAACCAAAATTTATTTCTATTCACCGAAAAGTAGAAATATGACCTGCGGAAAAAATATTATTTCCAAATTACTGAATGCGACTCCCAGGATACTGATTGAGTGGCGTTTACTCAGCTGTGAAGAAAACAAAAGGCCTGATCTAATTAATTTTAATGGCTTTTAACCTTGATATGCTCATGTGTACCGGCCTGTGTAAATAGTTTAGTATGCTTATAGAAAAACTGCGTACCTTGCATACCTGTAACCTCAAATAATCAAACAAATTTTATGTCCCTCAAACTATTCAGATATTCAAGGTTCTACTGTATTTAAATACTGGCCTTACTTGGTTTTTGTGTTATAATCTTTGAGGCAACTGAAGAATTTCTATCCCTTTAAAGTGACAGTATATGACAGTACACAGAGGTTAGCTTATTTTTTAAGGGTTTCAAACGTGTGATATGGAAATGCAAATTTGAAATTACCACAAAAAGAAAACCTTTGTAAATAAGACGTCACATCTGAACAGGTGAACAGTAATTAATTCAATAGCCAAGTGGTAGCAGCAATACTAGCATACATATTATGTTATCCATAATTAAAAAATTGATAATTTAAATAAAATCAGTTGTTTTTTATATCTGCCACTGTTGCATGAAGAATTCCACTTGTTCATTGTTTCCTTAGTTCCTCACAAAATTGTTAAGATTTAGTGTGCATATAAGGTAATTGATAAAATATTGGTTATGTACATGGTGCACTGTAAGTTAGGCCAGACTTTTTTAATTCTTTGGTTTACGAACATGTTTGACAAAAGTGATAGGTAGGAGGTAGGAAAAAAAAAAAAAAATGGAACAAACCTGGATACTGGTGTTTGTGAATCCTGTATTGTACAGTTGGGTTATAAAATTCATTTTCAAATGGCACTATATAAACCTGTATAAAATATATGAATAATATATAAAAATTAAAATATTATCATCCTCTTGAGTTTTCCACATGAATTATGCGTGTGCCATGTTATTTCAAGCCATTCAAATGTCAGCGAAGGTAAAATAATGACAAATAAAAAGTTTAAACAGTAAAACTTATTAAGTTATATATGATTTCATACACACCTGAAATAAAACTTCAGTCACTGTCCCTGCCAAGTGACTTGCCTATTTTATAAAGATTTACAAATTAAAGACCAGTCAAATACTTATACAAATACAAAATAATATATTTTTGTCATATATGCAAGGAGAAAACTAAATATTCACTGCTAGCATGATAGATTGCAATTTTTATTTTTCAGTCGTGAATGACAATATCAATGACAATATGCAACTTGCAGTTATTCGCCTATTATATTATCAAATGTCAACACCATGGAACTCGGAGTAGGAGTGGTTTGATTCATGACCATGACCTTTCCTTTTTTTGTGTTGCGCATGTTTGATAGTCCTTTGAATATACAACTGCTAATAAAGTGAAATTTCTGTTGGAGATCACATTTGAATATACAAAAACTGCTAATAAAGTGACGTTTTCATTGGAGATCACATTGAATAATTCAACTATTTCAAAAGTTTAAAAAGTATTAATAATCTTTATTTATTAATAAAGATCTGCATTTCTTACCACGGCCGTGACAGCACGTACCGTACTCAATTAAATTAATATGCCGTCACTTGGCCACTGTCAGTCCGGTATTGCTATAGTGGCATCCATACACATCAAAGCTTCCATCACATCCGTTTGGAACAATTAAATGAATCCTTTCAAAGTTTCTGCATTTTAAATGGCTTTCATTTTAGCTTGCTTTTGTATTGACTTTAAAAATACCCGCAAAGCCTACGCTTCACGTAAACCCGCGCCACTAACACTACAGATAGTCGGAAATCCTGCAGAAACCCTGAGAATTCCTGGAGTTTTCAAAGAATACATGACGACCTCGTGCAGTATATAATTTCATCTGTTCGGTAATTTTCTTTAAAGCATTACAAGACTACGTTTTTAACTTTTGACAAGTTATAATATTTTTAAAGAGTAAACTTGTGAAACTTAGGCAATTTGCAGTAATAAATAGCGTCTGACTTTGAGTGCAATAATTAGTGTTAGAAGTAAATTTGTTTGTATATCCAGCCAGTTATTAACAGTGGCAAGCTGGTAAAGCCGCTATGCAACCAAACTAATTTTCTTTTCTAGTTCACATCTATTTAAAACAAATATGTTTAAGGAGGTAAATATGACATAAACGCTGGTTTAAAAATGTACTGTAGTGCAGAAAACAAACTTTGAAAACTCTCCAAGAATTCTCAATTTCCCTGCTGAATCTTTTGACTACGTGATGGCCAATCAATTGCATTTATGGCCCAAGGATACCCTATTGTGATTGGCTTAAACCCTCCATCTGTCATTACGAAAGTGACCTTATTGGCCAATCATAAGAGTTCTAACGTTTGAGGTGATCAAATACACAAGGTCACTGAACATTTCATTTGTCAACAACCATGTTGGATTCAGCGACGCAATATAAAAGGGAAAAAAGTCAAAATGCCAATTTTATTTTTTTTCTGAAATGAGGATATCGGAGGTCGGCCGGTTTGTAAACCGAAAAATTAAAAAAGTCTGGCCTTACTGTATGATAAATTGCAAAAATGAAACCCTTGCAAAACGCTGAAGAAGTGAAAATTGTGAATATATAACCTTGCGAATGCGAAGCCAACTAGATGATATATTCATTGTATGACAAGAATAATATGAATGAATTATATGGGCTCTCTGTGATAAAGAATGATATCATTTTCATTCAAATTGATGAATTATTTTTAAAATTTGTTTGGTACCAACACCCAAACAACATTTGTCACGAGGTGTTTCTTACTCCCATCACCCTCAATTTACATACTGTAGATTCAGAAATATTAGTTGGGATTTTATTTTCGTGGTTTTCGTGGATCAAGATAATCCACGAATTCATGATTCCAACGATCAAAAAATCACACGGTCAGAGGATATACGGTATCTCAACGGCAGCTGGTGGTCGACTTTATATTTATAATTGTTACCGCTGGCCGAATTTTCAATAAAGATACAAAAATTGTTTATTACTTTTTTTATGATTGTTTTTGATACAATCATTAAATGCACTGAATTGCTTTTCGTAAATTACTATAAAAATACGGGATTTATAAATATTCTTTTGTCAATTAAATTATTTCCCCTAATATCGTACGAACACGGCCCCCTGATATCTTTACAATAAAACAATACCAAAGTATAATTTAAACTGAAAACGTATTTTCCTCTTATCAGCATTTCGGATGAAAAATTCAAGAACAATACCACATTTCTGTCGAGCAAAGCGGTAGTTCTGACACGCCAAGAACGGTACATAAGTTCCAATGTTCGTAACCATAGCTACCGAGGCACGGCTTTTTCGGAACCGTCCTTTTCAACCTTCTTTCAATAGATATTAAACGAGACTTACGCTACCTATTGGTCCAAAAGACAAGGGCCGTGTAAACTCATTTGCATTACCGCGATTACCGCGGGACGCGAAAGAGCACTTATTCCGAATAAGGCGGTACTTTTCCGAATATTGCCGATAGTGGTACATATATATGTTAGCGTAAGTAAGCGTCACCGAATACCATTAGGCAAATTATTTCTTTATAATCTCCAAATATAGCTGACATGTTGAATGACGAACGAACCGTGTCTCGTCTCACCGCCCCATCAGGGATTTACAGGCGCCACATGTGACTACCGCCTAGATAAAAAAAAGTTAAAAACCTTCATGTGGACGGTCCCGTTTATTTTTTTCCTCCGGTCAAGTGATGATTTACGTTTTCTGTGAACGTGGTGTGATCAGGTGTTATAACTGATAGCCGATGTATCGGGTGTTACAACTAACAGCCGATGTATCGCCCAGCACGTGTCGGTCACAGCTGATTAATTCTTTGTTAGGCTCGCGTTGGGCGGAGCATGTTTGTTCAACACTTACCTGATTGACCGCGGTACAGGCGCACCGTGCGATAAGCATCTGAGCCAAACCACCTGTGTACATCGGTCTCGTCTTCCTTGCGCATATGGAGGTATTAATAACCATAATTTTCTAAAGTTTTCTTTGTCTTTCCACGAATTCAAATACCCCACGATATGCGTTTTGTACAAAAACCACGAAATTTTAAGCCCACGATATTATCTGAATCTACAGTATTCTAACAAAAGACTGCTGTCCCAGAAATTTAACTATGCAGTATATGATGTTTTGCCCAACTGTTTTATTCAGTGATAAATATTGCAAACATAACTTATTAAAGCCAGCCATTCATCTGCCTTATCTGTAGATAGTATGTGATTTCTGGCTTACCCTGCATACATATTAATGAACCTGGGGTAATTCCTGCTGGGAAAGGTTCTTATAACGCCTCTTTGAGGGATGTATGACCCTTTTTATCTACAAGCTGTTAGTAAACATTACATGCTCCAGTGTTGACAAACAGAAAAAACCATGTGACTGAAGGTGGTTGGTTGCACATGTGCAGAAGTTGAAAGGTCACCAGTTGCAGAACTCTGGTTTGTCTGATGTCCTTGTTAAATGTGTTTTAATTTATTTTGCCCCCCCATGTGATAAACATATGACTATAAACAAAACAAACAACCTGTGTACTCTGTGATTAGCCTATTTTTATGAAAGCTTCAAGAGGTTATCTTCAGTTAATAGAGATCAGATATGTGAAAAAATGCCTGAAAAAATTGATGGATACCCCATGGTGGAATACACTGTAGGGTCACAGATATTTCCCTCTTGCTGACACTTGGCACTTGATTTTTAGCTCAGTTGACTTTCAGTCATGCTGGGTTATAGCGATGGGTCTTTGTCCGTCGTCCTTCCGTCTGTCCGTCCGGCCGGCCGTCAGTTAGCAGGGCATAAATCGTAACCGTAGGGGCTATGGCCATGAACCCTATGCAGTCTTAGAGGTTCTAAAAAGATCTCCTTGCGACCTATATTCTCAAAGTTATGGGGTGTGTTTGCACCCCCCAGAAAAAATTCTTTAGCCAAAATTTTCATCCCAAACCTTCCATCTTTCACATACAGCTCACCTACCAACAGGGGAAGAACCATCATTATTTTGAGGTCACAAGGTCAAAGGTCAAGGTCACAGAACCAACTTCTTTGAAAAGCCTGTGGATGCATTTTAAGCCAAACCTTTCATCCCAATTCTTTGATCTTTCACATATAGCTCACCTACTAAGTGGGAGAAGAATCCTATAGAAGTTGAGGTCACAAGGTCAAAGGTCAGGGTGACAGGATCCACATTTTTGAAAAAGTTGTGGACACATTTTAAGCTAGACCTTTCATTCCAAACCTTTCAGCACTGGTATCGCTTCTCTGCCAACAGGGGAAAAGACCTGTTGATTTTGAGGTCAAAGGTCAAGTTCACAGCACCCTCTTCTTGCGTGGAGTCATTTTCGGGCAAACTTTTCAATCTATACTTTCCATCTGTCATATATGGCTTACCTACCAATAGGGGAAGAAGCCTATTGATGTTGAGTTCAAAATTGAGTTCATATTTATGGGTCTTTTTGCATGAAGAAATAACTAATTGATTTTGAGGTCAGCTGGTCAGGAGGTTAACGGTTGCAGGTCTAAGTTATTCACTCATTAGTTGCCAAGTAATTACACCCGGCCAGATGTAAGTGGTTAGTAGTTACCCATCGTTTAAAAAGAATCCAGTTGATATGTGGGCAAAAGGCCAAGGTCATAGGTCAGGGATGTTCACAATAACTTATTTTGTAGACCATCTCTATTTTTCTTGTACATTTTACCATTGGTTATGGTACATCTCACTGTGTGGCTGTAATTGTGAGTGATGCTGGTGACATATGACTCTCTTTTGTATCAGCCTGCTAAGTGATAAGGCTGAGTGATAAATACCTCGTTACTGCATAACAAAAACACTGTTGCCGGAATGCTTCAGCCAGGCATTAAGACTGTGAGAGTATAGTATTAAGGTTTACCTACTGATTTATAAGAAGATGGAAACATTTTGCAGTTTATTTTATGGAATCATAGCAATAAACTTAGTTTCCTAGATATCTGAATATTTTTATATAAATCACCAGATATAAAAGCAAATGTTTGTTCTCATAATATGTGGATGTGTACCTGGATTTAGGATGGCTTTTTTTTTATTACAAGACTTTTAGTCATGCTTTCTGCATTTCTTTTCTTTCAGGTTTTGCAGTTTACCTACCCTGCTGATCCCATTGAAAAGCAGAGTGATATTAAAAAATATTGGACTTAAACTTTTTACATTTGCATATCTATAAATCTAATATGAGGGCCTGAAAATGTCTTTTAAATCGTTTTAGACATTCATTACTGTAACATTCTTTGGAGAATTTGCTACAAGTTTGGTCTTTTATTGGAGGATGTGTGATATCAAATGTCAGACTTGTCAGAAATCCATTATGTCTGCCAGTTAGCCACCTTAGAAATCCTTTTGTCAGTGCAGTTTCAGTGATTTTTAGCTCAGCTGACTTTTAGTCATGCTGTGCTATAGCGATGGGTCTTTGTCCGTCGTCCTTCCGTCTGTCCGTCCGGCCAGCCGTTCGGCCATTAGCAGGGCACAAAATTAAACTGTAAGGGTTAGATATATGAACCCTATGCAGTCTTAGAGGTTCTAAAAAGATCTTCTTGCAGATCTGAAATTAGGTCACTGTGACCTTTATTCTCTGAGTTACGGGGTGTGTTTGCACCTCCCAGAATTAATTCTTATAGCCAAAATAATCATCCCAAACCTTACATGTCAATAGAGGAACAAACCTTTTGATATTTAGGTCTTAGGGTCAAAGGTCAATGTCACAGGACCAGCTTCTTGAAAAAAGTTGTGGATGCATTTCAAGTCAGACTTTTCATCCCAAACCTTCCATCTTCCAAGTATGGATCATCAACCAACAGGGGAAGAACATTATTTATTGTTCGGTCTCAAGGTAAGATGTGTAAGTCACAGGACCCACTTCTTAGAAAACCATTTTGGACGGACTTTGAGCTAAACCTTTCATCCCAAACCTTTCATCTGTCACATGCAGCCCACCTGCCAACAGGGGAAAAACCATAATTATTTTGAGGTCAAGGTCAGAGGTCAAGGTCACAGTACCTACTTCTTTGAAAAGCTTGAGGATGCATTTTAAAGCGAAAATGTTTTCCAGTTTCACTCAGTTAATTGATATAAGGCCTTCACTTAAATAGTAATCTAACAGTTCACATATAATGTTATAGTTATGCAATTATTGTTATGCTTGCCCTTTGATACCATAGCAGGACAGGTGTTGGGGAAGGCTTTAAATACAGGTCATGTTTGTCAGCTGAGCGTCATGACCCATCGGTCACTTGTTATTACAAGACCTTTAGTCATGCTTTCTGCATTTCTTTTCTTTCAGGTTTTGCAGTTTACCTACCCTGCTGATCCCATTGAAAAGCAAAGTGATAATAAAAAATATTGGACTTACACTTTTTACATTTGCATATCTATAAATCTAATATGAGGGCCTGAAAATGCCTTTTGAATTGTTTTGGACATTCATTACTGTATCATCCTTTGGAGAATTTGCTACAGGTTTCGTCTCTTATTGGAGGATGTGTGATATCAAATGTCAGACTTGTCAGAAATCCATTATGTCTGCCAGTTAGCCACCTTAGAAATCCTTTTGTCAGTGCAGTTTCAGTGATTTTTAGCCCAGCTGACTTTTAGTCATGCTGTGCTATAGCGATGGGTCTTTGTCCGTCATCCTTCCATCTGTCCGTCTGGCCAGCCGTCCGGCAGTTAGCAGGGCACAAATTGTAACTGTAAGGGCTAGATACATGAACCCTATGCAGTCTTAGAGGTCCCAAAAAGATCTCCTTGCAGATCTGAAATTAGGTCACTGTGGCCTATATTCTCTGAGTTACAGGGTGTGTTTGCACCTCCAAGAATTAATTCTTAAAGCCAAAATAATCATCCCAAACCTTACATGTCAATAGAGGAACAAACCTTTTGATATTTAGGTCTTAGGGTCAAAGGTCAGTGTCACAGGACCAGCTTCTTAAAAAAAGTTGTGGATGCATTTCAAGTCAGACTTTTCATCCCAAACCTTCCATCTTCCAAGTATGGTCAGATACCATATGGTATACCATCAGTCTTTAAATACAGGTCATGCTTGTCAGCTGAGCGTCATGACCCATGGGTCACTTGTTATGCTTTGCCACCTGCGCCACTATGATTTGACCTTAAGATGAACAATCATTTTGAAGGCTGGGTGCCTGGTGCTGTGCTGACCTCTGTTTACAGATTTTAGTACCAATATGATATAGCCAATTTTTTCTTTGGCAGAGTAGTGTGCCCATCAGGGGTGGTCTAAATTACATTACTAGGTGATTATCTGGTAGGAGCGTCAGATTTTGTGAAATTTTCTTAAAGATTTATAGGGAATATATTACTGGTAAAGTTGCATCACTTTAAAAGTTTAATGTGTGTGTGTTTTCAGGTGTTGTAGACATTCCCTACCTGGTGCTCGAGCCAACACATAACAAACAGGACTTTGCTGATGCCAAGGAGTACCGATTACTACAGCGAGCAATGACAGAACACATGATACAGTACTGGAAAGATATTGCCATAGGTACCATCAGTCTATAGGTCATAAAAGAACACTTATTTAACCTAGATATTTGATAAAGAAATTTAAGTTTAAACTAAATAACTTTGGATTGGCCTGATGTAGTTAATGGCCTTAATTTAACTTGGTCAGATCATTGATAAAAGAATTTGTTAAAACTAAATAATAATAGTTCAGTCTAGTAAAGTAAAAATTTACTTAACCAAGCCAGATCTATGATAAAAAAATGTAAGTTAACTAAAGAATCAGGGATTAGCATATTAAGGTAAAAGGAAATACATAGCACCTTTCAAGGACTTATGTAGTGTTGTGACTAATTCAGAGATCCATTAAATCTGATGGATATGGTCCTCAGTAGTATTTAAAAGGTCCTCAGATTTATACTGAGGTTTTGAGTGGGGTGCCCCTGAAGTAATAACTATTCTTTTCCCTCTTCCATTCAAATTAGTATTCAGTATAAAATAATACTCATTCTGAAATATATGTTTCAAACTGTTTTTCTTCACTGTTTCAGAACAACAAGGAATTTCAAAATTCTGGTAAGTACCCCTGCTTGGTGATAATTTAATATTGAACAAAATGTATTATGATGATATGATGGTGAATGATCTCTTGTAGTTATAATGATTGATGCCATCTACACTTGACATGCATAGGAGAAAACTGTCCTCTAATGAATCTTGTTTTGACCCGTTTGAGGAATGAAAAAAATAAAATATTGTCTGAAAAATTGTATTAAGTCATATGATGGAATGTGCAACTGGTAAATCTATTTTATAGGGAAAACTTTGGATATATCAGCAATTCCTGGCGTGACCCACCATCTCAAGATCCAAAATATGTTCGCAAGAGAGCCATGCAGCTATCCCATTGTGTTCAGTGTGGTGAGTTACTAAAAAATATACACACTAATCAATATTTTACATTAACTGACATTTGTACGTGTGTAGACAATGAAGGAGATTTCTTTACCTGTTGTAATATGGAATGTTATTATGAACTCTGAAAACTACACCAAGTGAGTGCAGGTAATATTGATACATCAACAATTCTTAATTGAATAATTCTAAAAAAAAGTGTAGAGTGGGCAGACATTGTAGATAATGCAGAACATGCTTTATGTACCTCATTAGCTCAGCTGACTATAAGTCATCTGAGCTATAGTTGTGGTCCATTGTCCGTCGTCCGTCCGTCTGTCCGTCTGTCTGTCCGTCTGGATGTCCGTCCGTAAGACTGGCACGTTTCGACACCATTCGACCTACGAATCTGAAATTCGGCATACATTTAGATGTCCCCAAAATCTCCTACCATGCTAAAAATTGGGTCAATATGACTTCGTTCCTTCGAGATATTAAGGAAAAACATCAATTTTTTATTAGAAATCTATTTTCACACTTCAGGACTGCCTAATATCAAAACCACTCATCTGGTTTTCTTCAATTTTACCATAAATATTCCTCTATATGGTTCCTATGTACATGCCAGAAATTAAGTCAGTATTATTTAATTTAAAAAAGTTATGGGCCCAAATATAATGGACTTTGTAAAAAAATGAGGAAAGATATTTTGTCACCAAAAGTGTTTAAGGTAGGAATTTTTTTTTCAGTAATACTACTTTAAATAATCAAAATTGAATTGTATACCAAAAATTAGATCAAAATCTGTTAAATTTTTTTAAATATTGGCAAAAATATAAAATTGGTACCTTAAATTTTGCCCAAGTTTGACCATGGCACGTTTTTTTCCTGTAACTGCTGTGGATTTAATTTTCAAAGCATGTTTTTGTTGCCATTTCAACTGTTAAAACAAAAAATTTGAAACCAGTTGATCAAAAATTGTAGATTTTATTCAAGTTTTAAAGCACCATGTCATATATTGTTTACACCAAGCTAGTGTTATGCAGTTTACTAGAGCTCAGCTCTCCAGCTTCAGCTCTAAGTTCCTTAAATTTTGCATACAGTTAGATGTCTCCAAAATCCTCTACCATACTAAAAGTTTGGTCACTAGGACTGCATTCCTTCGAAATATTAAGAAAAAACTTCATTTTTCCATTAAAACCCCATTGTTAAACTTTAAGATTGCCTAATATCAAAACCACTGATCTGACTTTGATAATATATAATATACATATTTTTCTATACATTTGCTATGCATATGCCAGAAAGGATGTCAGTATCTTGTAATTGTTTTAAGTTCTAGGCCCAAACATAATGCACTTTGTAAAAAATCAAGAAATATATTTACTCTCTTAACATGAAAATTGCTGAAGGTAGACATTTTTTGCCAGGGATATAACATTATTTAATCAAGGTTCAATTGTATTCCCAAAATTAGTTCTGAATTTTTCAAATTTTATAAGTTATTAGCATAAATATAAAATCAGTACCTTAAATTTTGCCCAACTTTGGCCATGGCATGTTTTTTCCCTGTAAGCACTGTTGATTTAATTTTCATATCTTGCACTGGTAAGGATTTAAGCTTCTAAATTCTGAAGTTATAAAAGAAATTGGTCAAAAACTAGCTTTTATGAAAGTTTTTATGAGACCATATCACACCTTGGCTGTACTGAAGCCCCCTTTTATGTCCCCACATTGACCTTTCAGGCCAATTATGCATGCTTGAAGCGAGGCACTCTGCAGCCAGCCAGCTCTTGGGTGGCTTCAACTGGTTCTAACTGTCCAACCCCCTCCACTAGTATTTGTTTAGGCCATAAACATAACAATAAACTTTTTTTTAATATTTGGTTTATGATAAGAACTTAAAAAAATAAATGGAAAAGGAATTTATAGTTAATGAGTTACAGGGGATTACCTTGCAATTACTGATCATTTATGGATCTTCCATGGATGGCCAAAATTGTATTTCAAATAACACCATGCAGTCACCATTGGGTATTTTTCATTTCAACCATAAAAATGAAAAATAAATAATTAAAATAAATTGTTGTTTACTATTAGGGATTATATGAAGCAAGATAATGATAGACAAGGATGCAGTTGATTATATTAAATTAATCTAAATTTCCAGGTCTTTTCCAGGTCTTTAACTTGTTGGTTTATATTTATTACAAAATTAAAATAATAAATAAATATGTCAAAAATTTAAAATATTACTCAGACAAGTGTTCATGAAAGATTTTAAATTGTTTGACTTATAACTCATGGTTGTATCAGTTGTTACATGAGACTGGCTAAATAATCAAAATTTATATTGCTGGTCCTTTATTTCAGTTCATAAAATTAAACATTCCCAACTCCAGTTTGCTCCTGGTATGATATATTGGGTGTTTTGATCCGTGGATTAATTTTAACACATGTATTAGTTTTATAGCTGAGAATACTTTTCTTTTTTTCCTGATACCATTTAAAAAAATATAAATATTCAAATTTTTCCTGTTAGTGCTGTGGATATAATTTTCACAGCATGTACACATTAACATTTCATCTGTTAAAATCAGAAATTTGAAACCAATTGATCAAAAACTGTAGATTTTATTCAAGTTTCCAGGTACCATGTCTTCATTGTTTGCATCAGATGAGTATAAATGCAGTGTACTGGGCAGTTACATAACACCTTCAGGTCTGACCTACTGCCACTGTGAGTGTCTGGGTCAGGCTGGGTCAGGCAGTAATTACCAGAGAGCCTCTCTTTCTCTCTCTCTCTGGCAGTCTAGGTCTCTCTTTCTCTCTCTTTCTCTCCTCTGCTTTTTCTCTTTCTTTCTCCATCTTTCTTTCTCTCTCTCTCTCTCTCTCTCTCTCTCTCTCTCTCTCTCTCTCTCTCTCTCTCCCCTAATTGCCTCCCTTGCTCCCTCCATCCCATTCTGTTGACAGGTACTATAAACTAGATGCATTAGCTATAAATGTTGATGCAATTTAGAAATGTGAATCAACTGAAATATTCACAATCACATGTATGTTATACTGTAAATTTATAGTAACATTTGGAAACTTGGATTAAAATTATGTAATGAAAAAAAAGGAATAAATGCAAATATCAGTAGAATGGGGAAAAAAATTATTTGCTTTGTTTCTCCATCTTTCTTTCTGTTTTAAATATTTAATGTTCATGAATAAAATTTTTTTTATAAGCACTGTTGAATTAAATTTAATATCCTGTATGTATATGCAAGGGTGTTGTAACTCTCACCATCCCCTTCTTCATCCCACTGAGGCTTTGCTCCTTGGCACTGTGAACAATAGTTCTATGGCTATAGCATAAAATTTAATAATTAAAGAAAATATCTACAGAGAGACAGAGGCATAGTAACTCTGATCATAACACAACACCCCCCCCCCCCTATCAAGTCATTGCAACTGTGGAATGAGGACGTTATGGCAACTGTATACATATCATAAAATTGATAAAAAAGGTTTACCAAATAAATTGGATCTCATCAGACAAATGTGTAAACTGTTGAACTGTCAACAGCTTATCAAAAAGGTAACCAATGGAAAGGCATGGTCAGGTCTCAAATATTATTTGCAACATTTTCTTCAATCATATAAACCAACCATGGCCCAGATTACCTCTTCCTCTCAAACATTATCTACATTTCATCATATTTTTAAGATTTTGACCTTCCAGGTGGTTCAGTACTGTTGACCATTTGTCCATAGGTACCTATGTACATGCCAGAAATTATGTCAATGTGTAATATGTAGACGTCAGGGGCATCAAAATAATGCACCTTGTCAAGACCGATCTTGTCAAGATATTATGTCATACAGTCACAAATTCATAAATCCCCTCATCAGTATAGTTAATCATAACCTTTTATCTGTCAAATTGAACTCTTGCAGTTTTCCATACACTATAGATCCTTCAACAAATAGCCTTATCATCATTATACCACTGCTTAGCATACTGTCATTGCATTCATATTTGCTCAAATAAATTGTTTTTTCGACCCCTCCCAAATAAATAAAAAATAAACCACTATATTTTACTCCATATTAATCCATCAGTCAGGTTATTTCATATATCATTTACTCACATATTACATTATATTCCTTTATAAAACCCAACATGACCATGATATTCTAAGCTTTATCTACTCAATATAGTATCACAATGGTGATACATTTATAGTCCAATCAGGATCAGCTGAGCGCCGTGACCCATGGGTCCCTTGTTTTTATGTAGTAAGTATTATGAAGTAACTGCTGGAAAATAAGGCACAATGTAACTGTTTTAGATTCACAAGTTTAAGGCCAGCTATTCACCTGGCTTATCTGTAAGATTTATGTGGTTTCTAGCTACTCTGTGTACATAATAATGAACTGAGTGTAATTCCTGCTAAGAATCTTCTTATAACACTTCTTTGATGGACATATGACCTTGTATATCTGCGTGCTGTTAGTAAACACTTCACATGTTTCTATGTTGACAAACAGAAAAACCTTGCAACCTTGATTGATTGCATATATGTGGAAGCTGAAAGGTGACTAGTTGAAAAACGCCCTATGCAGAACTGTGGTTCCTCTGACTTGCTACCACAAATGTCCTTTTTGAATGGGTTTGGTTTATTTTGGTGGGCTCCCCACATGTTATAAATACATGGATATAAATAAAACAAACAGCCTGTGTACCATATGATCATCAAGGGTTTATCTTTAGTTAATACACATCAGATATCGGGATAGGCCCCTTTAAATATTTCACGATTTTCCCCATGGCATATTCTTATATAACTTTGTATACATGTTTGTTGGCACAAGTGCACCACAAACCAAATTTGGTGTCATCACCATTCTAAAGGATTTCTGCATGTTTTAGCGTTTTAAAAATGGTACCCTTTTGTGCGATTTGTTCAACTCTGTTATAATTATTTTGTTTTCAGATACATGTCTGAAGTGGAGGATCCTTCCTTTTTCTGCAAACAACATCGGCAGAGAATACCCAGAACATTGGGTGTGTTCACACAACAACGACCCTGCTCATAACAGGTCAGTTCACACAACAATGACCCTGCTCATAACAGGTCAGTTCACACAACAACGACCCTGCTCATAACAGGTCAGCTCACACACCAACAACCCTGTTTATAACAGGTCAGTTCACACAACAACGACCCTGTTTATAACAGATCAGTTAACACAACAACAACCCTGTTTATAACAGGTCAGTTCACACAACAATGACCCTGCTCATAACAGGTCAGTTCACACAACAATGACCCTGCTCATAACAGGTCAGTTCACACAACAATGACCCAGCTTATAACAGGTCAGTTCACACACCAACAACCCTGTTCATAACAGGTCAGTTCACACAACAATGACCCTGCTCATAACAGGTCAGTTCACACAACAACGACCCAGCTTATAACAGGTCAGTTCACACACCAACAACCCTGTTTATAACAGGTCAGTTCACACACCAGTGACCCTGCTCATAACAGGTCAGTTCACACAACAATGACCCTGTTCATAACAGGTCAGTTCACAGAACAATGACCCTGCTCATAACAGGTCAGTTCACAGAACAATGACCCTGCTCATAACAGATCAGTTCACACCACAAGGACCCTGCTCATAACAGATCAGTTCACACATCAACAACCCTGCTCATAACAGGTCAGTTCACACCACAAGGACCCTGTTCATAACAGGTCAGTTCACACAACAATGACCCTGCTCATAACAGGTCAGTTCACACAACAACAACCCTGCTCATAACAGATCAGTTCACACATCAACAACCCTGCTCATAACAGGTCAGTTCACACCACAAGGACCCTGTTCATAACAGGCTAGTTCACACAACAATGACCCTGCTCATAACAGGTCAGTTCTCAGAACAATGACCCTGCTCATAACAGGTCAGTTCACAGAACAATGACCCTGCTCATAACAGGTCAGTTCACACAACAACAACCCTGCTCATAACAGGTCAGTTCACAGAACAATGACCCTGTTCATAACAGGTCAGTTCACACAACAATGACCCTGCTCATAACAGGTCAGTTCACAGAACAATGAACCTGCTCATAACAGGTCAGTTCACACCACAAGGACCCTGCTCATAACAGGTCAGTTCACACAACAATGACCCTGCTCATAACAGGTCAGTTCACACACCAACAACCCTGTTCATAACAGGTCAGTTCACACAACAACAACCCTGCTCATAACAGGTCAGTTCACACACCAATAACCCTGCTCATAACAGGTCAGTTCACACACCAACAACCCTGTTTATAACAGGTCAGTTCACACACCAATGACCCTGCTCATAACAGGTCAGTTCACACAACAACAACCCTGCTCATAACAGGTCAGTTCACACAACAATGACCCTGCTCATAACAGTTCAGTTCTCAGAACAATGACCCTGCTCATAACAGGTCAGTTCACACACCAACAACCCTGCTCATAACAGATCAGTTCACACAACAACAACCCTGCTCATAACAGGTCAGTTCACACAACAATGACCCTGCTCATAACAGGTCAGTTCACACAACAATGACCCTGCTCATAACAGGTCAGTTCACACAACAATGACCCTGCTCATAACAGGTCAGTTCACACAACAATGACCCTGCTCATAACAGGTCAGTTCACACAACAACAACCCTGCTCATAACAGGTCAGTTCACACAACAATGACCCTGCTCATAACAGGTCAGTTCACACACCAACAACCCTGTTTATAACAGGTCAGTTCACACACCAATGACCCTGCTCATAACAGGTCAGTTCACACAACAATGACCCTGCTCATAACAGGTCAGTTCACACAACAACAACCCTGCTCATAACAGGTCTGTTCACACACCAATGACCCTGCTCATAACAGGTCAGTTCACACACCAATGACCCTGCTCATAACAGGTCAGTTCACACAACAATGACCCTGCTCATAACAGGTCAGTTTACACAACAACAACCCTGCTCATAACAGGTCAGTTCACACAACAATGACCCTGCTCATAACAGGTCAGTTCACACAACAACAACCCTGCTCATTACAGGTCAGTTCACACAACAATGACCCTGCTCATAACAGGTCAGTTCACACAACAATGACCCTGCTTACAAAAGGTCATTTCACACAACAAGGACCCTGAGCATAACAGGTCTGTTCAGTCAACATTCCACTGTATTTTAATCTTATATAAATTGAACATGAATACCCAGAAAGTCAGTTCACTGTTGTCAGTGAACAGACTTTTCAGTGTATTCCTATTCCATTTCTTTATACAGTGAACCAGCATGGCTATTCATACATCTCTCTATATAATATATATATGTTTGTGTGGGTGAATAGGCTCACTATAGTCTGTTTCTGTTTATAACATGGCTGCAAAATCTTATCACAGTCTTGTTAAGCACATAATTCTGTTGGAGACTATCTTAGGCTGCATAAATAGACATTGCCATGCAAGTATGTTTGTATGCCACTTAATTAGACCTCATGGAAAGTAAACCTTTGTTCAATATTCATACAAAAGGAACTGATTAAATTATACAGGTCAGAGGCACAGTTGCTCCCAAATGTTTTGCCAATCCATTTATCATTTCAATGACTGGATTTCTTTCAGATGTTCGGCACCTGAGCAGAAACTTAACATACCAGAAGGTGTCCTGAAGAAAGAGATCAAGTCACGAGAACAAAAAGAAAGAGATCTAGAAATGGTATGTATGATGGGATGTGAGTAAGGATCTTCAGTGTTTTGCCCATCTTTTCTGTGTTCCACTTAACCTACAGGCTTTGATTCAAGTAGAGGGTGTGTTAATTGTCAAGTACGTGTGTGGCAAGTACACTTTAAGTACAAGTATTTTACTTGGCTAAACATGCTAATTACAACTACTGGGCAGGTTCTAAAATTTTTGTATTTGAGTTCATGTACTAAATAATTTTACAAGTACAAATGTAATTAGAGTACTTTTTTCAGTGTACTTGAGCACAAGTACTTTTTAATTAATTTACTATAATAATTATATTTAAGAAATTGCAAACTACAAGTCTATGTACAAGTATAATAATTTCCAGTTTTATATAGTAAAAATACAAGTACAAGGGGTCTGTACTTGAGTAAAAAGGTATTTACTTTATTATTTTTATATGCTTGTATAGTGTTGCTGTGTATTCTGATAATGGAATTATGGAGCAGACAGTATTGTAAAATTCACCAAAGCAGTTCCAGCAGTGGAGTGAGCATTGTGTAACTTAGTATTGAGCCAATAAATGGGAAAGTGTGGTTTCAAATCATATGATTGAAAGCATCTACCCTCAGTTTACAGTCACATGATGTAGCCAGGAAACTTACCTAATAAAATTGTTCCTCCTAAAAATGGTCATCAGTTCTTTAACGCTTTAAATTCAGCAAAAAGAGAACAAAAATCCTTGATTTTAGAACTGTGCAGAAAAGTAAAGATTCGATTTGTCTGTTGTTATTATAACAAGAGATTAGTTTGTGCAAAAAATACAAGGAAGAACTGTTTGTTAACTTCTAGTTTCTCTTTTTATATTACAGGAAATAAAGAAGAAACAAGAAAAACTAGAAAAGATACAGGTAAGCTCATGGAATGTACTCTAGAAATGTGTGTGTTCACACCTTCATGGATTAGGTCACATACAAGTTTCTGCTGCAATTATGACATATTTAAAAAAAAAACAGAAGTATTTACTCTTGTTTTCAAAAATTAACATTATATGAAGGGCCGTTTTTGCCTAAAGTAGGATAATATGTTCCAGCTGTGAAGAAATTTATATGCTTCCTTTTAAAATATGTATGGATACAAAGTCTAAAGTTTTCCAGTATAAACTTTTAAATAATTGCTTAGTAAATAATTACTGGTTACACAAATGGAATATTAAAGATTCTAATCTATGTACATTTTGTAATACAGAACCAGAGAATTTATTGCACTTATTCTGGACCTCCTGCAAGGTTAAAAACTATGGGCAGATATTGAGAGCTGGTGTAAACAAAAAGGATTCAATATTGTTATAAATTTAACAACTGTTTAATATGGTGAAATAGGGGGATCTGTTTTATGTAACTTAATTCTTTTGATAGTAAAACAATATATAACTCAGATCAGGAACAGAGGAGAAGGTCCGTCATTAGAAAAAGCTTGTTTTGAAATATGGAAATATGCGAGAATAGATTATATGCTAGCACTAGCACAAAAAAATAATAAGATTACTCAATTGAAAGATGGGAAGAATACACTCTTGGGAGAAATTTTAATAATTATGTACGAGAGGAGAATTGATTGTACTTTTGGAACATAATTGTAGGTATGTCAATAACATTTATCTGTATTGATTACCATCAACATGAGTTCAGGTTGTATATCCAGAAATGTTATGCTTCAGTTAAAACATTAACATTGTATTTATTGTATACTGTTATTGGCAATAAAGATAAATTTGAAAAAAAGTCACTGCTGCAGATAGAAAGAACTTGTTTTCAATTAAATCTTAGTAAATCATAGGTGATGGGCCTGTTAAGAAATTATGGATGAGTTGTGGCATATAACAAGAAATATACACAAAGGTATCAATGTACAGCATATGAACAGTGGTCTCAGAAAATTTTTGACAGTCCTACCTATTTACCTATTGTAATTAAATATATGTAGCTCTCACTCACACAGTTACAGTAGTGTGAGGGGTCTTTCTGCTCTGCAACAAGTTATGTTTTCCTGTGATTGTTAATGATTTTCATGGCAGTTCATTAGAAATTACAGTCTCACAGGTTTGAAAATCATAGCTCTGTGCTAAAGAATTTTTTCCAACATGTTCAGCTGTCAAATTCATTATGAAAACCTGTGAAAAGTAGGACTTGCAGCAGCAATCAACAGCCTAGAGAACACAACTCTCAATCTCCAAAGGCCACCCCATATGGCCCTTATTTATACTGTTGGTGCCCTACAGAGCTTCAGACCATCCCTGCCAGGGTATCCCCAACACCCTGATAATATAAACCACGCAAATACACTAGAGGTTATCAAATAAAAGATTTTCAGAGAAACAGTGACAGGATAAATGACGCTCTGCTGTATATTAATTCCATTGTTTTGTATTTACAGAAACAAAAAGTAGTCACTTCATCACGAGACATAAAACGACTAGAGGAGGAAGAAGACAACAAAAAGGTATTTAACACGTTGTACTGTTCAGGTTAATTCTGGCACTTAAACCCTTACCAGGATTTTGGGCCATCCTTTAAATTTGGCAAACATGGAAAATTAGTTTCCCTTAGTGGGAAAATGCTTTAAATCAGGGGAAAGCATTCTCATAATTCCAGAAAACGAAACTGTTACAGACCTTTTTGGAACCAGTCGATCTTTTCTCATTCTTTATGTGATTAAAATTGTTTTCTAAAAATAATGGTGTTTGAAATTTTACTTTACAGAGCAGCAGTAGAAATGGATACAGTAGCAGTAATAAAGTCACACACAAAAGAACAACGTCGAAACCATCTCCACGGCAACCATCAAGTGAGGAAGAGGAGGAAGAAGAGGAGGAGGAGGAAGAGGAAGAAGAAATTGAGCCACCACCGAAGAAAAAACCTGCCAGGTCTTACCAGAAAGCTGTCGTAAGTATCACTCGGCCTAAACAGAAAGCTGCAGTATGTATATTAAAGCCTTACCAGACAGCTGTTACCAATGTCTAACCTCGCCTATATTTTTGTGAAAGCACACTGAAAGATTTTAATTTTGCTCCAGTTTATTCACAATAAACCATTTATTTTGTCGGTAGTATGCCGAACTCTGACACACAAAAAAATGGAGAACTTGTTCCTCATGCTGCACAGTATAGTGACCATGTGACCCAGATATCATCATGTGTACTTTAGATGTAGCTTAATTCTTGGATGTTGTGCCAGCACAATTGATGTCTTGCATATTTATTTCTAGTGTTGATATATATTATTACCAGTAGTCCCTGTTATAAGGTTTCGCCACTATTATGAGACGGCATGTTGGGTTTGAAGCACATTTGGCACAACTCAAATAAAAATTGTGGAACAGCTCAAGATAGCTCATCTGATTGATATTGATTTGTACTGACTCCCCAAGTATTTTAAACATGTTTTAAAGACTGAAGATGTTTAGTAAGTGTTACCTGCTGTTGTTAAACTCGAAACCAACTTTGCAATTTCATGGAAAGCTTTGATTAGTGTGTTTTGGACTGGCACTATCTTATGAGTTATACAGACCAAATTTTTGCCCAAAAGAGATACTGTATAGTTCAGCAACATAACTTGCCTCTAGTCATCAAAGACCCAAAAATAACTTGTCTCTTGTCATCAAAGACCCAAAAATGACAAGTGGTTCCTCCTCAACAAGAAAGACTTTGCAGCCATGTTACAGGAATCTGAATTCTTACTAGCTCGTAATTATGTCCTACAAGCTTATGGTATACTTTTGCAGCTAAACTCTACTTATGTGGCTCATGCTTAATTTGGAGCTGGTCTTGGTGCACTGGACTGCACTCACTTTTGAATCACAGTAATAAACTCATACCAAACTGGTAATATACTTTTATATACTCCTAGGGAATTTTGGAAATTATCACATTTCTTGCCTGCTTCCATACCTTAGTGATCAATGGGTGATTTGGATAACTTGCTACCAAACTGGTGATCATGTAAGAGGGGCTGAACACCTCCTTATATATGTTTTTGAGATGAGGTTATCAGAGATTTTATGCTGAATGCCGAATGCTTGACTATGTGAGGTGATATTATATTTCAGTCGCGTCCCTCTGTCAAACGCCCAGTGTCAAGCAGTAAGAGATACAGCAGCCCAAAGAAAAGCCGAATTATGATAGAGGAGGAGTCAGAAGACGAAGAGGATGTTAAACCGCTGAAAGTACAGTCCCCAAAAAGACCGAGAGGCAGGCCTCCAAAGCAGGTAGGTCTACAGCTACATGTAACAATAGACACAAAGCACAGTCCCTGAAAAGACCACGAGGCAGGCCTCCAAAGCAGGTACGTCTACAGCTACATGTAACAATAGACACAAAGCACAGTCCCTGAAAAGACCACGAGGCAGACCTCCAAAGCAGGTAAGTCTACAGCTACATGTAACAATAGACACAAAGCACAGTTCCTGAAAAGACCACAAGGCAGGCCTCCAAAGCAGGTAAGTCTTCAGCTACATGTAACAAAGATAGATCAGTCCCTGAAAAGACCACGAAGCAGGCCTCCAAAGCTGGTAGGTCTACAGCTACATGTAACAAAGATAGAACAGTCCCCGAAAAGACCATGAGGCAGGCCTCCAAAGCAGGTAGGTCTACAGCTACATGTAACGAAGAACAGTCCCTGAAAACACCTCGAGGCAGGCCTCCTAAGCAGGTAAGTCTACAGCTACATGTAACAATAGACACAAAGCACAGTCCCTGAAAAGACCACGAGGCAGGCCTCCAAAGCAGGTACGTCTACAGCTACATGTAACAATAGACACAAAGCACAGTCCCTGAGAAGACCACGAGGCAGACCTCCAAAGCAGGTAAGTCTACAGCTACATGTAACAATAGACACAAAGCACAGTTCCTGAAAAGACCACAAGGCAGGCCTCCAAAGCAGGTAAGTCTTTAGCTACATGTAACAAAGATAGATCAGTCCCTGAAAAGACCACGAAGCAGGCCTCCAAAGCTGGTAGGTCTACAGCTACATGTAACAAAGATAGAACAGTCCCCGAAAAGACCATGAGGCAGGCCTCCAAAGCAGGTAGGTCTACAGCTACATGTAACGAAGAACAGTCCCTGAAAACACCTCGAGGCAGGCCTCCTAAGCAGGTAAGTCTAGAGCTACATGTAACAATAGACACAAAGCACATTCCCTGAAAAGACCGCAAGGCAGGCCTCCAAAGCAGGTAAGTCTACAGCTAATGTAACAATAGACGCACAAAGTTAACTCCTTGAAAATACTGTGAGGCAGGCATTCAGATCAGGTAAGTCAACAGTTAAATGTAACAAAAGACACACAAAGTAAAGTCCACCAAAAGACCACAAGGCAGACGTCCAGAGCTGGTAGCTTAACAGGTAAATATAGCAAAACACTTGCTAAGTACAGTCCACAAAAACACGGAAGGGTAGACCTGGAAAACAGCCAGGTAAACAGGATAGTATAAAAATTTAAGAACAGGGTAGTCTCAAAAAAAGACCACAAGGCAGACGTCCAGAGCTGGTAGGTCAACAGGTTAATATAAAAAAACACCTGCAACGCCACATTCCCAAAAAGACCAAAATCTGACTGGCACAATGTTCAAAGTCTACAGCTAATTGTGAAAGAAAGCAAACCAAGTACAGTCCCTATAAGTCTGCTTCATAAGATAAGAAATCCAGGATAAAATAAGAAAAGCAGGACCAGTTATGTCTGTAATGATGCACAAAAATGGATGAACTGCAGTGAAACCCTGTTCTGTAGAAGTTTGACAGTTAATGCTTGTACTTTGTGCTGATATTCATAAATTTTCTATGATTTTCCTTGTTGAACTTCAGCTGTTTGAGAAGTAAAACTTGATTGTATTTTAAGTTGCCTTTAATATTGTTCACTGGATTTATTGGATAATTAAAGCTTGGGCTAGGAAGATTGCTAAGTATCAGGAGTAATATTATGCACAAAACATGCTGTGTAATTGTAAAAGGGTTCATAAATTTAAAAAAAATGTTGAACGGGTAAAGGAGGCCTTTGCAAAAAGCCATCTAAATCTTAATCTTTTTCATTGATGTACCTTGAAAATATTTAATAAATGAAATACAAAATTTGTTAGAACTCTTTGAATATGCTGAAAAGCCAGTCTGATTGAAATCTTTACAACATTAAAGCATTTTAGGCTTGATGTATCTTAACATAGCAATTAGGGGTAGTCAGAATTATCAGTATTAACCTATGAAATATTCAAAAACTTTGACTCTTTTTTTCTGACCCATCCCAAAGCAGATTTATAAATCTTTATGATGGAAATCTATTTTTCTGTAATAATCACCTCATTTCTGTGTGCATACGTAGTGATATAAACCTGGATACAGAGATTCAGTTCCCCCAATTCAGTGAAATGTAAACCATGTGTCTATCAAAACAGATAAGGGTTATAAAATATGGGATATAAAAAATGGGTTTCAGTGTGCAATTTCTGATGGTTTCTTGGTGAGCAAAATAAATTAAAAATGTCCTGAAGTAAACTGTATTAAACCAGGGGGGAAAAGAGTTGATTTTCAGCATCAATCTTTGACTCCCCATTACAGCTGAATTTGCATCTGTTAATACTGCTCTTAAAGGTAGTAAAATTCTTAACTCGGAGGCTCACACTGGTCATGGTTGTAGCTTTGGACTGTATCACACTGTCATCTTCATCAGACTGGTGTGCTTGATGACAACTCAGGTGTTGTCACATGACCACAGGGATCATGTGACAAGTGGTTGTAAATCTGGGGAAGTTCCAGGGCCCAGGTCACGGTTTAGGGCAGGTCAGTGGCGTTTGATGTTGAGTGTATTCTTTACTTTTCTGCTGACATCTGCTGGGTTGGAAGTAAGGGTTTTAACAGTTGGAGTTTAAGATCCCTATGGTCATGTGACAACACCTGCTTTCTTGTTAAACACACCAGTATGCTGATGATGACCATGTGATAGGGTCCAAAACTAAGGCTACGCACAATAAAAGTCGTTGAGTTGAGAATTTTACAAACCTTTATGGAATCCCCCAGGGACAGGATCCAACATACTTGGTTTAACACTGGACTTGTTGCTTTGTTTATTTGAAGCCTGTGAAGGTCGAGGAAGAAGAAGAAGTAGAAGAGATGGAGGAGAAGGAAGTGACAGAAACCATGGAAACCACCCAGGATCAAGGTCAGGGGTCCTGTTTTATAATTTCACAATTTTTAGCTAAGGTGACCATAAGTCATCTGAACTTAGATCTTTTTTTTTAATTCATAGTTTTAAAAAATTGTCCTTTTGTTATTTAAATCTAAATTAAAGGAACTAAAGTTTCAAATATATATTTTAAATTGGACAGTATGAAGAATATAGTTCGCCAATCTGATGCCAGATGGCAGCACTTTTGGCTGATTCACATAGTATGATATTTGGCTTGGAATTGTATTTCTTTTGAAGACTTCATAATGAATTACCGAATGTAGTGTTTATATATTGATGATTAAGGACGTCAGTAAGACCCTTTAGAATAACACAATTTACAAAATGCAGCCTGCGGAATTTCTGTGAAGATCCAGTAAATCATTCTAGGAAATAGATGGACCTTCTTGGTAAGGATTCATCTGTTTGTTCTGCATATGCATTCTATCCCAGGCGGGATGGGAAGAAGATTTTTAGAATAGGGGGCTGATATAGCAAAAACTCTTTACATTTAGGGGGGAGGTTGAACCCTTCATATGGTGTAGAAACTTTTTGCAATTTTAGGGTGTAAAGCTAAGATTCCTGCGGAATGCGGACAATATCACTATTGACTAAATAAATAAGATGAGATTCCTTATGAGTTGATCCGGCATGCCCAATGTGTATCGGGGAAAACAAATCCTTACATGTAGCAATTTTTCCCAGTTATGCATGGTATCCAGGGACAACACACATACAAAACATGCTCCCTGCTGTGCGGGTACTTAGGATATCTCTTATCATGCATTCCGCATGCTGGATTCCGCATTCCAGAAATTAACGGTGCTTAGCTTGATGGTGCAATCTGTATCTCAATAAAAGTGAGTATTGTAGTACTTTTTTGTGAATTTTCAGTCTGAAAACGGTCTATAGTGGTAAAAATAAACTTGAATCTGATGGCATATAATCCAGTGATATTCAGATCAATAACTGATGAATTATTAATCAGTTTCAGAATCAATAGGTCAGAAAGTTGAAGCCCGGGTGGAAGGCAAATGGTAAGTAATTTTAGTCTAGATAAAATATATCAGATCTGAAGGGTTTATAAAAATCATGATATTTTAAGTTTGACCTTGATTTTGTGTAAATTCCCTTAAATTCTGCAAATTATCCATAACAATTTTCATCTTCTGGGAGTGTATGAAAATTGATCTGCTTGTGTTATTTAGAAATTATGGTTGAATTAGCTGAAGAAGTAACAGTTCTTTTAATATAGTTTAGGGACTTTAGTATTATTTTGCATATGCAAATGATTATAGATGATCTTAATTGCCTGTTACATATGTCACAGTTTTTGTCACATTCCGGAGAAAAAAGGTATTCAATCTTTTGTGATAGGTTTTGAAAAAGGCATGAAAATTTATTTGCTTAAGGTATGGAAACTCAGGTAACACTTCCATGTGAATCTGATATTTTTGTGCTCTCTCAATGCAGTTTGCCCGCTAACGTTGATATGCTGCCTTCAGTGCTGATTCACTCAGACATTTATTTATACACTCATGTCAGAGTAAGATGCTAAGACAGTGTCTGAATTGTGTAAATAATCCTGCTTTTAACTCTATGATCATATATTCCTCAATAAGACATGGTGTGGCTAGAACAGTCCTATTTTATATGTTACACTGAATGGAGTTCAGCTTGAAATCACCTGTTGTAGCCCCAGTAGCTAGTGACCCCTTGTGGCAGACGTGGAAACTAAATTTGCTGTGTCCACAAGATTGAGCTTCATGGGATTGCCAGAACACCACAGTAGCTAATGACCCCTACTGGCCAATATGGAAATTATTAATTTGCCAGTGCAGTAGAAAGTGTGGTCTACAAAAATATCTATTCTGCTAAATAATGAGAATCTATGATCAAATTTAAATATAATATGATAATTAGTATTTAAACATAAAATGGATACAAAAGAACTGTTTATTACTTATGTATATTGCACCAAATTCTGTGGTTGGATTACCAAGGGTTATGAATTCTGAGTATTTGCGAAAGGGAAATTATTGCAAAAGGAGACCTTCATGAATAAAATAATAGCTGTTTATACTTAAACCTCATAGGTCACTTATGTCCAAGAATTCCAGATGGGGCAAAAGACTAATGGTTGCTCCTTTCCTTTGAATTGATGTTTCCTTGTGTCATTAAGTTATTAAAATTGTATCAAATAATTAAAATAATAAAAGATTTACTCTTGTTAGTAGCTGTATGTCAAGTTGGAAAATATGGAACTTATGTGAAATACTGAAAAAGTGAAAGTTTAGAAAATTTAAACCAGTGAATATAAAGCCAACTACTGTTAATTGTAGTGATAATAACAGTTCAGAGGGAATTTGTTTGAAATTAATCATTTAGACAATCCTAAATTGTATCTTGGCTTTAAATATATTATTGGGCTTGAATGCATTGGACTTTATATATACATATATAATTGTAAGCTTTAATGCATAATTTTATGATACATAAAATATATTGAATCTTAAAATTGTCTCTTTAACCTACATATATTTAAACTCATTAATATGGTTAAATTGAATACCTTTTTTCAGGTGTAATGGTAAAGTGGTGGAAGTCGACAATAGACAAGGAAAGTGGAAAGTCAGGATATCAAAATCACGGGGGAGACCCAGTGAAAAATGGTAAGTCAGTCTGGTCACAGATCTCTGTCATCAACAGTACACCTTTAACCACCCCCCCCCCCCCCCCCAAATGATTTTTATGAGCAATTTTAAGATAAGTTTACTTTAGCAAATGTAGTTATCTTTACCTTGAGGGGTTAGATGGGCATTTATTTCATCATGATTTTACCATTATTGGGCTTTTTATGTCAGTGATGTATGTGTTCCTTTAAAAGTACGTACATACATGTGCTAATATTTATTTGGTAACAATACTGGGGAAAGTTTCATAAGTTCCTTATTCCCTTTCATATACATTTGAATATAACTTTTGTTAATACTGTTTATCATTTGTTACCTGACAAACTGTTCATTGCTAGCAGTCCAGAGCCAATCAGTCATGTATTGTTGTGTTGTACCAGTGAATACCATGAATACATGATGATTCAGATTTGATATTGCTCATAAAGTCAAAAGCTGTTTGCTGATTGATCATCCTTTGCTAAAGAAATGATATAGCAGATTGAATCTGATGTAGTGGTAACTACAGAGGGTCAAAGTGCTCCCAGTGGCACAAAGGATATTGAACTTCAGAGCTCCTGAACCTCTAAGGCAGATTGGGGAAGTTTCCCCAGACCACAGAGAGCCACTCTAATATCTTAGCTACATGCAGGCCCATGCATAATAAAGCTGAGACCCACAAGGCCTGAGTGAAACAAATCATTTGATTATCACAAATATGAACAATGGGCTCATGGTTCAGTTGAGGGGTAAAACTCTCAGCTCTCTCAGCTAACAAACCAGGTTCAATCCCCGGCATCGCTGTGAGAGTGGGTTGTAGTGGCCCGTCCAAGGCCAGTGTTTTTCATTTGGATTCTCCGGTTTCCTCTTGACACTATCGCATGCCACCAACTGAGCCATGTAGAGTGCCTAGTATACGTTATTTACATGTATAATTATTTGTAAAATCCATATAAAATAAATGAAGTTTAAAGTTAAAAGGATAGTGCCACCAACAGGCCATACACCTATCTGTAGAAAAACAAAAACACAAAATACTAAATACAGTGAGGCCTTGATATTCAGACTATTTGTAAAATAAGAAACTGTGTAAGTTAGCAAAGTTTCCTGGTTTACAAGTCTCATCCACTGGAAGCAAGGATTAAATGGGCTTGAATAAAGGGGAAGGGATAGCTTGCATTAAAAGAGGAATCCCATAAATCATATCAGCTTTGTTCTAATAGATGTGGGATTAGTTTCAGACTTTCTCTTTAATAAAAGCTATACTTTACTGCAATGGATATTAGTAAAACTTAGCAAGCAAAGGGACAGTGAAGAGGCCTCTCTGTTTATCCCCACCATATTTGTTTCTGTGCCAGAGAAACGGTCTAGTGGTGAAGTTTGAAACTAGATCTAAGGCACATACCCGATGAAACAGCAGCATGCTCCATCATATCTGATAGCTCACAGAGATCTTTCAGGTGGTACTTGCATAAAAATGAGAATCAAAATGAACTGATTCAGTGGTTAAGAATCAATTACAATTTAATCAAGGGGTAGCCATTGAATACATGGATTATTTGATGCATTGTTACACCCCTGGTATTTATATCAACCAGTAATAAGAGTAACACATTTTGTTTGTGCTGATGTAACTTGGTTTTATGACTCTTCTGCTGACCTCCATCCAATAGTTCTGGGTCAGTGAATCAAGCAGGTGAAAAAGATTAGCTTACAAAGGGTAGATAATAAGTAAATCTGATTGACAAACCAGCTTCTCTGGCTCGGGGGAAGGGGACAGGACTCAAAGCCGGGAGATCGTGAGTTCGAATCGCAGCCGAGGTGGTGAGATTTTTCACCGTCAGCCCCCACCCAGGCTGAGTGCTCTGCAGGCTAATAATGGGAAGGCTGTGCCAAATGGCCGTGTTTCACTCACAAATGAGCGGGCCTTTCAAGGTTTCTTCGGTGGTATGACCCAGCAATGGGGATGATTACAAACTCAGGGCCACAGGTGTGGTAGTCACATGGCCTGGTTAACACCAGGATACAAAAATGAGAGGAAGCGTGGGATACTGCCCTGTCTTGTAGTCCGGAATGGATTTCTGTAGATGTACATATTCTTAGTTTAGGAAGCATTGAAAAATGGAAGCAGTAACCTCCAATAACAAAAAAAATAAAATAAGGGGGGAAAAGGTCTGACAGATGAGTTTGGGGGAACGGGGTGAGGTATATAACACAGTCACCACAGTGTTTTACACTAAAGAGAGCAGGATGATACTGTGGTCTGCTTTGTATTTGTGAGGTTTGCCTGCAAGAGACCTTTTCCATTTAACTAGCAACACCTATCGGCAATAACTGACATGTATGATTCTGGGTTAGAAGTCTACATTTGTTCGGCAGTCAACGGGGGAAGAAGTTGTGTTTTGGGTCCTGTTGCAGCGACATAACTTGCAGCATCCTTAGCAATAGTGAGAACCTGAATTTTTAAAAGCTATGTTTGAACGTTTATATGTCTGACAATCCATGCTACGTACATAACAATATAATTATGTTAATTCCTTTATTTGTGGTCATATTACTTAAATATTTAGTGTCCTAACTATGATATAGTTGCGTTCTACTTTATATTTATCAATATTAGGTATCTGAATACTTTGTATCCTTGTCTCGTCTGTCTGTTTTCATGTGGAGGTCAGATTACCTGAACCCTGCAGACCCGATACCTGCCCAAATGCATGTGGTGCACATGCTCTAAGAAAAATTCTTGTTCTGTATTTGTTGTCATTTCACAAAACTGACTTTTCACAATCTCTCAGTGTATTACCTCATCATTCTGAGCAAACATGACATTCTTTTAAAAAAGTTCATTTGTATTTCACCTTATATCACCCACTTTGCAGAATGCCAATGCATGTCGCCTGGGCAACTTGTCATTGTACTTGTGTAGTGAGGCAAAACTTGTTATCAGGTCTAAATTAAGCAGATCTGAAATTTAAAGATAATTGAAGATTTTCTCTGGATTTTACGTGGAAAGTTCTTTCTACCACCAGCCACCTACCAGAATGATAACTTGGTAGCAGTCTTATGTACAATATAAGGTGTACCTTTCATATGGTTTATTTTCACAGTTTTTAATTAATCGTGAAACCACTGTAAAAATTAAGCCAACCTTAGTATACAGATTTGTTTGCTTTTCATGTGCAGGCATCCATCATTTGATTTTAGGTAAGCTAATTAAGTCAAGATGAACCCAACTAACAATGGTGATAGAAATCTGACCTTGGGGAAAATACTGACCAACTAAAAAAAAAAATGAAGTATTTGGAAATCCTAAAGGTAACTGTAATTAATCAACTGAGGCTTATTGACTCGTTTGGGATGAGCATATCAGATCACAAACATGGGTACAGGTCATTTGGTACAGTCTGTGGAAAAGGTGATGTTGTAATTAATAGCTATGTTTGGATTTATTAACGTTTCACAAAAAATGCTGTTTTCACAGCTACAGAGTTGGTATGTAAATGTTTTCATATTTGCAAAGCTCAGAATGTTGATATCTGACTGTATTTAAAATTCCCTAAGCTATGATAGCTGGTACTACAATATTCATTTGAGATTCTTGAACTGCCCAGTAGGACATGAAAGTGGAGTTGTGAGGTGGAGCACTCTGTTGGTGGCTTTGGGAACTATTTTGTATAGTGACATTGTTAATAAATAAATATATAACTTTCCTACTTTCCTTCATAACCCATCCAACCCCTTTTTAAATTTATTTTTATTTTTTGCTCAACCAGTATTTTCCTGTTTGCACAAAAGAATAACAGGCTGTGTACTATATATGGTTATGGCCATATAAGGGGCTTTGAAAGTCACAGTAGAACCATGTATCCTGACCTTGTTGGATAACTATTGGAATCAGGCATGGTTTTGTCACTGATACCCTTCAAAGAAAAAAGTTATTTGTGACCCGTCCACTGCCTGTGTTGGTGTGTGTGAAGGGTTAAAAACTTGGTAAATAATAAATATAATAATAATATATAATAAATTGTAATATGCATATATAATATCCTTTAAGGTCTTGTTCATGATTGGAAGGTATCTTTTTATGTTGAAGCATAAATATACAATGCACACTGCAGTTTGAGTCAGTTTGCACATCATAGATGTAGGGAAAAAACAAACGCTAAAATTAGTGAATGAAAAAAAAATTATATAAAATTAAGTATAAGGGTAATATTTTGGAAAAAAAATTATGTATTTAGAAATATTTATTTAGAAATATAAACTCATGATTTGTTGATGGCCTGTCCCCCACTATCCCCATTATGTTACCTATAATGACTTTTTTTGTCATTCACGATCTGTTTTACTGTGGAATTCCACAAAAAGTACATTACAGAATCTCAAAATGTTTTAAAAACTTGTTCAGTAAGAAAAAATAACAAACAGTGGCAGATCCAGATTTTCAAGAATAGGGGGGCACTAATTCTGGTTTAGCGTTTGATGGGTTTTTAACAATATATATACATGCAGTATTATATTACCCATATATATATATATATATATATATATATATATATATATATAAGGTATATATATTTATTAATTATTTCTAAATACTTAATATATTTTCAACCTATGAAAAATATAAATATTTGTTTTTCTTTATATTCATCTGCATAAATAAAATCATAAGCCATGTTCATTTGAAAACTTAATTATAGGTACAGGTGGGAGGGTTTGGGAGGGGGAAAATTTTTAAATATTTATGGAGTTCACGTGTGGCCGGCCATAATATTATATTTCTTCAAAATTTGGATAATAACTGGAAAGTCCAAACAAGCAATGGTTTGTAATGTTGATATATATATATATATATATATATATATATATATATATATATATATATATATATATATATAAATATATATGTATATATGTGGTGAAAATGCGCACCTATTATATAAAAGTATTCTTTGTGGTAATATAATAGAATAAGTTCAAGTCACATGTAAAACTTTGCATTTTACCGGCTTCTAAGGTCTAAAGGCAGCGCACAGGACTCAATAGAGCACAGGTCATGAGTGTAAGCCGAGGAGTCGTGAGATCCGGAAAGTCTCCCTCCTCCAGTATAGAAACATGTAATACACTGTGTAACTGCTGGGAAAAAAGATATATAAAAAAAAAAATTAATTACGAAAAAAATTTGGAAAAGAAATAGATAAAATAAGAGAAGTTACAGCTCAACGGGAGGGCGCGCGCCGCGGGTGCCCCCCTCTGGATCTGCCACTGACAAAATATATTATCATGTTTGGCTTATGGGCATGTGCAAGTCATGTCTCAAAGGTCAAAAATTAAATTATGGTCGAGAATTTTTTTCAGAAAAAAAAATTAATCCTTTACTTCATTAAACAATGCCTTTTATATAGTCATTGTTTAATTTTACAACACATTTTTAGCCCTCAGCCCTTAGGCTGATGGGCTATTGTCATCGCCCAAGCTGTCCGTCCGTCCGGCGTCCGTTAACTTTTACCTTGTGAGCGGGATATTTTGAAAAGGATTCACCGTCAGAATTTTATTTCCTCGGTAAAGATGTATATCGACAAAATCTCGGTCAAGTTCGAAGATGGGTGACCTTGACCTATTTTTCTACATTTTAGAGCTGATTATAGAAAAACACTTAGATGCTTATTACTCAGGAACCATTTGGTGGATTTTCACAAAACTTACTATGGTTATTGGGACTGATAGTCTGTACCTGCTACACAAGTTTGGTGGCGCCACCTGCAATTTTCTGATTTTTAATGAATTTTTATTGAATTTTTCAACTTTGGGCTTGTGAGCGGGATAACTCTAAAAGAATTCAATGTAGGAATTTTATTTTTTTGGTGAAGATGTATATTGACAAAATCTCGGTCAAGTTCGAAGGTGGGTGACCTTGACCTATTTTTCTACGTTTTAGAGCTGATTATAGAAAAAACATTTAGAAGCTTATTTCTCAGGAACCATTGGGTAGATTTTCACAATACTTACTATGATCATAGGGACTGATGGTCTGTAACTGCTTCACAAGTTTGGTGGCGCCACCTACAATTTCCGATTTTTAATGAATTTTTCTTAAATTTTTCAACTTTGGCCTTGTGAGCAGGATATCTCTAAAAGGATTCACAATAGGAATTTTATTTCTTTGGTGAAGATGTATATCGACAAAATCTCGGTCAAGTTCGAAGATGGGTGACCTTGACCTACTTTTCAAGGTCACAGAGCTTGTAATAGAATAAAACTTAAAAGCTTATTTTTCAGGAAGCATTTGGTGGATTGTTATGAATCATGGTAGATACCTCTCCATTTTAAATTTATAACTGAGACATGTACGGATATACATCCATGTGAGAACAGATATTTAGTACTTGTTACTGTTACCACCTCTAAACACTGTTCTTTTGGCTGAGGGCTTTTGTCAGCTTCTGCTGATATTCTAGTTCCTTTTTGAAGTTACAATTTTTCATAAATCAGCCATAAAAAAGGCATAAATATGTTTATATGACAGAAGTTTAGACTATGTTCTAATTTATTAAATGCAGTAAAACATATTTTGTTGGAGAAAATTTAAATTCTGTGAAATTCCTTTATAAATTGTCATAAAGTTAGAAAGATTACAAACACGGTTAACACTCAGACTACGTACTATTTGGATCCTGTCCCTGGAAGTTGCATAACATTAATTAAAAACTCTCCCCGGCTACAGCTAAAAATGTAAGTCCCTGAGTTTAGAGTTGTCACTAACGTTACAGTTGACAATATTTACCCAATAGTGAACTCTCAATCTGATGTCTCGCTTATGATGTGTTTAATGGTTTATGTCCAAGTGGTTTTAATAAATTCAGAGGTATGCAGTCCATTGCATTACAACTTTACCAAGCTGTATACTTTACAAATATAACATCACACTGATTAGGAAAATTCACTTCACTTTTTACAATTTTCTGCCTTTGTTAATGTTAACCCCCCCCCCCCCCCCCCAAAAAAAAATGTGTGCCAGCTTGATTGCCAATACAACAATATGGCTTTTGTGAATTAATTTTCATGAATAGATCATTTATGAAATTTAAAGATAAACTTAAGATAATAGCACAATATAATATCAATAATATCACATTGGGAAAAAAAAAATTGATTTAAAAGAAAAAATCACCAAAATGACAGGTGCTTATAAGAAGGTTTTTATAAACACTAGTAAACAGGGAATAATTATTCACAGATGATGGTTGTGTAAATAATCCTGACTTATTTTAATGGAAACTGAGTTAGCTTGTGTTATATTGAGTGTTAATTGTTCGGGCCTGGAGCTACATATAAGGTGAGACAGATATTAAGTTCAGCAATAGTAAGATTGGCATGATAAGGAAGAAGTGTTTGGAAATGAACTACAGTCCTTGAGGAAACATCAACAATTGCCTAATGTGATTGATCAGGAGTCAACGAGTTGGAACAATTGTTTGGGTGAATCCATGCTGGTACACCTGCCCTGCAGTGAGAGAGTAGTCATTCCTTCGAGCTCATTGAGATACGATGGACAAGCCAAATCTGTATTTAATTGCTAAAATAACACTTTATTCAAACCCTTGCTTGGTGAATTGGGTCCTGCTATTAGGTTGTAAAATCATGAATTATGGTAGCCCAGCCCCAGTGCACCCTGGGAATTCCCTGAGGCTCCGGATGGACTGGGATTTTACCAGGAGCATGATGCGGGATGCGTATAATAGCTCTGGATCACCTAGAGTGGCCTTCCTAATGTGTAGAATCTTTTGCTGCCGGTAGTAACACTGATACTGGGAAAGGCTATGCATCGTATGAGCTATTGTTGACGGGTGAATGGACACAGTTTATGATCAGTTCAGCTAACTAGACAACAGTTAATAGCCCCGGGGCAGCCAGCGGTAGCCGCTATCACAACCTGATCAGTACGAAGCACACTCCACACAATTGTCGAATTTAATTGGTGTCATTTTGTTACTCCGAAAGATGCAAGCCCACTCTATACATCCTCTATTTAACAGTCAATATACAGGTACTTGCTAATGGTACTTGTGTTTTATTTCTCTGTTTGTGGCATCTGTGTAAATAAGTTATACTGTGCCCGATGGACACAATGTTCTCTGTGTTCACTCTAAAGGATAAGATGCAAACTTTTTAATGTCCATATTTTCGGGTTCCCTTCTGTGTTCAGATGTAAACATGAATACAGAGGAGCTCTGTTGGTTTTCACATACAATTTTCATGCTGTGTCATTACATTAAAGACAACTTCAGCCGGAACACAAATACAGTCATATGCCAGTTTGTTCTGTCTCACTGACTCTCTGTAAAATATCCCACAGTTTCTTCATTATGTTCCCCATATAAATCTCACTCTTCAGTAACAACACACAAGAAGTGAGTTCTGTCAAAGCATCATAAACCAAGCAAATATATATATATATATATATATATATATATATATATATATATATATATCTATATATATATATATATATATATATATATATATATATATAGACCATGGTAATAACTTGTTTCTCAGGCACCACATGTTTTTTTCCTATCACATCAAAACTGTATATTTTTGATTTTCAACAGAATTGTACTAATTTTGAGCTCCAACCACTGGGACATTTCTTTCAAGACAATAGATATTCAATTTTTAGGAATTTTTTTTTTGTTATGATGTGCTTTTACCTGTTTAGCAAAATGATTCTATTATTATCATTTTGCTTCCAGATCATATGAAATTTTTATTGAAAATTTATAATAAAAATTGGGGGGGGGGGGGGGAATGTGCCCATGCATGAGCACTGATTTATGAAAAAATGCCTGAGGCCCAACCTTTTTTTTGCCTGATAAAGTGATATTGTCATTCATCAGCCTCATTGTGCCCTCAAGTTAAAAAAAATTAGAGCAATATTTTCAGTTATTATTATTCTTAAACTATTGGTTAATAATATGGTTATAACATATGATAATTTATATTTTTTTAGGTTTGACAAAAATGGGCCAGATGTTCGACCATCCAAGGTAAATATTTTACCATTTCTTAACCAGTTTAACTCATCCAATCCATCAGGTTATATGAGAAAGACTTGTTAATTCCATATATATATAATTCCTGGCATATTATCATAATAAATCCTGTTATTGAATAATATATGAAAGTTCTGCAGTAGCAAAGCAAATTTTAATTGGTCAACTGAAATTAAAGAATCTTGGTGTCAGCCATTTTAGAGGTTATTAATTCTGCTCATAATTTTCATTTTCTCACATATAAAGAAAGTCTTCACTGGTGTCCGCATTTAAAAAATTCTCCTTTGTGATTTTAAATATGAAAATGGGACCATTACATTCACACCATTTGGTGTTTGTTGATCCCTCAGATATTGCTTTTACGTGATGTAGCTATTCTTTTGGGAAGATAAAGGGGGGGGGGGGGGAGAATAGTTCCTTTTGATTTTACCAGATCAAATATTTTACAGTCGTGAATATGTTGTATAACAATTCGATAGAAAGCCTTTAATGTTAAAATTGTATTTCTGTGATTGAGTAATTTAATACTGATGAAAATTAATTTGAACTGAAAACAAGAATTCTGAAGCTAGTGGTATACAAGTATTTCAAGAGTGTTTTGTGTAAAAGTCATGTAATTATATTATTGATTTTGAATAGACATAGACATTTGAATATGAAACAGATGTAATTATATAAGTGAAGGAATTTCTGGAGTATGTATTTGAGGACATGTCCTTGGTTGTTTACAGGCAGAGAACGCTGCTGAATCCACGGTTACGGCCTCTCCAGCTTCTGTCTCATCACACGAAGCAGCAACGGAAGTTCCGTCATCATCGACGGGAAGTCAAGGTCAGGCAGGTCAAGGTCTGCTGATGGAAGAGATCGCTAACGGCTACAGGTCAGTAATGGTACATCTGTGTCTGAAGTAACGTCTGAAAAATCTGGGAAGAACATCATATACATTAATATGATAGTCTTTCCTCCCTTTGATTGAAACCAAAAGTACAAAATGCTTCCCAGTAATGAATAGTCCTTAACTTACATTTTGCCATATTCCTCAAACGTTCATTTACATGTAATCAGTTGCTTTTGTGTTTGTAGGACATGTATTGTTTTATGTTTGTAGGACATGTAACATTTTGTTTTTTGTAGGACATGTTTACGCTATTTCTTGCCGCCTCAGTGGGTAATGGACAAAGAAGCGGTATCGACTTTGACGGTACAAGAACTTGCTGCCTTTCCATTGGACGATTTCTTCGATCACTATGAGAAAGGCCTCAGGAAGGTAAGATTTTATATATCTATTTTCTTCATTTCTGTTTTCATGATTCATAATTTTTTTTTAAATCAGGGAAAATCGTGTAAAAATTAAAGTTTATACTCTCACGAGATATTTTTATAAGAAAACCCCTCTGTTGGAAAACCTCTTGGTATGAAAAATTTCTCTATGGAAAATAACTATTTGGAAAACCTCTATGCATGAAAAAACTTTCTGTATGGAAAACCACTTTTATGGTAAACCTGTCTGTATGAAAAACTTTTCATGGAAAACCTTTCTGTATTGAAACCACTGTTTGGAAAACCTCTATATAGAAAAGCTCTCTTTATGGAAAACCTGTCTTTCTGGAAAACCTGTCTTTCTGGAAAACCTCTGTATGGTAAAAACTTCTCTGCATGGAAACCCTTTCTTTATGGTCACTTGTTTATTGCTGTTATGTCCCCTTTATGTATACTTGTTGAGTATTGTCACTGTCTTTGATTTGGACTTTCCACGTGTGTATTTCAGTAGATTACACTCACTGCTATTTCAGAAAGCTGAAATGTGGCACTACTACATGATGAATATTCCCCACCCTGTTTTATCAAATGTACTGTCTGAGGCTAAACATTGAACACAAAGTTGAAAGGACCATCAAATTATGTTGTAGGGATCTATTCTTATGTCTATTCTGATATCTCTAAAAAAAGTCACGCTCCGTGGACTATTATTTGGATAGTTTGGATTCTTATCTGACAGCTATAAATGAACATTGTAATTTGAGAATTTCCCTTCAATTTGATTTAAGGAGACAGATCTGTGCCAGAGAGATATGTTATCCATCATATCAGATATTCATTGTCACAAACATTTAAGACCAGTAGATTACTGATCTTTTTGGCACCTTTAAGATCTGTGGATTATGGAACACAGCAGCAGATATTTAGAATTGTACTCTAGGGAATGTTTTATTACCATCCAGATAAAATCATAGTTGGCAAGATGGCATAGGATCTTGGTTTAAATAAAAGCATTTAAAGTAATGGGTATAGTTTTATATATTGCCATCATGATACAGTTTTCTATGCCCCTATTACATAATATAAGAGGTGTTGGCCACATGTCTTAAAGGATACCCTCGGGCTAGTACCTTAAAGAACCACAAACAGATCTTTAGCAGAATCCCATTTCTTGTCTGTTGGAACGGAGGAAGAGACCCTCCGGTGGCTATTTCATTGAAAGGGAGAAGTGTAAAGGAGAAAATTGACTTCCTATATGGATCCCTTTGATGTGGTGCTTTATGGGTGTTGGACTTATTCGTCAAGTAACCACCCCAGTTATTTACCCATAACTCGTTCAAGTAACATTAAGTGAGCCCGGGAGATGAGGAATACTCACTAATAGATCAAAAGCGAAGAGGCACGATATTCTACAGCTCGGCCTTTTAAGTAATGACATTTGCTGCGAGGGCTTGGGAAGGTGCCATTTTGTTCCCCAGCGTCGAAGCTAATGATGTTTGGCTCAGCTACTTGGTCAGCACCCAGGCTGAAGTGCCACAGTTAGCAAATGAGGGTTTTTTTGCAAATTTTCCACATTTCACACTTACAGAGTAACAACCCCATTTCCACTGTCACCTTTTTTGAAAGGTACTTCGAGGAAATGCGTTGGACGTTGAATGAGTTAACGCGAGTTCTTGCCAGTGTACGGCTGTCTGCCACTCCTCTTGAGCCGGTAACCACTCCCGCCATAATGCCAGATATGAGAGCTATTAGCTGGGTATTGTCAAGTTAAGGGGGAGGTGTGAGAGTAAATTGCAGATGGTAGGATGGGGTAATTAATGGCCACTGTAGGGGTTGAGTACCCTTCATTTAGTATAATATGTATTTAAATACCTGTACATACGAATAAGGAGGCTCTTAAGATGTAACATTTAGACAAGCACAAGAAAGGTAATGTTGTCTTTATGTGCTTGAGTAATAATGAAGAAAATAATGATATTCATTTATATATATAATGTATTTAGTTTTCCTTTACATGAACAGGTTTATAATCAACTTCTAATTGAACCAAGGTATGCAATATATTGTTTAGTTGACTTTAACAATATAGGATTGATCATCATCAGAACAGATTAATATCATTAATTTGTCTCATAATGTTTTGCCAAAGCAAACCTGTGTTCTTAGTGTAAACATCTGTGTAGGCATCTTTTTATAGTATATTTTATAATTATCCATAATGTGAGATATACATGGAGAAAGGCAGTTTGATATTAACACAGTATTTGTATTCAGTCTCTAAAGACACTTATATATTCCAAACTAAAAATATCTGCCCTTTGACCAACATGTATGCCTACATAATGGATACTTCATTAGATGTTTTCAGGCAAAACTGACTTTAATATTTGTTTAAATTCAAGCATACCCAGACTTTCAGATTTTTTAATATCCACATATATATGATATTTAAATCCTGGTCAAAATATTTAATGTAAAATGAATAATAAAATATACTTGGTTGAAGTAAACCTAACAGACCCTTTTGAAGAAAAAAAATTAACTTTGGTAATGATGACAGTATATGAATTTTCCAATATTTACTTGAAATTTGACACATGTATAAACACTTGAGGAGAAAAAATTAAAACTATTTAAGATAGAGCTTACTGGTATATTCAAATTATACTGGTATCCCTTTAAGTTGCATTTTGAAGGTCATTGTATAATAAGTGTGGAAATGTCAGCACAGGAGCTTGTAAACTACTGTCATGATTGACATTTTTGTCCCTCGCATTGAGAGAGATAGATGTTAATCAACATGACATAAAACGGACCTGTCCTAGACCCATTTCTGGAGGTGCTTGATCGAAAACTTGCATCTTCGTACGTTACAGCATAATCCTTTTGTTGGAGCGTGTGCCTGTTACATCATGTGATTGACATGGGGCTCGAGCCCTCATTTCACACTGCCACGGTATATTGTGACAGATCGTGTTCTGCTCCAGGACATCTGCTGGATTGTCTAGTTTTTGGTGTGAAGATGATTGACACCTCTGCAAGACACCAGTACATTATGTAGCGCAGGTGCTGGTCGTTTAAGTTTTCGTAAAGTCTGGCAGTTCCTGTGATGGAATAAAATTGAATTTATCTTTCAGATCTTACCCTGTTATAGCATTGGTGCATCATCCCTTATGAAGAAAATTAAGATGTCATTGACAGGGGTCAGAAGTTGATGGAGATGTTATTGTAGAACCCTCCCCCCCCCCCCCCCCCACTAATTTATACTGATCAATGGAGGCTTGTCAACATTTAAATATTGACAATAACAAAACTTTGGTATCATACCAGATATTTTTATTCTTACAGTCTCCTGAATATTAATGATCTTACTCTTCACTTAAATAGTGAACACAAATATATTCACGGCACAAAAAAAGTTCTCTGTTAGATCACCAAATTTAAAATGGGTATAATTTCAACCATTATTTTTTTCTCTGTAAAATATGTGTGAGCACTTTTTCAACTCAGTTTAAAAAAAATTATTTTTTTAAAAATTTTAATATATATATATATATGTGGCCAAAATCGTATAGTGCCCATTGCAATTAAGCAGTTGGGAGTTGGACAGTGCCAAACATTTTTGTACAGGAATACAGTTCTTTATGCATATGTAATAAAAGAGTATATACATTAAACTTCGCATTCCGCTGTGACATTTATAGCTATAATTATGATATAATATTCATTTCCTATGTGAGGGAATGAATCAACGCAGGCCGTGAAGTGACTGTATACGATCTGTTCATGCTCAAGGATGGCTCTGCAGACAAAACAATACGAAACGCTTGAGTGGTAAACTCGCAGAAACATATGTCTAACAGGTGTAGGTACGTCAATAAAAGTCAGCATCAAAACTACCCCCTACCTGACATCTCCATGGTGACCAGGGTTCCCTCACGACCAAGTCATGCTGTAGATAACATTAAATTTTTAAATACTTTTTGACCTTGTGGAAATTATTTAAACAGTAATTTTGTGAAAAGTTCTTATAAAGTCTCCATGAAGGATGTATGAACTTGTTTATTAACAACATGTTTGTAAACACAGCAATTTTGACACACGGGAAAAACATTTAACCTAAGGTGGTAGGTTGTATATATGCAGAGGGATAAAGGTCACTTGTTGCAAAACGCCATTTGCAGAGCTCTGGCTTATCTGACTTGCTGCCAGATGCCCTTGTTGAATTTCTTTTTATTATTTTGATGGGCCCCCACATATTATAAACATGTTGATATAAACAATACAAGCAGCCTGTGTGTAGTGATATCCATGTTTTCTGGCCTTATTTATATAAAAGCTCCAAATGATTATCTTTAGTTTATAAAGGTCAGATAGGTGATTCGGCCCCTTTAAGGTTTTTTTTTTTTTGAGACACTTCGTTCAGGGAATGTAAGTTTAATATAACTTAAAAGCTGCTTATGTTCATCAGTATAATGCTACTGTTTTTAGTTGTGCTGTGTACTTTTATCGTATATAGCATACCTAGTGGTGGGCCAATCATCAAGTTTTATCGAAAGTCAGAAGCGCTCGATTATCTAAGGCAACTATCGATTACATCATACTCATGATTGTTTTTTCCAGAAAGCCTTTATGTTATAGGTAAAAAAATATTCTTCCATTTTTAGCTCAGCTGACTATAAGTCATCTGAGCTATAGTCGTGGTCCATTGTCCGTCGTCCGTCCGTCTGTCCGTCCGTCCGTCCGTCCGTCCGTAGATGTGGCACGTTTTGAAACCGTAAGACCTAGGAATCCAAAATTCAGCATAATGTTAGATGTCCCCAAGATCTCCTACCAAGCCAAAAACTGGGTCTTTGCGACTTCATTCCTTTGAGAAATTAAGGAAAAACCTCAATTTTTTATTAAAAACCTATTTTCACACTTTAGGACTGCCTAATATCAAAACCACTCATCTGTTTTTCCTCATATTTCCTATAAATAATCCCCTATATAATTCCTATGTACATGCCAGAAATTAGGTCTGTATTATTTAATTTAAAAAAGTTATGGGCCCAAACATAATGCATTTTTTAAATAATCAGGAAAGAAATTTTATCACTTGACACAAAACTTGTTAAAGCTAAGCACTTTTTTTCCAGTAATATTACTTTTATTAATCAAAATTAAATTGTATACCCAAAATTAGATCAAAATCTTTTAAGTTTTTAAAAATATTAGCAAAAATAAAAAATTGGTACCTTAAATTTTGCCCAACTTTGACCATGGCACGTTTTTTTGCTGTAACTGCTGTGGATTTAATTTTCACAGCATGTTTTTGTTAGCATTTCAACTGTTAACACCAAAAATTTGAAACCAGTTGATCAAAAACTGTAGATTTTATTCAAGTTTTCAAGCACCATGTCACATATTGCTAGTGTTATGCAGTTTGCTAGAGCTCAGCTCCCGAGCTTCAGCTCTAAGTTCCTTAAATTTGGCATACAGTTAGATTTCTCCAAAATCCCCTACCATGCCAAGAATTTGGTCACTAGGACTTAATTCCTTCGAGATATCAATGAAAAACTTAATTTTTCCATTAAAAACCCAATGTTACACTTTAAGACTGCCTAATATCAAAACCACTGATCTGACTTTGATCATCTATAATATACATATTTTTCTATACATTCACTATGCACATGCCAGAAATGATGTCAGTATTGTGTATTTTTTTTAAGTTATGGGCCCAAACATAATGCACTTTGTAAAAAATCAAGAAATATATTTACTCCCTTAACAAGGGCATTGCTGAAGCTAGAGATCTTTTTTGTCAGGGATGTAACATTATTTAATCAAGATTCAATTGAATACCCAAAATTAGTTCTGAATTTTTCAAATTTTATAAGTTATTAGTATAAATATAAAATTAGTACCTTAAATTTTGCCCAACTGTGACCATGGCACATTTGTTTCCCGTGAGCACTGTTGATATAATTTTCATATCATGCACACATAAGGATTTCAGCTTTTTAGTTTAGAAAGCTGAAAGAAATTTGCTAAATATTGTAGCTTTTATTAATGTTTTTTATGAGACCCTGTCAGACTTTGGCTCTCTCCAGCCCCTCTTGAGTCACCTGTATGTTGACCTTGTTGACCTTTCATCAAATTATGCACGCTTGAGGGGAGAATCCAGGCAGCTGATGGCCAGCCACAGTTGATCCAGGTGTTCAACCCAACTCATCTAGTAGTTTTAACCAACAACATAACAATAAACAATAAATTAATAAATTTTTATTGGTTTTTAATAACAAATTAAAGAAAAATAGAAAAGGAATTTGTTAGTTTATAATAACAGGAAATTAACTTGCAGTTACTGATGATATAAGAATCTTGTATCGATGGGTAGAATGTCACATATTCCAAATAACACCATGCAGTCACGTATGGCATTTTTCAGTTCATTTGTAATGAAAAAGAAGTAAATCATATTATTCATTACTAATCATTAAGGATTATATGAAGGAAATTAATGATAGACAAAGATGCAGTTGATAATATTAATCTAGATTCCTACTGTGTCTAGTGTGTACATTGATGTGAAATTAGTCCAAAATGAATTCTTACAGTTATTTTTTAATATAAATAAAAGCCATAAAACCAGGTACTTATGATCATTATTTAAATGTGTGAATTTTGTATATTCTGGATTCTCAACATCATTGTTTGGTGAAAACTGAATAAATACCAGACATGGTGCGAATACTTTGTAATTGTATTTAAATACGAATATGATTATGTACTCCATTATAAAATTTCTTGCATAAAGAATGGGAATTCAGGTAAAAATGAAAGTATATGAATACTCGTGCAAATACTTTCAAAATGTATTCATGAATGCATTCATGAATATATTCTTTAATATTATTTTAATAATCATATCAATTATATTTCATTTTAAAAAATCATATGATTCTCTTATTATTTTTAATAAAAATTATATTTGGGACAATATTTGTAATTTTTTTAATAAATAGTTAAACTCTTATATTATATGTTCTGCTTATAAGTTATATGGCCAAGTCAAAATCTGTGTGACAGTAGTACTCCATTTGTTAATAAAATAAATGAAATCAATCCTCTTCCCTGTCTCCAAAGGTACTATCAAAATCATACATAAGCTAAACAACAACAACTCATAATACAGCTTATATTTATTACCACACAAAACCAGCATGTGCCTCATTTCTAAATAATATTTTTTTATCATATATAACAGCTGAGCGTCGTGACCCATAGGTCCCTTGTTTAAAACATTCCGCGCTTCATATATGAGTCTGTGTTCCAAAATAACTTCCGTATGTAACTGAGTATGACAAGGTAGATGCGAGAACGGAGGACTTAATAAACATCTGAGAATTGACAGTGAGCTGCAGAATAAGAGGAGAGTTTTCTAACGACATGTACATTGCAAAATATGAGCATGGCGTTAAAATGTTCCATAAATTCTCCAGGTCTATATGCAAATTTTGTGAGATTTTCTTAGAAATAATCTCTTCAACTGATGCAAGGTGCCGCTGTTTAGGCACCTTGGTTATTATAATTAATTAAAATGAAACCTCAAATAGCATATCTTAGTTATAATAGGAAAATATAAAAAGGCAAAAACTTCTTTTTTTAAGGAAGAGTTATTAAGACATATGGGCTGGTTTAAGAAAGTAAAGTTTCACAGATAACTGCATATTTCTTTATATTTGTCTGAAATGATTAATAATCGATCATCGATCGGTTTTTTCTTAAACCGATGATCGATTATAAAAAAGGAACCGACTCCCACCACTAAGCATACCCGCACAGATAAACATATCCAGTCAGAGATATTAGTAAAATTTTACAGTGAAGTACTTGGGTTATTAATGTATGGTAATGGGTCTGCACTCAATTGAGCCAGGCTCCCTGGCTGGGACTATTTTGACTGGCATTGGGGTGCTAATTCATATGAAGCACGTGCTAGGATCCCGGAGGTCTCAGGACGAAGACCTGAGGTAAACGGCTCCATTATTACCTGTCTCATCAGTATAATTTTCCAATAAGACCCATGTCATCGCCGCTTTAATCTTGCGTGTTTCCTGCCCCTCGCCATGTTCTGTCGGTAAGCTAATGGTGCAGCATTGCTCGGCCCTTTAATCATGGGCCAGGAGGGTGGGGTGGGTATGTCCGTGACTGAGGGGACTCTGCCCCGGGGGTGGTGAGTCTCAGAGATGCTATATGCCTCCGCGGGATACCTATCATGCCTGACTTGGGTTCTTAGGGTGATCTCTTAGCGAGGTGTTGAGCCAGTAATGGACTGTGATCGTGCTAGGTACAGAGATAAAAATTAGACGTCGTAAACTCCTAGAGGGGTTTGATTTCAAGCTTCAGTACATTTTGGACTGTTTCTTTAATTTGAAAACCACTGAGAATGAAAGTGAGAACTTGTTTCTTCTCTTACTGTCAGTTAGCTCAGGCTTTGCTATTACCAATGTTTAATGCATTATCATTTTATGATATCACCAATATTTCCTTTAGAAAATTGAAGAGTTCACCCCAATGAAATAATTATACTATCATCAAATACAACAAAATTGTTCCAAGACATGCTGTCATTTATGGTGAATAGGATGGAAAATTGTACCCACACATCCAAGTTGAAGTAAAATACATTTGCACTGTTATTGAATAAGAGCTGATGACATATTTCAGGGCTTCTTTGAATTCTGCAAACCCTATTGTCTGTCATGAAAAGGGAGTGACCAATCACATGTTATTACCACCACTTTTGTTTCCACACAAGGATAATTATGTGATCTGGTTACAAAAATTTAAATAGGTATTACATTTTGCTTTCAATTCTCCTAGAAATTCCTGGATTGTTTTTCTTTGTACATTTTTGGTTTGAAAATCTTAAAAGAATTACATAGAAAAGCAGTCTGTGGCCCATTAGAAATATCTTATGATTACAACATAGATCAGGGAATCTTGGTGAACAAGGGATTTAGTTAAAAAATGTATTTATCCATCTCAAAATGATATTACTTCACATTTCCTTAATCCTTGTAAACACTGTGACCAGCCATTGTAGATATATAATTAGATTTTTACTATTGAAAATTTTGTATTAGACTGTCTGTGTCGGGAAGTAATATGGTATACCCACGGTCCATCTGTTAACTTTCAATTGTCACTGATAACTAACCAAGATTTTCATAGATTTTTACGAAAACTCACCATAACTACTAACCACTGGATTATCTTGCCCGAGTTCGATTATGGGCAAAATCTATGCATATTTAATAAGGCCAGGGGTCACTAGGCTACTTTGTGGTGTCACTGCGATATCTTACTAGGAATGTGATGAATTTTTATAAAACTCAACAGAAATATTAATCTATATAAAACCTCACCTATGTTCAATTTCCAGCAAAATCCACACATATTTAATGAGGTCAGAGGTCACAAGAAATGCAATGGGTGTATTTTGCACCATTTGCTGTTCTCTTGTTTAAATTTTTTCCTGAAGTTATGAACTAGGCTATAAATGGGAGATTGTTGTCCCTCCAGATTTAAATAAGATGTTTGTAATCCCCAAGTTATCCCCTGGACACCGGCAACTGCAAGATAATTGGAATCGGCTTTGGAAAATATGACCTTGGAAATTAAGTCAAGGTCAAAATGAATATCAGGTACAATATTTGAGTAATATTGTGCCCAAAGACCTGTCAGGGTAGAAAGTCGGCCACATTTGAGATCTAGCACATGGACGGGCAGAAGAAAGAAAAGAAGGAGAAACCATTTTTGTAATTGATGGATTTACTCTGGAGAACCTAAGAAAGACAGATGTTCATAGTTTTATGTCAGCAAGTTAAGCAGTTTATGTATGTACTCTCGTGATTGTAAAACACATTGTTCATGCTTGTTAAAGTGGATATTAACTAAATATCTGTCTGTCAGTAAGACATGGGTTACATAAGCTCAGGCAAAGCAAGCCTGTATACAGTTAGTGAGTTTGTGCTTTTGATTAATATTCAAGGTCACTGAGGTAATATACTGTGAACACCATTTGTGTTCACATGTGACATGTGAATAGTTTACAGCAGTTGATATATGTATAACATGCATATCATTGGCAGTGAACAGGCTACAGTGAATCTACAGGTATTAACAGATACACAGAACTGATCATGATGATATCCTTAAGTATACTCAAAAGTCAGGACAAAAATGCACAAATATACTTCCCGTCTTTACATTGTGGTTCATTGAAGGCTCATAAATATAATATTATTAATAACATATGATGCTGGTAAAGAGCTATGAATCATAACGCTCCCATGTTGAGTCACCGTAGAAGAAATCTGTCAAAGAAGAGAGATGACATATTATTTCCATGGAGTCACATTATGTGGTGACAAAGTATTAATGATTTAATGATTTGTGTATGAAATACGTAAAAGACAAGGTTTTGTGATAAATTAAATGCACTTCCCCGTATATGATACAGATAAAAGTCCTTGATTTGTTTCAGAGGTCTGTGATATTACTTATTATTAATCATGCATCGCATCCTGGTGTTTATTGTTAATGTTTAATGATCCCATTGGTAGAAAACAGCCAGGTAGCTAAGACATTAGCCTTTCACTTGCATATTACCTGTTGAACATTACTGTGATTGCCTTTTTGTTTGTGAGGGTTTTAATTTAGCAATAATCACGAATGCAAAATTATCGCGAAAATGAAACCCTCAGGAAAAATTAGCCAATTGAGTTTGTCCTCTTGTTTAGTGTAACAAATTTATGTACATGAATAGGTTATAACAGTCAGAAATTTTATAATAAATTACATCCATGCAGGTGTCGGGAAAATGTTCCCTTGAATTTGAACTGAACTACCTGTGCTGTGTGTCCGGGCCCATTATTATATGAGAAGAATATTACAAACTCGTGACTTGTTCTAATTTTTTAATACACACAGGTATGCTTTACCAAAGATTTTACATAGATACTGGTGAGATGAAAGTCTGACGAAGCATTCCAAATGGAGCAATCGCAAAATTTCAGACTCGCGAAAATGAAGCCAACCACAGTATTTTGCACTTGAAGACTAGTTTAGTTTTATTCCAAATCTGATAGATGGCGCTACAAGTTCACCTGCTGGATACACTGGCATTGTTTCTGATAGGTGGCACTGATAGGTCCCCCCAGTTTAAAAGGTCACATTTCTCAGGATTTTCAGGGAAATATTTGAAATGCCCCCTCCCCCCCCCCCTCCCTCCCTCCTTAGTACACTGAACTAAACACTTGGCTTTGTCCCCAATATTTCCAGAGGTTTGGCCACAGGAGTTATGTGATGACAGTTGAGTGTCACCACTGTGAGTTACGCTCAATGGTTGCCTAAAGCCAGAAAATCCTGTTTCTGTGTAACTACTCCAGCGATACTTGTGCCTCCCTTGAACCTCATGAAATGCAAATTTAGGGCATTTTCATGCCTGCCTCTGCTCTGGTTCCCCTATGCAACCAAAGCGATCACTGTGCCTCCATTCTGCAACAACGGCAATGCTTGTGCCTCATTTGAACTTCCTTTGTGCCACCTTTGAGCAACAAACACCCTCGGCGACCTTTGTGCGACTATTTTGAACATGTTAAAAAATTCACGGCAACCATGGCGTCCATGGCGAATTCTTGAACTCCTGTGTACCATCTTTTAAAGAGCTTTGCAACCATTCTGCCTTCTTTGAGCCTCCAACGACGACCTTGTATATATTGTGGTCGCATATGGGAGGCACAAAGGTTGCAATTCTGTGTAAAGGCCCTTTAAGACGCATCCATTGATTATTTCTCATCCCCTCAGTTGTAAACTTCTTTCTCTATGAAATATCTAGTATTCATACTATACGGTAGGATAAAATATTCTTTATGATATGAGTAAATGTAAAATATATTCAAATAATGACCCATGGCAGCTGTATCCCTGTGTTGAAATAATTAAAAAGTACCATATTTATTATTTATTTCATTTATTACAACATTCTTCAAAGTAGCCCCTAGCAGAAGAATACTTCTGTTGTAAACGGAGCTGTGTGACAGGAGCATAACAAAGAGAGAAAAATTAATATTATGTCTATATGAAGCCAACAAAAAGGCCAGAGGTTTCAGCTGACCTTAGTTTTGCCTTGACATATCGAGAGTTAGATTCTTAAGTCATATTTGCTGTGTTTTCCATGTGATACAGACTGAGTGTACGGGTAATCTGTAATAGGCTTACTGTTCTCCCATAGCTGCTGATGAAGATCCTATTTATATGAGCAATATAAGAACTGCTTATACAACAGCAGAGTGTGCATTCTGCAGCAACATGATATAAATGTAACTCGCTTCTATGGTCTAGGGCAGAGTAGGAAACTCAAGGTCAGGAGATTATTAGTTCAATTCTCAGTCGAGGATCATTAACCCCCCCCCCCCCCCCCCAAGGCTGAGCACTCTGCAGTATAATGGGAAGGCTGTGTCCTACAGCTGTGTATCACTCAGAAACCAGTGCATCTTATAGGGGTCCAGCAATGAGGTTCATTACACACCCAGAACCCTCAGGTGTGGTAGATACAGGGCCTGGATGACGCCAGGATATAGAATGACATGAAGTGAGTGCTGTCACACAGTCTAAAACTGAAATGATTCTCCAGGTGTACATAGCTTTAAATAGCTAAGGTTAAGACAGCCTTTAACAATACAGGCACTTGTCGACACAAAAAAAGCACAAATTAAACCATGATATAAATAAATCAGGATCTGATGACTAACATGACTCCTCTTGTCTGTTCCAGCTGGTGAGTAGTTTCCAGATGGAGGCTAACAAACAGCAAACAGAGGCAGAGACAGCCAAAACCAAACTTGCCAGTGTACGCAAAATGATTGCCAAGCTACTCAAGTCTATAAATGAGGTTTGTATTTCTTCAGTTTTCAGTCTTAGCAAAAACATGCTATACTTTGACATAGTTCTTGAGGGCTAATTTTTCATGTCATATGTAAATTATATTTTCCACACTATATGATAATTAATTCATGTTATATGTATTTTGAATTTTGTAAGGATTCAGTGTGATTGTTTATCATCAACATTCACTTTCATAAAATTCCAAACATAAGTCGCATCCTTATTACAAGTAACACCCTGACTTAAGGTAGATTTAGCAAATGGGTTGATCAATTAATAATTGGTTTTCGCAATATATTCCATTATCTGTAAAAGTGGAAAATTGTTAACTGCATTAATGTTGTACCATCCATATTTCACTGTTTATATCAATCTCAAAACTCTGCTAAATTTTTTGCTAATTCTAAAGTTAACAGAGTTTTGGGAGAATGTCATAAAAATCTTGGGTCAGGGTGATTTTATCCAGTCGGGTTGCTTTTTTTAAGGATTTTCTTTCTTACACTATATTGTGGTGTAATTGATAGTTGTCTAAGGTAATCCAGTACTTTAATTGAAAGAAGAATAACTGATTTTCCATAAAACCTGATGATAACCCCATGACTTAGTGTGACCATTATTCTGAAGACATTCGACATAAATTTCATCTGACTCACTGCAAGAATTATCATATATGTAGCGTGTGTTGCTACACTTGTCAGTGCATAAAAGTTTTAATTAATTTAAAATTCAAAGGTTTTAGTCTGTTTGATTGTGTAACTTAAATAATTGCCTCAAGTGGAAATTTAGTGAATATAATCATTGACATGTTCTGAAGCTTTATTGGATTGGTTCTTAAGGATACTGTAATAATATAGCAAGACAATTGCATTGCAGCAGTTAAACATGGGTTATGAATAAATCTTGCAGTACCTGGAATGTTTCGCCTTTATTGCAGGAATTTGATATTGATGCTGAAGCCGACACTGATCAAGTTGATGAGCTACTGTCAGCGTGTGTTAAGCAAGCCATGGAACAACACCAAACATAAATATATTATATATAAACATAAAATAACATGTATAGTAGAGATTGATGGTACATCAGTGACTGAAACAACCATCCATCATGCTGTAAAGGCAATTACCAATCAAAGTGGTTCACAAAAACATCTGAGCCACAACATAGACAATACTGAAGAAATGGCATACAGGCAACCAGTCTTGGCAGGCCCTGCTGGTGTTCAGATGCATTTGCAAACAGGAATGCTCAAATTAAGAAGTTTCACAAGGTTGAATTCTAATCTCCCAGTGTAGTTTAAAAGCTGAAACAGCCCTTTCCTGTTGATACAAGCATTGGAGTTTATTGCTTCTCTTTGACCAGTAATTAGTATCTTCAGGTACTGTGAAAGCATTTCAGTCTTTGTGACAGTAACTACAAGTATTGTGACAGTATCTTTAGGTATTGTGACAGTATCTTTAGGTATTGTGACAGTATTTTCAGGTTCTGTGAGCATAAAGGACTTCACTGGAACAGAGGTTTATTATAGAGTAATAAATTCACAGATCAGAAGAGTTGATTAAGAACAAAACCTGACAGAAACAAAACCTCCATGTCTCAGAGCAGGGAAACCATTTCTGTATTCAATATCGAAACCCTAAGCCCTGATCCTGTAACATGGAAGCTGTATTTAGAATCCCGGGTGATTTTATTTGCTTCACCAAAATCAGAATGTGAATATGGGGACGCACCCAACAAGATCCATATTTAAACTAAGTTACACTACAGGTTAACTACTGTTTCCATAGTGACATCATGGTTACCATGGTGTCATATTGTTGCCAACATAACCATCATCACGATGTTAATGGTTACTGTTGTATTTAGACCTGTACTATAGCACAATGTAAAATAAACCCTGCGTCAACTCTTCAAACAATGTCAGACTCATCCCATCTGGCACACTTAATGTTGTGTAATATTCCAAATTTTCCGATGTAATTTTAAATTACGTAAGCTTCATATGCCGTTTTAGTTGTGCTTGTAATTTTGTAATGTCTCAGCTGAAAATAGGCAACCTTCGTGCTGTAAAATTTGTCCTTCTAGGTGCATGTGTCTGATTCCCTTCGTGTATTTGTCCCAGTCTCATCATGACGTACGTATACTCTTTAAACCTGTGTATTATATGATCTAGTTGTCGCATGCTTGTCGGTCAGTAGGAATGACACGTAATCATCGTAAGATGGATGATACCCATGCGTGATGTGGTTATGATAACATGTGCATGTTTAATTATGTTTCTTAAACAAAGGTGCTCCACGGGTTGAGAATGCTTCAGCTTATAATTTAGGAAAATATCTATTTTTGTACAATTGGTCAATACCCCACCGTGGTACATGTAATTGTTTCTGAACCAGTAATTAAAGGCACCAGCAATCACAAAAGTTAAAGTAGAATAACTTATGTTGGCTGCAAGGCATTGTTTTAAACTTTGGCAAGAAAGCAAAGGCTCATATAGAACGTGAAGGAAGTGCAAGTCACTTTGAGAACTTCAGTATCCTAATTTATTCCTTAATTTTCTCCTCAGAGGGGATTATTTTGCAGCACTTTTAATAATTTTTGTTCTCCCACTGTCAGGTTTTCCGACTAGAAGTAATTAGCTTTAATGCCTTTTAAAGATTAGTTTGCTATTATTGCATGATTCTTTATTTTCTCATTTCCATAATTGCACTTCTGTTCAACGAAATTGTTACTATTTTTTGTTTCAAATATTAACATTGAAGTAGAGGAGAAAACTTTGCCATCAGGATGTTCCATTTTCTCAGTATATATATATATATATATATATATATATATATATATATATATATATATATATATATACACACACATATATATATAATAATAATCAAACGGCAGCGCGGATATGGATGGTTCATGGAGTATGATAGTGGCTCTTAGAATCACATTATCTATGAATATTTTAGCTGATAGCTTGTAATTTTAGGAATAGAATTAGGCACTATGTTAGATAATCCGTAGTAATATATTGTTTTATGGATGGCTGGTCTTGCCGCCCAAATATTGGAATTACGTTACTGGTGTTGAAGCGATATATCGTTTTTAGAAGAATTCCGTGGGAGGATTGTGACACAGTACTATCAAACTTTTCAATAAACCATATTGTGAAGAGAATGCCTTGTGTTCTGCAAAGTGTCTGTGTGGGGAACTTGAACCTCGTCTTACCCATTGTACTATTTTGTTTTCTGTAATTACTAACATGCCTGTATGAAGAACTCCTCTTTCGTCCTACTTGAAGGCTTTAGCCGCTCGTGAAGAATAAAACACTCGTGAAGAAGTCTTTTGATTAGTCAGTGGGAAGAAGTCAGTTCTGGTCGTCCACAGAGTACTGGGGGCCTGCCGGAAGAATCCGACTCTAGTCATATCTGTATGATGGACGAGTGTGAAAAACTGTATATCCTTGTCTTCCCTATGGTACTACAGAGTCTGTGTGAGGAACTCTTTATCTTCCCAAAGAACAGAAGAATCGATGCGAGGAACCTGACTGTAGTCTTGACAACTCTTAAACCAAGTCCTAGGTAGTCTGTGTGTAGTTTTCAACTCCTGAGAAGTAGATGTGAGGAACTCTACACTTGTCATCCCCACAGTATTAAGGAATCGGTTTAGCGGACTCTTCATGATTGTCAGCATGCAAAATCCTAACAGAATCAGTCAGTCTAGAAAGTTAACTGGGGTGTAGCGATGACGCTGTATATCGGTCGTTACATTACGAAATAGCGTAGTCGAAGACGCCATGAAAAGCTCTATTTGAATAACAAAACATGATTTTACATTAACCTATATTTTCATTTTGACCTCTATTCTGCGAGTCATTATGAGAACCGCAGAAATTGCCTTCTATCGGTAAAATATATTGAAATTGCTAGATATCTCAAGATAGGATGGATTGATTGTACTGAAAATAGGGTAGCCTGAAGATCTTTAATAGTGCTTTGTTCAAAAGACTGGAGTAACCACATATGGCCATTTTTGTTGTTTTTGCGCCTTTTACGGTTTGATATTTCTTCACTGCCACTTGAGAATAATGTGAGCAGTATGATTAAAGAACAATTGCACATTTCTTGCATGTTGTGCACACATATCGAAATGGATCATAGGATGAAGCCTTTATAAATTGAAGTCATGACCTTTAATGCAAGAGTAGTCTTGACCTTGAAATAGTGCACATTTGTTGAACTTTTTCTTCAAATTCGGCAAAGTTTATAACCTATTTCGCAAATGAGTTCCAAAACTTAACCTGAACTCTTTACCAAATCTGTAGAAATAATGGTCATTTGCTGGATTCCCATAAATTCTGAACTACTGCATTTGTTCCCCTCAAATTTAATGCACCATTTGTGTCAACCATGTTCTTGGAGGAGTTCGAATAATGGCGGTCTTTACCTTGCACTTGGTCAGCCTTTCCTTACCGTTGCAACAGAACTCTGTGAGATACATATTTTTGCTAACTGTGCTGATGTAGTTGGTGAAATAAGACATAATTTTGTAGTTTTAAATTTATCTTATTTATTTGGGAACTTGATTAACTTGAATGATCAGATGGACCTGTTCACACATGATAAAATTTTCTTCATTTCCCCATTATTTAGCCGCCTTATTCAATCCCCATTTTTGGTCCCCAGTCTTTCTTATTACCCATTATTGAGCCGCAGTATTTCTTATTTACCACTGTTGAGCCCAAGTATGCCTATTTTACGTTGCTCAGACCTAGTCTTCACTCATTTCCAAATGTTGAGCTCCAGTCTTCCTTCATTTCGCACTGCTGAGCCCCAGTCATCCTAATTTCCAATTGTTGAGCCCATGTCGTCCTTGTTTGCCATAGTTGAACCCCAGTCTTCCTTGTTTCCAATTGTTTAGCCCCTGTCTTCCTTATTCCCATTATTGAGACCCTGTTGCTGAACCCGTTTTCCCCATTTCCCATTGCTGAACCCCAGTCTTCCTTAAATTCCATGGCTTAGCCCCAGTCTTCCTCATTTCCCATTATTTAGCCCACACATTGTTGATCACCAATCTTCTTTATTACCCACAATTGAGCCGCAATATTCCTTATTTAACACTGTTGAGCCCCAGTTTGCCTTATTTCACACTGTTGAGACCCAGTCTTCACTCATTTCCAATTGTTGAGCCCCAGTCTTCCTACATTTCCCTTTGCTGAGACCAGTCTTCCTCATTTCCCATTGTTGAGCCCATGTGGTCCATATTTCCCATAGTTGAGCTACAATCTTCCTCGTTTCCAATTGTTTAGCCCCTGTCTTCCTTATTCCCATTGTTGAGACCCAGTCTTCCTCGTTTCCCGCTGATGAACCCCAGGCTCCCCCCTTTCCCATTGCTGGGCCCCACTTCTTAATTCCCATTGTTGAGCCCAAGTCTTCTTCCTTTCCCGTTGCTGAACCCGTCTTCCCCATTAAACATTGCTGAACCCCATTCTTCCTCATATTCCATTGCCTAACCCAAGTCTTCCTCGTTTCCCAATATTTAGCCCACGTCTTATTCATTCCCTATTGTTGATTCCCCCCTCTTCCGTATTACCGATTATTGAGCCGTAGTATTCCTTATTTACCTGCTGAGCCCAAGTCCTATATAGCCCACGTTTTATTCATTTCCCTTTGTTGATCACCAGTCTTCCTTATTACCCACTGTTAATCCTTATTTTCCACTGTTGAGCCCCAGTCTGCCTTATTTCCCATTGTTGAACCCAATTCTTCCCTCATTTATCCTCATTGTGCCCCAGTCTTCCTAATTTCCCATTGCTGAGCCCCATTCCTCCTCCCATCTCATTAATGAGCCCCAGTCTTCCTCATTTCCCGTTGCTGGGCCTAGTCTTATTTATTTTCCATTGTTGAGCCCAAGCTTTCCTCATTTCCCGTTGTTATGCTCTTCCTAGGCACCCCTTCCTGAGCCTCAGTTTGCCTCAGTTAAGTCATCGGAGCTATAGTCATGGTCCATTGTCCGTCCGTCCGCAGATGTGGTACGTTTTAAAACCGTAAGACCTAGGAATCCAAAATTCGACATAATGTTAGATATCCCCAAGATCTCCTACCAAACCGAAAACTGGGTCTTTGCGACTTCGTTCCATTGAGAAATTAAGGAGAAACCTCAATTTTTAGCTCAGCTGACTATAAGTCATCTGAGCTATAGTCGTGGTCCATTGTCCGTCGTCCGTCCGTCTGTCCGTCCGTCCGTCCGTCCGTAGTTGTGGCACGTTTTGAAACCGTAAGACCTAGGAATCCAAAATTCGGCATAATGTTAGATGTCCCCAAGATCTCCTACCAAGCCGAAAACTGGGTCTTTGCGACTTTGTTCCTTTGAGAAATTAAGAAAAAACCTCAATTTTTTATTAAAAACCTATTTTCACACTTCAGGGCTGCCTATTATCAAAACCACTCACCTGTTTTTCCTCATATTTACCATAAATATTCCTCTATATAGTTCCTATGTACATGCCTGAAATTATGTCTTTATTATATAATTTAATAAAGTTATGGGCCAGAACATAATGCATTTTGTAAAAAATCAGGAAAGATATTTGATCACTTAACACAAAACTTGTAAAAGCTATGGACTTTTTTTCAAGTAATATAACTTTAATTAATCAAAATTAAATTGTATACCCAAAATTAGATCAAAATCTTTTAATTTTTTTAAAATATTAACAAAAATAAAAAATTGGTACCTTAAAATTTGCCTAACTTTGACCATGGCACGTTTTTTTTCCTGTAAGTACTGTGGATTTAATTTTCTGAGCATGTTTTTGTTAGCATTTTGTCTGTTAACACCAAAAATTTGAAACCAGTTGATCAAAAACTGTAGATTTTATTCAAGTTTTCAAGCACCATGTAACATATTGTTTACATCAGGCTAGTGTTATGCATTTTGCAAGAGCTCAGCTCCCCAGCTTCAGCTCTCAGTTCCTAAAATTTTGCATACAATTAGATGTCTCCAAAATTCCCTACCATGCCAAGAATTTGGTCACTAGGACTTAATAACTTTGAGATATTAATGAAAAACTTCATTTTGCAATTAAAAACCCATTGTTACACTTCAATACTGCCTAATATCAAAACCACTGATCTGACTTTAATCATATATAATATACATGTTTTTCTATACATTCTCTGTGCACATGCCAGAAATGATGTCAGTATTGCGTAATTGTTTTATGGGCCCAAACATAATGCACTTTTTAAAAAATCATGAAATATATTTACTGTCTTAACAAGAGGATTGCTGAAGCTAGAGATTTTTTGTCAGGGATGTAACATTATTTAATCAATATTCAATTGAATACCCAAAATTAGTTCTGAATTTTTCAAATTTTATAAGTTATTAGTATAAATATAAAATTAGTTCCTTAAATTTTGCCCAACTTTGACCATTTCACTTTTGTTTCATGTGAGCTCTGTTTATATAATTTTCATATCATGCACACAAGGATTTCAGCTTTTTAGTTTAGAAAGCTGAAAGAAATTGGCCAAAAATTGTAGCTTTTATTAATGTTTTTATGAGACCATGTCAGACCTAGGCTCTCTCCAGCCACTCTTGAGTCACCTGTATGTTGACCTTGTTGAACTTTCAGCAAATTATGCACGCTTTAGGCGAGGCATATACTGGGGCAGCCAGGCTGCTTATGGCCAGCCACAGTTGATCCAGGTGTCCAACCCAACTCATCTAGTAGTTTTAACCAACAACATAACAATAGACAATAAATTTATCAATTTTGATTGTTTTATAATAACAAATTAAAGAAAAATAGAAAAGGAATTTGATAGCTTATAATAATAGGGAATTAACTTGCAGTTACTGAAGATATAAGAATCTTGTATCGATGGATAGAATGTCACGTATTCCAAATAACACCATGCAGTCACCTATGGCATTTTTCAGTTCAATTTTAATAATAAAAAAGTCAATCATATGATTCATTACTAATCATTAGGGATCATATGAAGGAAATTAATGATAGACAAAGATGCAGTTGATAATATTAATCTAGATTCCTACTGTGTCTAGTGTGTACATTGATGTGAAATTAGTCCAAAATGAATATATCACATTTTTTTAATATAAATAAAAACCATAAAACCAGTTACTTATGATCATTATTTAAATGTGTGAATTTTGTACATTCTGGATTCTCAACACTATTGTTTGGTGAAAACTGAATAAATACCAGACATGGTGGGAATACTTTGTAATTGTATTTAAATACGAATATGAATATGTACTCCATTATAAAATTTCTTGCATAAAGAATGGGAATTCAGGTAAAAATGAAAGTATATGAATACTAGTGCAAATACTTTCCAAATGTATTCATGAATGCATTCATGAATATATTCTTTAATGTTATTTTAATAATCATTTCAGTTATATTTCATTTTAAAAATCATATGATTCTCTTATTATTTTTAATAAAAATTATATCTGGGACAATATTTGTAATTTTTTTTTAATAAATAGTTAAACTCTTATTTCATTTGTTCTGCTTATATCTTATATGGCCAAGTCAAAATCTGTGTGACAATAGTACTCTATTTGTTAATAAAATAAATGAAATCAATTCTCTTCTCTGTCTCCAAAGGTACTATCAAAATCATACATAAGCTAAACAACAACAACTCATAATACAGCTTATACTTATTACCACACAAAACCAGCATGTGCCTCATTTCTAAATCATATATTTTTATCATATATAACAGCTGAGCGCCGTGACCCATAGGTCCCTTGTTTTTATTAAAAACCTATTTTCACCCTTCAGGATTGCCTAATATCAAAACCACTCATCTGTTTTTCTTCATATTTACCATAAACATTCCTCTGTATAGTTCCAATGTACAGGCCTGAAATTAGGTCTGTATTATATAATTTTAATAGGATATGGGCCCAAACATATTGCACCTTGTAAAAAATCAGGAAAATATTTGGCAACTTAACACAAAAAAATGTTAAAGCTAAGGACTTTTTTTAGTAATATAACTTTAATTAATCAAAATTAAATTGTATACCCAAAATAAGATCAAAATCTTTTAAATTTTTAAAAATATTAGCAAAAATATAAAATTGGTACCTTAAATTTTGCCCAACTTTGACCATGGCACGTTTTTTTCCTGTAACTGCTGTGGATTTAATTTTCAAAGCATGTTTTTGTTAGCATTTCAACTGTTAACACCAACAATTTGAAACCAGTTGTTCAAAAACTGTAGATTTTATTTAAGTTTTCAAGCACCATGTCACATATTGTTTACAGTGTTATGCAGTTTGCTAGAGCTCAGCTCCCCAGCTTCAGCTCTAAGTTCCTTAAATTTGGCATAAAGTTAGATGTCTCCAAAATCCCCTACCATGCCAAGAATTTGGTCACTAGGACTCGATTCCTTCGAGATATTAATGAAAAACTTCATTTTTCCATTAAAAACCCATTGTTACACTTTAAGACAACCTAATATCAAAACCACTGGTCTGACTTTGATCATATCTAATGAACATATTTTTCTATACATTCGCTATGCACATGCCAGAAATGATGTCAGTATTGCGTAATTGTTTTAAGTTATGGGCCCAAACATAATGCACTTTTTAAAAAATCATGAAATATATTTACTGTCTTAACAAGAGGATTGCTGAAGCTAGAGATTTTTTGTCAGGGATGTAACATTATTTAATCAATATTCAATTGAATACCCAAAATTAGTTCTGAATTTTTCAAATTTTTTAAGTTATTAGTATAAATATAAAATTAGTTCCTTAAATTTTGCCCAATTTTGACCATGGCACGTTTGTTTCCTGAGAGCACTGTTGATATAATTTTCATATCATGCACACATAAGGATTTCAGCTTTGTAGTTTTGAAAGCCGAAAGAAATTGGCCAAAAATTATAGCTTTTATTAATGTTTTTATGAGACCATGTCAGACCCAGGCTCTACGCAGCCCCTCTTCAGTCACCTGTATGTTGACCTTGTTGACCTTTCAGCAAATTATGAACGCCTGAGGCGAGGCATACACTGGGACAGCCAGGCAGCTTATGGTCAGGCACAGTTGATCCAGGTGTCCAACCCAACTCATCTAGTAGTTGTTTTGAAAAACAGTATAATAATAAACAAAAAATTAATACATTTTTTGTATGGATGGAGAGAATGTCAATGTCAATGTTATTCCAAATAACACCATGCAGTCCCCTTTGGTATCTTCAGTTCAATTTTAATGATAAAAAAAATCATATTTATCATTACTAATCATTAGGGATCATATGAAGGAAATTAATGATAGACAAAGATGCAGTTGATAATATTAATCTAGATTCCTACTGTGTCTAGTGTGTAGATTGATGTGAAAGTAGTCCAAAGTGAATATATTACATTAAATTTTTTTTTAATATAAATAAAAGCCATAAAACAAGGTACTTGTGATCATTATTTAAATTTGTGAATTTTGTTTATTCTGGATTCTCAACATCATTGTTTGGATAAAACTGAATAAATACTAGACATGGTGCGAATGCTTTGCAAATGTATTTGAATACGAATATTAATATGTATTGCATTATAAAATTTCCTGCATAAGAATGGGAATTCAGGTAAAAATGGAAGTATTTGAATACCAGTGCAGATACTTTCATAATGTATTCATGAATACATTCATGAATATATTCTATAATATTATTTTAATAATCATTTCTGTTATATGTTATTTAAAAAATTATCATATGATTTTCTTATTATTTTTGATTTTTAATTATATTGGCACAATATTTGTTATTAATTTTAATAATTGTTAAACTCTTTTATTATATGTGCTGTATATAAGTTTTATGGCCAAGTCAAAATCTGTGTGACAATAGCCCTCTATTTGTTAATAAAATAAGTGAAATCAATCCTCTTCCCTGTCTCTAAAGATACTATCAAAATCATAAACAAGCTAAACACCAAATACTCATAATACAGCTTATATTTATTACCACACAAAACCAGCATGTGCCTACTTTCAAAATCATATTTTTTATCATATATAACAGCTGAGCGCCGTGACCCATGGGTCCCTTGTTTAAACCTAGTTTTCCTTATTTCCCGTTGTTGAGCCCCAGTCTTCCTCGTTTTCCGTTGCTCACCCCAGTCTTTCTTATTTTTAATTGCTGAGCCCCAGTCTTCCTCATTTCCCATTGTTGAGCCCCAGTCTTCCTCATTTCCCATTGTTGAGCTCCAGTCTTCCTCATTTCCCATTGTTGAGCCCCAGTCTTCCTCATTTCCCATTGTTGAGCCCCAGTCTTCCTCATTTCCCATTGTTGAGCCCCAGTCATCCTCATTTCCCATTGTTGAGCTCCAGTCTTCCTCATTTCCCATTGTTGAGCCCCAGTCTTCCTCATTTCCCATTGTTGAGCTCCAGTCTTTCTCATTTCCATTTGTTGAGCTCCAGTCTTCCTTATTTCTCATTGTTGAGCCAGAAAGGTAATGAAATGGCTTTTTTAAACGGCTCACAATGTTGCATGGCGATGTCTCACAGGTCTGCTTTTATTATTAAATGTACAATCTATCTATTCATTTTCTTACCTTTCGTGTGCATTTGATATGTTAATCTCCTTTATTTAGACCCAGAACGCAGAATGGATCATCGTCTCCGTCAGACCCATCCCAGCAACGATTACTAGATCCACCTTTGTATAGTTGTATTGCTGCATTGACCATAACAACCGTAAAGCCCGGAATACACGTTGCGACGCGACTCATCGGGTCAAACCTGTTTTGTTAAATCACTTGGCAACGTGTATGCGTGAAAACGACATGAATCGACCATAGTCGGCACCAGTTGGCGTCAGTTTTTTTTTTTTTTTTTCTGGCAGTGTCCAGTTAAGTCGCGTCATTCAGAAGCACAGTCGGCAACCAATCACACTTACGTCTCTAACCACATACATACCTTGGTCATATGATCCTCTGGGCCAAAAGACATGATGTAGAGACAGACAATATTTCATTGGCATCCAAAATTATTCTTCTAATTGACACTCTTTGCAACATTCTGTATTAAAGACTCACGGCTGAATAAGGGGAAGTTGAACTTCTCACCTTAAAGTTTAGCTTGATGAAGCTGTGACATCTTACGTGGAAAAAAATCAACATTAATTACATCATGTCCATTTCAAGAGATATTTGTATTCTGATTAATATCAACAAATAAAAATATAAAGAAAATGTTTTAAAATGAAGGAATAGTGAGACAAATTGACTTACAGAGCTAGTAGATGTAACAGGTAATAGATTAGAAGCTCTCTGTGGACATATTTACAGAACTGTATATTTAAATTGAATAATGGTGGCCATATATATCTATTTAAAGTTAATCCATGAATAAGGATTATCTGTATTTAGAATTTGCATTCCATAGCCATGTTTTATTACTGTAAACATATTCAATGTGATCAAGAAACTATACATATCCAACCGCAACATGACCCGGTTGACAGAAACATATTTTCACTCGCCATCGCAAAAATGGACCAAATGGCTAACTTATTTCTGTGTGCACCGTTTGATCCGTGTTAACGTCCGCGTCTAAACTCTTACATGTAGACATGCACATGACTTTTTATGTCACAGGCGCTCAAACTCCGAAAAGTATGTTGAAATACTTGCTGTATCAAATTTAAGGAACCAGGCCCATAGGCCGAATGCGAACCTGTGTAGTGGAATATATAGCTGGCATGAATCCTACTTTGGTTATATAATAGTATTACAGTATTTTTCAAGTACAGGTGGAACAAGTGCTCGAATATGTGCTTGACCATGCTTTCAACATTGTCAAATACCTAAGAGATCTCGCACCTCTTATCAATACACATGCAGAGGTGTTGCCTTACTTGTTCAGCAAGTGCGATGAGCAAATACAGCAACAGTTTGTTTGCAAATAGGTTCAGAGAAAAGTCAGATCTTTACTATATCCATGAAATCCCTAACTTTCATATATACAGTTTAATCATTTTTCGTAATAAGCCTACATGTTACTGACAAAATTTGATTGACTGGTTGTAAAACTGGAATATGGGCAGATGACCATTGACTACCTCTGAACGAAGATGCTTTAGCTTTATCGAACAGCTACAGGTTGCTGTAGTCAAGACTTCAGCCCTTTAGGTGGAGCCGATAGACGTGATGCCACCAAGCCAAGCAGGAAGCCTCGAGAGACCGCTACCGTTTTACTCGCACTCTTGATCGAGGAGAGCTACGGCACCTACATCCCCAAAGCCCAGAGCGGGCCACGCTGCGGCACCGGTCCCAGCAGCAGAGACCAGTCAATCCAAAGGGCTGAACCCGATCTCAAACTACGTTTATCCGCTAAATCACAGGGCATTAACTACATGAGGCGTGGAATGGCATGAGCGCTCTCATACTTTCTGATGCAAAAGTAGTCCCCGTTGAGTGCTACACAACCTTTTAAATATGTCTTATCTTGTGACCTCAATCTATTGATATGCGACATAGATGGCGCCTCACGTTTATTTTAGTGGATACTGGTAAATAATATGAATGAAATGGGATGTGTGATTTTCACACAAAATATATGTTTGGATGGATATAATCATTTCGTTGGCACCTACAGTCTTGTGTACGAGAAAGCTATCCAAGATGTATGGACAGGCAACTTTTCAGGATGATAGGTCAAGTCACTCCAGAAATGTATGCATGGATGTATGCTAAGCAAAATAACGATAGTAGGTGGCGCTTTCTGTCTTGTATATGAGAATGTAATCCAAAATGTGTATATTGATATCTAAAATCTCATGCCTATACCTCAGAGCACTCCTGAGATATGTGCATAAATGTACCCTATGGAAAAATGATTAAAGGTAGCGCCACCAGTCGTGTACAAGAAGGTATGGATATGCAAAATTTCAGGCTGATACAATAATATAGTGAACGTACCATGAAAATGCAATATCCAACAAGTATTGCAGCAGCAGCTTAATATAAGCATGTGCCCCTCTTCCAATCCTTGCATTTTGCCAATGCTATTTATAAATACAAAATCTTTGTCTGTAGGCAAACCTGAAATAATTCTGGCAGTATGCCAAAAAAATTATAAATACTGGCAAAACCTTGGCCTGTTGCCAAGCCTGAAAGAGCACTGGTATAATGCCAAATATATTTATACAAACTAACCAAATTTTTGCAAAAATGTTTTCAAACTTTCTGATCAATAAAGTGACAATATTAACACACGGCTAAGGAATGCATTACTTATAAGTTGGATATAGACTGTAATTATTCATAATATCTATACAACTCTGCTTATGTGCCCACAGAGAGCTTCCAATCTATTACCTGTTACATATATTCTAGCTTTAGCAGTCAACGTGTGTCACAATTCATTAATTCATTTCCCAACATTTAGGTTGATATTAAAAAGGAAATTCAAATATCTCTTGATATGGTGAAACTAATGTTGACGAATTTGCCATGTCAGATCTTATAGCTTAATCAAGCTAAACTATAAGATAAAAAGTTTAATTTCACCTTATTCAGCAAAACAGTCTTCCATGAAGGATGTGGCAAATAGTGTCAATTAGAAGAAGAATTATTCTGGAGATATTTTGTGTGTGATGCGAATAAATATGGACCTTTAACTTCAACGGAAAAGAAATGACAGAGATAAGGCTGCCATGGTAAATTTTGAATAATATAACCAAACAGGGGTGGATCCAGAAATTTCGATTTGTGGGGGGTGGGGGGGGGGGGGGGGGTGGGGGGTCTGATTCAGACGAGGATCCATGATTTTTCGAGAAGAATATTTTTGTTGCCACTGGGATGAAATGGGCTTTTATGACATGAATTGGCTTAAAACCCCTGCTTAAGTTAAAAAACGGAGGAAGCAGAAACAATTAAGCAAACTTGAACAAGAACCGCCGAAGAATATTTTTCGTGCAATATTAAAGATTTAGTTTTGCAGAAGACTACTGTAGCCTGCAGTCTGATACCGGCTTACTTGTCCAAATTATAAAGTTCTTTCCTGTGATATTCCTGGGAAATATTTAAAATATTGCTCATGATTTCGTTGGAGATCTTTAAATAATAGGTTGAAAAAAATAGGGTCAAAATTACTAGTTACCCCTCGTAAAAATAGGTCGATGCAGGTGGCGCCACCGAAACCTCAGTTTCAGATATGTCTTATGTGTACATGTATAAAATTTGGTGATGCTAGCTGCTGTCATTCCTAAGATAGTAATCCTAGTAGACTTACTTGGCCAAATGAGTTCAGGTTCGCGTAACCTAGCCAAGAACCGGAACTACTGAACCACCGAACCGGGACTATTGGAAAAAAACTTAGGAAAGGTCTTTATTCTCTGGGATCAATTTTTTGTGTGAAATATTTAACAATTTTGCTCAATTATTTTAATCGATGCAGGTGACATCACCAAACTGTCAATCCCATAATAATGTGAGTCTTGTAACCAGATTTTACACAAAATTTGATGCAAGCTTCTTTCATTCCTGAGATAGTAAGGGTAACGTACGGATGAAGGACGATGGACGCATAAGCTCATAGGTTCGCTAAAAATAAAAATATGAAGAAGTTAAAAAAATGGGAGGTTCACAATAATCCTGCTTTCAGCCGACTTGAATTTGAAGATCTTCAAACTCCTCTACAAACATGGCTGAAACAATAGTGTTGTCATATTGGAGGAAGACATACATCAGTTTTAAGTTCCCAATAATCTTGTATTTCGGGTGATTTAACCTTAATAATAATCGTCAATGTTACAAGTCTTTATACATGTCTGAGGCCTTGGTATTAGTGTTGGGAGTCGATTCCTTTTTTATAATCGACCATCGGTTTGAGCAAACCAACTGATGATCGATTATTAATCGGTTCAGACAAATATATGCAATTATCAAAGAAATATGCAATTATCTGTGAAACTGTACCAACTTTTCCCAGCAGGTATTCTCCTCTCGCGCACGAGTGTAACGATCCTTCCACGTATAAAGACTAATTTTTTGGATCAAATTTAACGTCGAAAACGTCGGGTAATATATTTCATTATGGAATTTAAGAGCATCTAAGAATGTTTGGCCTAAAGAGGGGCTGTTTTTCTAGCACATAAGGACGGCCTGAACAGCGGCACCTGGCCTCGGTTGAATAGATTATTTCTAAGAGAATCTCGCAAAATTGGCATAGACCTGGAGAATTAATGGAGTATTTTAACGCCTTCCCGCCCATATTTTGCAATGTACTTGGTATAAACAACTGTTGTATACAAAAACATATGCAGTATATCAAAATTCAAAGGTTCGCGTATACCCTATATTCCCACAAACTTGACCTTTAAGATAAAGTGTAATCTCATCACTTTTCGAGCTTTACTGCATGGTGTAGAAACACTAATGATGTAGACAATTTTAAGGAAAGAATATTAAGTACTTCTAAAGCTGTGTGATTAAAAAATCCTATATTTCTATATACTTGACTCGAAGCTTAAAGTAAAAAGTATTCGAACTCCTTTGAGATTTTAATTTATGATAGATTTAGATTTGAAGAGGGAAAGAACACGTTCAATAAATATGTGATTTTGCCAATTTGGTCAAGCCCACTATCTAAGTTAAGGTCATGAAACCATTTTAAATAGGCTTCATCCTAAGATCTATTTCTAAGCGTGTGCACAATATGAAAGCAATGTCTTATATGGTTCATGAATTATACGGATCTCAAGTGGCAGTGATGAAGTATCAAACCGTAAAACGTCGCAAATAAAGAAAAAGTATCATATATAGGTGGCACCACCAGTCTTCCGTTTGGGCAAACTATCAATTCTTCTTGCAATCATTAGCTTCCACAGATTTGGTAGTATGAAGTTGAATTCTCAGGAAAAAAAATAGGTTTGTCAGAGTTAAAGTCAGAAATTTTCCGCAAGAGGCCAAAATTCAAGGCTTTTTTATAGAATATAAATTCCTACGTGCTTGAAATCCTTGTATTATCGTGGCCTTACGAGTGCTTGTATTTGCCTTCTTTTTGAAAATATCCTTAAGATAAACCTTGAGTAGAACCATTATAAATGGCTAAATAATAAATATATAAGTCACGAATTAAGTCAATTAACCTGTTGATATACCTGTTGCATGTACTCTGGTGTGTACAAAGCATGACTGCAATGAGGTCCATACTGCGACTTAAGTCCGTTACATCAAGGTCTCCTCCTCCTTGAAAATAAGAAATATTTTCATATATTGGAATACCAGTTTACAAAAAATGCAATAAAGGGATGCATTCCATAGCCATAGAAAGAAACCATATACCCATACCCCGCAAATGCAATAGAACAAATACGGTATCTGAGAAATTTGCATGGATTTCATTGGGTTTCCAATAATAGACATCCAATAATAGAACATACAAGCGGATCAAGGGGGGGGGGGCGGGGACACAGGGGGTCCGGACTACCCCCCCCCCCCCCACTTTTTTTAGCCACCGCAACCTTTTTTTAAGGCTTTCGGGTCATTTTTTGTGGGCTGCCCCCCCCCCCCCCCGCCTTTTCCGGGCCTGGGGACCTCTTTTAAGGTTTCTTCATTTGTCCTCTTTGGATGGACCCCTCATTTTCCCATATCGTGGATCCGCCTCTGACACTACAGGCTTAAATGTATACATGTACATTCATCTTATTTTGCCATGCAGAAAATATTGTGTACCAGGATATTAATATAAAAAAAGATAAATATATAGGTATGTTGGATGATCGGACGGCAGAAGGGCGATAAAGGAAGTATTGTAAAAAGGCTGAACATCCAAATGTATGTCATTCATTAAAAAACTTGTACATACCTTGAAAAAGCAATTGGAAAAGTTTGGTGCAATCATTTAAAAATCTCCTATATATAACTTCTACGGGTTGCATGTAGAAAAGTTAATAACTGTTAACACAACCCCGCATGTATTATAACACGGAGTCATGTTGAAGGCCTCATCAGTGCTAGATAAATAGGGATGATATCTAAGGGTGATCAATTTTAAATTGGTTCACTTATATGTGTTGCCCGGAACGCAACAGGTCTAGGCGTTAAATCTGCCGCCCCGGACAAGACAAACAGGTATTTAATATGGTCCACACGCTAAAGGTGACGAAACACACCAAACATGACATTAATAATCAGAGCCTGCTTTCCATGTTATCCTATATACCGCATTGGACCTCTCTGTGTTCTCGTGTCTGTTTCCTCAACTCTGCCACGGGCGGTCTTAAACTATGTGCATGAGACATTAATTATTGCTATCTTATTATTTATCATATAATGTATGACTTAGCTGGCGTCTGTTTTCTCAAATTAAACGTTCCGGGCGCTTGCCCCTTGAACTCCGCGCCGTGTATAGCTCTGCAACCTGGGGCTTGTCATGGTTGTCTTTGAACTGACGGTTTGGCTTGGGTGATCTGTCAAAATGTGTTGTCCAGAGTTTGTAGAGGCGTTCTAATAAATTTGTCAAATTTGTACATGTCAAAAGCCATTACTTTAACCCTTGGTATCGCCGTATTGAGTCCATTGTATACGGAATATAACTGTTTTCATGCATGTCACGCGTGGCTCTTTTAGTCTGTGTTGCGTTTATGATTAGTTGTTCTTCGTATACATTTTATATCCCCGATATCTCCGGCATTTAAGTACAAAACGCTTGACGCCGCCATAAAGTTTAATTTATTATAATACTATTACAATACTGATAATACTACTTCAACCACCACTTCTACTATACTTCTACTACTACTACAGCGGATTCACCCTACGACTATCTACTTCTACTACTACTACTAATTATAATGATAATAATAATTATAATATTATTGTTATGTTATTCTTATTCTTATAATTATTCTTATTCCTAATCTTCTTCTTCTTATTATTATAGTATACTAATATTACCCATTATTTCAAAAGAAACTTTCCATCACACGGACGACACCTGTCGGGCGACCGATGACTGACACTTAAACTTCGGGTCAGTAATATTGACAAAAAAATATCACATTTTGTTATATCTATGATGAATCAATGTAAAATACCTTATATTGTTTTATGTACTGGCTCTTTCACACATGTATAAGTGTTTAATGGGACGCGGATGGCAGCGTGACCGCGTGCATGCAGAACCCTTGTTCCAGGGACTGGGTACAGCACGGATTTATAAAGAATTGTAACTCCATGCGTACAGGAACCATACATTCATCAGGTTTGTGTAAACACTATAGACACTGGTTACGATTACTGTAAGCACTGGACAGGTCAGTGAAGCAATACTTACCTGCGAGACAGTAATTCTGTCACATTGCTATCCGCGCGTCCGATGAAAATCCTATATGGCTCTCTGTGTGAAAAGAAATATATTAAATATTGCAAAAATGGGTCTGATATAAATCACAGGTTTTTGATGTTTTGCTAAACCACTTTTTAAATAGGTCTTGTCTTGTCACCCTTATCAATTGACATGTGGTGCTAAAAGTTATCATCAGTGGATATACTGGTATAAGTTAGGAGAGTTTATTCAAACGATTGTTATGAAAGGATTATAAAATAAGTTAAAATATCAAAAAATAACTTAAAACTTTATGCCAAATCACGATATTTTACCCTGCCAGATATTTCCCACAACTGCTTTATCGTCTTTGAATATACTGTGACATCTTTATGCAATGGACCGACCTTATATGAATATCATATGTAACATATATTTAATTGCAAACACGTGTATACATAAAGTTGCATATGTGGACATTACTCATGTATTCTTTTTAAAATATTTGTTGCACTCCCTACATTAAATTCAAACTGCGGCAAGCGTTCTAATGAACACGTAGGCCTAACTGGAAGAGTTAGAAAAAAAACCGGATGTGGAGACATGAAATTGACAGATGTGGAGATAAGAAATTAACAACTGTGCAGACATGAAATTGACAATTTTTCTCCGTCACTTTTATGAAATGTTACGTATTACATCAGGGCCAATACATTCCACAAAGTGCCACTTCACAAGTTTCTGTATATGTAACGGCTGCCTTTAACAGTACGTAATTTTATGACAGAGTTGACATAGGGAGATAGTATATAGATAGATAAAATCTAGACCAAAAAAAGACATTCACATGTCTCCCCCATAACATCCTGACATCCTGAACAAGGCGACAAAAGGGTATGTGGACGTCAACATGGTGGTCTGAAACGTCCGTGGATGGTGACAGCATTGGTAACGGTTTGACAAGCGAGAGAATAAGCCCAAATAAACGGCCCATTATTTTGCATAATTAGCTGTGTAAACCGGAACACAAGATAGGATCGATTCGGCACGGCAGATGTCTTGCCTTGCCCACGGTGTGAACTTGTTGGGGGGTGCCTATCGCCGTGAGCAATTCACTGGCTGTCGCAACTTCTCTAAGCGACCACCCAATAAATCTGCAAGTTACAAAAGTATCTTAATTTATACGATCACATCCTCGGGCCCAGCGTCCACAAATCGCTAGTTGCGGGTCATATATATGTCAATTGGTCCGTGAAAACATTTTTTCCCACTCTGCTTTGGGCTGTTTGAATTATTTCCACTACCATGTGCATATAATGTGGGTGTGGTCCCCCAGGTTAAGCGTTAACAATGTGTGGTTGATAGGTCGATCTTTTGTGGGCACAGATTTATTAAAGTTAACAAATCACCCGTTAAATGTGTTGTTCACACCGTCCATATGTCAAGAACAGTAAATTATCGTGATTTTCTTTATATGAACACATTGTTTAACTTAATGTTGTTAGAATATATATATATATATATATATATATATATATATATATATATATATATATATATATATATATATATATATTTATATATATATGTTTATATAAAAACGCCGTTTTTTTTTCAACGCCATTAAAAAAATGATTTTTCAGAAATCTTGAATGGGCATCCGAAAATTTATTCGTCATTACGAAATATTTTTGTAGTATATAAATATTTCATATGCATTTTCGTAAATGTATGACACCAAGCCCAGAGGTGACCCTGTCATTTTCATTTTTTATGGGGGGGGGTGCGCTTACATCACTTAGAGCGTACAAATGTATAGGATCATGTTTCGGGGGGGGGGGACCTTACGTTTTGAACAATTCATATTTTTAACTATAGGATAATTTAGAATAATATTGTATATATTTGTGTTTTAAAACAAATAATAAGACTGTGTTTCATTATAAGTATAATTGAAAGCACAGCTGCAACAGTCTGCCTTCGATCAGATATAATAACCTGATAGTCTGGATAAATTATTTGATAAACTATTGGGGGGGAGGGAGAATGATATCTGTGCGATCCATGCATGTATGTGGAGGCAGTAGCCCCCTCTGTCCTCTGCATTCTTCCTACACCACTGTAGTGTTTTACTTCCCCCCCCCCCCCCCTTAAAGAAGAAAGTCTAGCGACAGGTCAGAGTGGCACCACATACCATATATAAAAAAAACTGCTTTGAAAATCTCGATGATTAAACAAATATTTTCGTCATTTTTGACAAGGCATCACCGCTTATACAAGTATGTCGTGTCACTTAGACATAACTTTACTAATAGTTTTAAATATGTTTGTTGAACTTCTAACAGTACCCACCATGCAGGCATATAAAACATAACTGTAATAACTCTACATTCGGGTATTTGTTTGTTGAATTTCTGACTGCATATATAGAAGTATTTCTTCCACGCTTCATGTGACTGACAGCTAAATCCCGCGAGGGGAAGGAAATGAATTTAATGCGCACCATGAAGACGGGGGTTCACTCTCTAGATTGGACATTCACATGTATTCTGTTGTGTTGATGTGTTTATTCTTCACTCAAAGATTTTTTAACTTTACTTTTCTTATAAAACAATGTCGTTGTCCTAGCACGGAGATATACTATAGCTGGTCATAATATGGACGAATATTAATTCCAAGAGGATTTCAAAATCACTCAAGGTAGGACCTATTGGTCTAATTATAATACTTATACTGAGTAGTATTTTCATGCCTAACCGGATCAAATCATTTCATAGCTTACCCATTTAATGTAAAATATCTGTATCTCCAGCCATTCATTGTTTCTTTGGCCTCTTTTTATTGTATCCTCTGGCTGCTATGGTTTTAGCACGGTCCTGCCGCCGCCTCCGCCGCCGCAGATAAATCTTCTCTGTGCAATAACTAAAAAAAATCGCGTATCTTTACCAAACTCGACATGTGCATAGGTATGAATGGGTGAGATGACGAAGTCATTTAAAATGGAGTCATGACCTTTTACAATGAGAGTGACCTGGACCTTGATTATGTCCATTTTTAATGAAAATCACACAAAATCTAAAATATCTCAAGAGAGATTGCATGGTTTCCTCCAAAAATCTAGTTATCCGAATATCTTGGATAGCCTTGTTGTTACGCGAGACTGGTGGCGCCACCTTTTTTTTGTCTTGTTTTAGCGTCTTTTAATACCCCCATCATTGCCACTTTACAGTACTGTGAGCTTTATAAGTCAAAAACTATTGGACAGATTTCTTTCATATTACCTTTAGATCATTGATATATACACAGAGGAAGCCAGAAATCCCATGAATTCTTTTGCAAAAGGAAGGTGATTGGGCACCTTTAAATATCTCAAGAGAGATTGCATGAATTGGTCCAAAAATCAAGATGGCGAAAGATCTTGGACAGCCTCGCCTTGTTCGCGAGACTGGTGGTGCCAACTGGTATCCTTTTCTTGTTTTCGTGTCTTTAAATACCCCATGCAATCATTGCCACTTGACAGTTTTGTGAGCATTATAAGTAAAAAACTAATGGACATATTTCTTTCATATTATGCACGTGCATAGGTATGAGTAATAGGATGGACTTTTTTTAAATTGGGGTCATGACCTTTACCTTGAGTGTGGTCTTGACCAAGAATATTTCCGTATTTGGTGAAAAACAATTGTGGATAAGTGGATAGATGTGTCTTTCTGAAAATCCAAAGGAAAGATGTCAGATGATAAGTTGTCGAAAATGTTTGAACACATGTTCAAGGTCAAGTCTGCAGATATATGGAATTTTTGTGAACCCCATAATTTTTTAAGTACCCTATCTTTTTTCTTCAAATGTTACACATAGATTGTTTCCAACAAGAACTCAGACATGTTTGAAGACTGGTGACCCTGACCCAGCCTCCCATGGTCATTTCTGCGGAAATAGGATTTTTTTTAACCCAACAACTTTTGATGTATGGCATTTCTTTTCCTCAAATTTGATACACAAATTGTTTCCACCAAGATCTCAGACATGTTTGAAGACTGGTGACCTTGAGCTTGATCATCAAGGTCAAATCTGTGAATACTAGTATATAGGATTTTGTTAACCCCATATTTTTGAAGTACTGAATATGTTTCCTTCAAATTTGACACAAAAAAATATTTCTATTTCTAGCTCAGATTTTTTTTCAAGACTAGTGACCTTGACCTAAGTTTTCAAGGTCAAACCTGAAGAAACGTAGGATTTTTGTGAACCCCATAACTTTTGAATAACTGTTTTTCTTTTGTTCAAATTTTATTACGTGAATTGTCTCCACCAAGATGTCGGACAACTTCAAACAGCTGTGACCTTGCCCCAGGTGGCCTTGGCCTTGTCAAGTGTCCGTATATGCTTCTAAAGAAGTGGGAATACTATGGCATCTCTGATGCCAATAAATTTCTAATTTTAGTTAGAGATTCTGATCTATCATTTCATTTTGATCATGTGAAACAGTAAATTGACAGATGTCTTCCAGTTAACTTTTATTGGTTGTTCCATACAATGATGTTTTTAGCCAAGCCACATAGCTTGTAATTTTCCTTGGTAAGCTTTCAGGCCTGAAACTCTTGAAAAGGATTCAATCAGATTAAACAATTTGTTTGCAGGTTCACAATCTTTCATTGCAGCTGTCAAGTCATCTGCATACAAGATATTTTAGCTTTGTTTCATTATTTACATTAATGCCATGTATCTGTTAGTTTTGTTTTATTGTTTCTGCCAAGGATTTTATTGCTATGATAAATAAGTAAGGTGACAGGGGGTCTCTTTGCCGAACCCCTCGCTCAACTAGAAAATGACCTGAACTGTACCCATTCTTAATTATTCAGGAAGAGATATTATTATGAAATGTTTTAACCCATGATACAAAGAATTAATCTGTTTAATACATTAAAAATTAATTCCATTCTAATGAGTCATGAACTTTTTTTTAAATCAATACATCTTTCCCTATACTATACTCCAAAGCATTCATCGCTGGTCCAAGTTTGTGTGTGTATATATATATATATATATATATATATATATATACGTGCGTCTATACACATACACTGTCCATCCTATCTGACCATCGATCCGTTCACGGACTTGATTAAACATGCAGACACACACACACACTCGATATATAATTAAAACTAATTTATTTTGCTACCTACAGGTGTCGAAAAATGTAACCTCTATACGGGCAATTAATTTTATGAACATGATACATGGCTGTTTTAATGCGCCTGTACCATACAAATTACCAATTAGCAGTACTTTACATGGCAATAACCAGCCACAGAAACTATGCCAGGACAAAGAACTGAACGATGAGGTTTTTTTTTTTAGTCTTTTCGGTATCTTATTTTGCAGGTCTGAATGAGACGACATATGGCATCGCGAAGCATCCATTGCTGTGGAAAACTTCAGTGAGTAAATTGATAAAATTATGATGCAGACAATATTGAAAACATCATGTTCACAACTTTTTCATATCTATATATGGTGGCGACCTCTATACCCTACTTGTATTAGTAATCATTGCAGGAAAAATTGTACTGGTCAAGAGACATGGCCTTTGTCATGGATTGCCAGCCTCACTCTAACTATTACATTTTCTAAGAATTTTTTTGACGCTAAACAACAATCAGCAGCTTTAAAATGTAGGTTTTTGAGTGCATATGACCTATAGCTATGACCTATAGACTCTCAACAGCAGGATGGAGATGTTGCATGAAATAGACAGTTTTTTCCTATATTGATTTTACAATATTTCTCGTTTTATTGCGTTTCAATTTAGTTTAATGGATCTAACTGGTTTGCATATTTAAAAATAAATAAATAAACTTTAGTGTGAGGATTGGGGTATACATGTATCTTTAATTATACAGGTTTAATGACGGAAATAATATTTTTAGGCATGTAAATTATTAACAATAGAATTTTAAAACAAATCATGTTCTTTTTTAATTAGGAGAGGGGGGACTATAATTTATACTTAAAATATTGTTATATAATGATATATTTCATTTAGCTTCGTAAACAATATATTGTGCAGGATATCCTGACCGATATATTGATCACATGTTCAATATATTAGTCACATGTTCAAAATATTGGTCACGTGCTCAATGTAAAGTCACTGATTGGTGAATGTTATCATCACTATACATGCAGATTAACTTCCGCAGCAACCTATAGACCAGAAGAACTGTAAGGTCATCAAGGTACAAAACAATAACAATGAAATAAAACATCCAAGAACGTTTCGTACAAAACTGTAACTATAAATTCACCGTTACTATTCTGTATGCAGAGAACTGAAGAAAAAAAAACAGTTAGTGTTATATATTATGTAACATCAGGATTAACCTTATTTAAACAAATGCACCAAAAAGATAGAATAATTGTTTTAATTCCTATAAATTTCTCATTTTTTAGCATAAAGAAATATATATTAATCTAAAAATTTATAAATCGTAAAAGAATATATTGGGTAAGAATTGCTGCGCGAATAAGAAATTAAACATATATTTATCTTTATTATCGCATACTCGAGTACTCATACATTCTCTTATACTGGAGTTTACGACGATGAAATGTGCATAAACGTGTCGCAAGTGTACATTTCTCCGACTGGTCTAAACCTAGACGCTACGGAAGCGCTTTGGAAACTTTATGGTCCAAGGAGACAGCGTATATGAGAGAATTTTGATTTGTTTAAACTTTATTATTGTACAATGAATACTTTAGTCTTGTATTTATATGACAGGACCATCGGGTCGGTACAGGACAGGTGCCATTATCTGTACAAGTTAGGGCCGTGAGGGTACGTTTAGAGTACTACGGTATATCATTTCAAAGCTAGTTTACGGTACTGCGCGTCATTGTCGTCTGCTCGAGTCGCCAGAAAAACATGAAAGCACACTTTGCCTTATTTGTTTATGGAGAAAATACGATCGTATGGGGCGCCTGATAGTTTAACGCAACCATTTAAAAACCCACACCGTAATTTGTCTGACAACAATCGCCCATTCCATGCTAATTTGCTAGTAACTTGCGCCATCAGATTCTATGACTACTAATTTTCTAGGCAGTATTTGATTGTACTAATAACCTATCATGTTCTATAATCGCTTCTGCCATATGTCTACGTGTACATTTTTTGACGCAGACGTCAGTGTTATTATTGTAAAGGATGAATTTAAAGAGTATAGACAACATACAGTTATGTTGGTATCTATGACATATAAAATGTCTACATGTATGCTCGAAAATATAATTATGTATAAAATATGTTCTTAAAACCCCATGTGTGGTCTCCTACTATAAACGATATAAGACAATCACATGTACCATAAACCTTATATATATCTATATATATATAAGAGGGCACCGGGACATAAGGATAAAAAGAGAAATATATACAGAGAACGAAATTTTAACATGTTACGAATAATAATGAACATGGATAAAATAAATATTTTGCCTTTTATTGTTTTGCACAGATGAAATTTGTCTAAATAATATAACATTTTATATATTTGACAATTTCATTTAACAAATCTAAACCTTCAGTCGTTGCAATAAGGAATTCAGGATTATGGAATCATTTAACCTAAATATAGACGGTCTGATTCATGTAGAATGGTTACTACATAGAATCGGTCATATAACAATTAAGACTGTATAGGTCAAACTAGTAATGAAGTGAATGATTTTCAAAATCCCCCGCTGTTGGTGTAATAACACCAGAGTCCATCAATTTCTGCCTGGTCACTTGCCGCACGTGGCCTTACATAGGTATTACCTAACAGTTACGAGACTGGGACAGTAAATATAGCAACGTAAGTCTGCAGGACAGGTGACCCCTTCATTTATACAGGTACACCGGTCAATTAACTTACCTACGACCGTTATTAATCCAGTGTAGAAATTAGGTGTGCCTAACAATTTATTGTGGGCTATAGAATACGATCACGGTAGCCTGGGTCTTATTTTATATACAACTCACGGGGTTGTCCATTTTAGAAAAGGTCTTGATTTCAGGGGACATCCCTCATCAAAGTATACCGCCACCTGTTCTAATGCGCTGTCTCATTTGTGCGCATGCGTAATATTGCGTAACTAGTGGCAACAATGTATGTAAAGAGTCTGTAAAAGGATCACGCTTCCCCCTCGCGGGACCACGAAGATGGAATCGAGATAAACACAGGTGCTAAAATGTCCACTAATAGGTCGATTTTACATTGGCGATACAATTGATATACTGGATGTGTCTCCTTATATAATTAAATAATCATATATATATATATATATATATATATATATATATATATATATATATATATATATATATATTCTTTAAGCCTACATAATATATTCTGCAAATTATGCTATACACATTACATTACACTATACATTCATGTTAATATTTTGCATTGGATGTTTTGAAAATTGGTAATAAAATAGAAACTTGATTTGTTCTGTAAGTGAACATATTTACCTCTGCATGTATGTAGTTGAATGCATGTTAATAACAAAGCAAAACAAATTTCTTCCTTCCGCGTTAAACGACATTTCTTTCATTTTAAGATACACATTTACCAGTTGAAGGAAATGTATACGGTGAGAATTTGAAAATATATTTATTTAATGCGATTTCATTTGCATTATAGCCATTTGCATTATTTAATTCCTGAAAAATGTGTAAACTGAAGGGAGTTTACGATTAAGCTTATGTTTATATAATACAAGCATAAAACATGTGCGTATCAGAATAAATTAGAATCCAGTACCGAAAAAAAATTGCATGAATGGAACTGCATGCAGACTGAACTGAAAGAAATAAAAATGAAATGATTTTGAATTGAACTGGAATTCAAGTCATTTTTTAAGGGGGAGGGTGAATTTTAACTAAATTGATAAAAAAACTTACTCACAATTTTATGAGGCTTTGCTTATTAGAAGTTGCTCTTCCCTCATGCTGGGCATATAATTTAATTTTACAGACCAGCCATGCAAGGTTTATATTATAGTCAAATGCTGAAGAAATACTGCTACTGGTATACGGGTTTTATCAGCAAACTATTTCCACTGAAATGAGTATGTTATGAGAGTTGAACTTTATTTAATTGCGGATGATTTTTTTTTAACTGGAAAAAAGGATTCTGAAAGAATTTGAATTGAAATTCTTTTTTCAGGACATAGAATTGAATTGGAATTTAATCCTATTTGAAGCAGATCGGAATAGGCCAAAAGTCTATATAGCATGTATATATAGTTTACACATTTAATTCCTGTGCATGTGTATTCAAGCCTTCAGCTAGGTAGCTTGCCTGAAATTTTAAAATTAACTTTATGATGTGGGCGGAGCGCAGGATATAAAACGTAGTAATAAAGGGCTAATATGAGACGTCCTGTCAACAGCAGTGGCGACATGTTGTCGCCATCCAGTAAGATTTTATATCCCAGCTGGCCAGTTTAATAAATGCAGAGGCAAAAATTCTCATTACAGCAGGCATCTTTCTGGAGCCAAATAGAAGTATACGGCAACAAACTGATCAACTTTAATGTCACCGCGGAACTAATGTTTTGTTCCACATGAATTTGAATTAGTGACAATATTTTTGGTCCATTATGTTTTGATAGCTTGAGCCTGTTACTATTTGGCACATAAATTTTAACTATGTTCCATATATGATGCTAAAACTAACATAAAATGGTTTGGTTATAGCCTTTTAATTTCTGAAAGAGTTTGTTCAATTTCTTACTATATATATATATTAAATTCTATACATAAAATATTCTGCAAATTATGCTTTACACCTGTCACCTGTAATGCATGAAGAACCTGAAATGTCAAATTTATAGATTGAAGACTTATAATGTATAATAATAGCCCATGATCCCTGAATTGATCGATATAACACAAAGGATATATTTAAATATTTAGTGTGATTTATTCTATGAAATCAGTTTGCAGTATTTTAGAATAAAATAATGACTTATCGAAAATACTAAATTGGAATGATCTATCGTAAAGCGTCCTTTTTTGAAACAACTGCATGGTTATATATACTACGTACTCGGAAAATGTCTTACGAAACTTGATTCCTCTTTATTTGTATAATTATATATATATGAGAGATTACTGACATCGAAGTTTTATTTCAAATGTCCTTTCATGCAATAATTGTGTATACACCCCATAATACTTATTTAATTAGGATTGGATGGTCAGCTGAGAACAAGACAATTTTATTTTAAGCACACAGGCAGCTGTCATATATACCGCTTGTCAGTCATGCACCTAGACTGTCAACCTCACGCCTGGAAAGCATTAATTGGTTGGCGACATTTTGCTCTTATATAAATTGTGAATGATATATAAGGAGGAGTTTCATGGTTCAAACAATTAACTCAAAAAGTTATTTTTATCATTGTATAATCACAACAGTGATGTAGTCGAGTCCGAGTGCAAGTCCAAGTCCAAGCCATGCACTCGAGTCAAAGTCCAAGTCCGAGTCCATGAGATTCGAGTCCAAGTCCGAGTGCTTGAGATTCGAGTCCAAGTCCGTGTCCTCGGACTCGGGTTTGGACTCAAGTCTGGACTCGAGTCCTACATCACTGAATCATAAACAATTTAATCAGCGATCAATTATCAAAGTATATTGTAAATATTATAAAACAAAATTAAAGCGGTTACCTGTGCACTGGATGCAGAGCCTATATATTATAGAAGGCAGAACTAATCCTTGTCCTATACAGAAGGTATCGTGAAGAGATTATGTATATATAGTGGTGTTGGTAATGTCTCTCAAAATGTGCGACTCCCAAACATTTCCATGACTCCAAGTGTACAATGGTATATAGGAACACGTTTCGGGGGCGGGGGGGGGGGGCACCTTACGTCATAAACTAACTATATTAATAACTAGGATACTTTAAGATAATATTGTATCGTTGTGTTTTCACAAAATTTCAATAGACTTTATTCAATTATAAGTATAGTGTTTTAATTCACTGATCGGGCCATAAATACATATATGCATATATGTTACCCCAACAAGTGTTTGCATTCATTTATATTCGGCCCATATTCCGAGTTCAATCGGGTATATATGTGACTGCACATTTTTGAATATTCCTAGAAGTCTTTTCTGGATCCTGATCAGTATACCCGAAATCACACCAAAACCTAATCGATTCTTCACTAGGTCATTCCTGCGGTGCCCTAGCTGAAAATTTCATACAGGAATCTATCATGATTGCGTGCATGGGTTGTGAACAAATACACAAAGCAAAGCAATAAAAAAAAAAGAAACCTAAAAATCAGCTGTTTTCAGCAAGACATCTAAAATCATAGGGGATAATATAAAATGGATTTCCGCGTACTCCAGGGTAATCTGAAACAGATTTTATAGTTGACATAAAAGTGATGTAAAAAATGAAATAAAATCAATTTTGAATATTTTAACTATAATTTAAAACATGATTTTTGTTATGCAGCCTTGGTCTTCTGGAGAGTGTAGCAAAGATGAATGTTGGTGTACATTGTGGTTATGGGCCCGATTAAGAAATTACGGAAATAACGTTGTGAAGACGAAGCAAAAGATATATATAGTTTCGTGTATAACCAAAATAGATGGGCAATGTATATATGCACCACTCCTTGACCAGTGATGGTCATTAGGATATACCGGGAGGGAGGGCCTTTTCTCTTCTTTGTCGTAAGGGGACGGAGCGGAGGGGGGGGGGGGTCATAGGGGAGGGGTGCTTATTTTCCTCGGGTGCCTGTAGATATATCTCAATATACAGTTAATCTTGAATAGGTACTTGAATTGATTATGTTATACTTAACGCAGCCCATGCACTTAAGGATTATTTTTATGTTGTAAGGCCTGTGCTGGGGTCCCCGTACAAAATTTGCTTTTGAAGAGGAAACGTCACGTTTTAGCGACACAGTGACTTTCGGGAAAACTGCGTTGGTCCGTCAATGAGAGAGAGAGAGAGAGAGAGAGAGAGAGAGACAAAGAGAAAAAAGAGAAAAAAGAGAAAGACTCTGGCGAACATATGCACTTTTACAGCCTTATTTTCCATCTATATGGCCCCTTTGGTCGTATTTAGAGCAGAATATAAAATACCTACATTGAACAAGTTACTGGCCTGCCTGAACCTCGGGCGAGCAAATCATCGGTAAAAGTCATCAAAACGTCACGTGGGACCTGTTTTACTCCCCGCTGTGACAATGTCAGCTCCCCCTCAACGCATGCTCAATTTGTAAAGCCTCATAACCCCTAAATATAGCTTGTTATATTGCATAAAAGGAGCATATGCCCAAGAGAACTCGTTATATTAAACGGTTGCTCATGTTTGTAGTCTTATTTTATTAAAATGATCTGCGTTAGAAAAAAAAGTGATCAGACCAAATTTATAAAATGATCAATACTTATATAATGCAAAACAAAGCCTATACATGTATTTTGCTTCATTATATGAATAAATATGCTTCTCCGTGCACATACAAAGTCTTCATCTTATACCTGATTTTGTTAATTTATTAAGAGACATATGACTGAAGGTTAAAAAAATTCATTCAATTTTTGAAGTGATTCGTTGGAAATGCAATTAAGTAGACCTGGACGTTGAATTATTTTATATGTCTTTTTTCGGCATGTCAGCATGATTCATGTATACAAGATTCAGTACAATTATGGGCACTATATATATATATATATATATATATATATATATATATATATATATATATATATATATATATACATTTAGATGGAAATGGTATACGAGAAAAGTCGGTTCGCTGACCGAAATTGAAAGATCGTGGGTTCGATTCCCACCGTCAGTGAACCGACTTTTCTGTTTATATACCATTTCCATCTATATACAATGAACCAGCATGGCTATTCATAAATATATATATATATATATATATATATATATATATATATATATATATTCACTTATATATTCACTTATTTATTCATATAGTTCTTGAGGAAAATGAGACTGTAAGTTTTTGGAAGTTCATATGGATGTATGGTGCATGTTTTCAGTCTAAGTGAATCAGTTTGGGAATTTAGACTTCACAGTCTGACTCCATGTAATATAGAATATCGGCAATATTAATGGTGATAACATGCATGTAGCACATATTAGTACTTGATTGTGTGGAGGCCACAACTTCTTTATGGTGTATATATGTTGCGCGCCATCTGCCGATCTGACCCATCTTAAAATGGGTCTGACCCAATAACCGATATTGGATATTGTGTCGCCAATCTTATGATGGGTCTGACCCAAAACCGATCGCAAGTTGGGCAGACCCATTTACCGACACCCAATATTTGAGAATCGTATTTCGAAAAGGCGAGATGAATCAGACCCAATTAACAACCGATATCGGTTAGATCTTAAGATTGGTCAAACCCATTTACCGATCCCCAGTGTATTGGGATTAGGTTAATAGTCATGCATTTATTTAATATTAATATATCAAATACTACTATATTATATATATGAAATAATTTTATTTTATCAGTCCATCAAACCAAGCTGTACTAAAGGTGTTTATCCGTATAGATAAGGGAATCATCTTTCATATAATTGTTTTTATATATTCAAAACTGTTTGCATGCATTGGTAGATTACTATTATCGGTATATTTTATATATACCAATATGCCCGGCAGGTATGGTCGTACAGCTACACACTTGTAGATTTATATACAGATTGATCGTAATTCTGTATTAGTCCTACACGAGCAGGACAAGAATAGGGGTCAACTGATTTTTTTTTTTTAAATTCTCGTTGTTCCATATGTAGAAAGCTATAAATCCTAGAGTTTTCACGCTTTCATACTTTTCGGGATTTCTGCACGCATGGTGAGAGTAACGTTAACTCGACACGTATAGGATCATTTGTCAATGTTCCGTTTGACGACGACAGATCCTTCGATTGCACACGACACTAATCCTGCGCAGGGAGCCGGGGCCCCTTGTCTAATGTCCTGTATAATTCTATAAGCGTCTCCCGCATTGATTTACTTAAGGTTAATCAGTGGTAATTATCTGCTTACAGTCATGATTAATGCGAGCCTTGGTGTTTCATCATTTCCCTCGTTCTGCCATTGTTCTCCAAGGGGAGCTATTGATGCCATAGCCGAGCTGACACGTGATTATCATAATTATCTGCTGTTCCTGATAAAGCTTACTCTTCTTCCGTTGTCATGTATCACAAGACAATCTACCTGAAGGGTTGTTCATGCGTTTCATTCACAAGATCAAACATTAAATCATAGAATTACAATTATAAACTCATAAACGTTTCCTTTTACGAATCATTACAGAGTTAATTAATATTTTTACGAAAAGTATAAGCATGAGTTTTCATGGTCACTCAAGGGCTGGATTTTTTTTCAGTTAGAGAAATCCAGGAGACGCACATCGAGGAACATGCACCTATAAGTAACAGGGGCGTATCCAGCATTTAGGAAAAAAAAAGGGGGGGGGGTCCAGGCGGCAACATTTGGTCTGAAACCCTTAAAAAAAGGCTGCGGCGACAGCAGAAAGGGGGCGAGTGAGCGGACCCCCTTGACCCCCTCCCCCCAATTCGCTTCTAAGTAACTATTGCATGGTTTAATGACAGATGTCAAATTAAATTTGGATAATTATTTTACCCCATGTCTTATAATATGGCATACATTTAAGTTAAACGTTGTATAAATTTTTGTTACCTAGATTACTGGACAGAAAATTCATAAAAAAAGTAAAACGCACTTGAATAATAATAATAATCATCTGCATCAGCATCATCACTGCACTTATAAATTTGGCATCGGTCATATATCAATGAAATGCTCCATGAATGTATACATAATGTTCAGTGTATATATCAAATATAGTCCACTGGTGAAACAATGTCTATATTGAAATAATATATATATATATATATATATATATATATATATATATATATATATATATAAGTATAGCGTCAATATATAGTCAACACATTGACAACATACATGGGATAGACAACATGTGGGTAAACTCTAAATGCATGCACCGAATGCACTCTCCGCCCTGCATGCAGTGTGCGCATGCGTGATTCTGTGGTTACTATATCGGGCTGATTATCCCTGGTTCATATTTAATCATACACTCATTTACTAGCTCAGTCATCCGGTCTGCCGGATCAAGGTGAATAAAAATCTCATTGTCTCAAGCCCCGGTTTAACTCTCTTTTGAACTCGCAGGAATCGATAGATTTAGTTTCGGATTATTATCTTAATTAATCATGCAGCAGAACGGTAGTAGTCATTATTCTTTTTTTTTTTTGCCTCATACGAGTAATAATGCTCTCAGGAATGTGTCATTGATGAAAGCTGCACGTGAAGTGCATGTGCGTGGCATAAATCATATTAATTATATAGCTTCCGTGACAGTAAAAATAAAGGATTACTTATAGAAAAATGATACACTATCCATATATGTTAATAACATATAATGCATGCAGTATGGAAAGAGGTCATTCAGATACGTGTACTCTTCCGTTGTCCTCTGCTGTAACAATCTTCCTCAACATATAAAGGATGTTTCAAGTGTGCAATGCTTTAAAAGACTTTTCAGTTGGCATATTATTAGTCATTGTCATCTTCTGTGGTGTTCACTTTATGTTTAAATTCTCAATTATCTAGTCTGTTACCAATTAATACATATTCGAAGGTTATGTTTAATAATTATGAACTGGGTATTTAATCTTATAAAATTTGGAAAAATAAGTGGAAAATAGATGTATAGAAAAGTTATAAGGCATTGAATACATTTTTAGTTCAGTATGTTAATTAAGAATAAAAGAAGAATAAAAAAATATATTACAGAAAATAGCTAGCATGATCATGCAGATAATAGCTTATAGGGGTAATATGTTAAGTGAAAACCTAATAGAATTTAAATGGGATTAATGCAAGATACTAATAATGTCATGAGTATATAGAGGAAACCGGTTGATAAATTTCACTATAAGTGCTGCGTTGTCTTCTTCCAAGAAACTTAAATAAATCATTTTCTTTCAAATAAATTCACAGGTTTGCATGCATGATATTTTCCAATGTATCTAAATGTTAAAAAAACTGGGTGACAATTAAGCTGATTACTTTAATAAACAATTAATATAGTGTCGGGGGCCACAGTATATACAGCGGTATGCAGTGTAGCTAAATGGTTGAAAATTGACATTAAAAAATGCCCCTATTAACGCCCACCTTTACGATGTGATAAACAAACACCTGTCCAAAGTGGTATGTGGCGCGGTGTGGGTTTTTCCTTTCATGTATTACCTCACTACTGTGAGAATTCAAAATATAATTTGCTATGTTCTTTTCTTTTGTGTGTTGCCGCGTCTGCTTTACGTGTGAAAGATGGGGAAACGTGAACTATCATCATTGTAAAATTGCGGCGATGCTGTCTGCGTTCTTCGTTATCATCAGATCTTTCGATTAATGTCATGACAAATTTACCGTATCCTGACCTCCCGTGTGTCCGTGTGACAGCCGCCTGTCATAGATAAGTCTCTCAGTAAAAGACAGCTTTCTTTATGTCCGTCTTTTGTAAAAAGTTTAGACGTTTAGGCAAAGTATACCATCTATATTATAAATCTCCATAAATGTCCGCGCCCACCGACTACGATCGCTTTCATGCATGTACAAATGTTGACAGATATTTGATGAACACGTGTTACCCGCGTCATCCACGAATATATTTAAATATTTACCATATATATATATATATAATCATGTATTTTTGTATATATGTATATAATATGAATAATTTAATTGGATAATTGGATAGTAGGATGGATCATTCTCAAAATTCAAGGAAACTGCATTCAACACATTTCAGTCCATTTTTTTATTATTTAGGGGAAATATTTCAGGAAATATTCAGTAAATATATATATATATATATATATATATATATATATATATATATATATATATATATATAAATGACACATTGGTATCAATTCTCATATGTATGAAACGTTTTTAATATAAATATAATATATATAATATATATCCTTTTCATTAGGTTTGAGTGAAATATGATTAAGTGATTTTAAAATGTAAAAACAAGCATACTTTGATAAGAAAATGTTAACGTAAATATACTTGCGTAAACAGATAAAACAAAACTATAATTATAGAGTTGTTGCATTTAAAAGAGAAGTTATGGATTCATCACAAAAATAAATTATAATATATTATCATTAAAGTGCAATAACGTACTTTATATAAATATGCAAGTGTTTCTTTTAATATATATATTTTGCGGTGCTTACATGAGTCTTTCTTTCGCATTTCCTTCTTATACTTTTATACATGTATTTTTTATATACAAGTATTTTATAAAAGAAAACCTTTTTTTTCGGGATTTCAGTTGGATTTTCAGATCGATTTCATATACAGAGGTTAACATATTTCGGACAAATACAGCCATAAAGATTATATAAATTACACCACGAGATTAAGTTATTCATTTTAACAGGGCTAAGATTTCAATTTGTATTCTTTTAATGACTAATTCATTTAAGTCCTTTCCTAAATGGCTTGTTGTTTGTCGATTTAACTGTTATTTTTTACCATTATTTAAAGGTGACAATTAACCGTAAAGAAATGTAGACTTTAGCAACAGCCTTATACTTTTTGTGTCATTTGTTTTTCTCATAGATATCCTCGTATTACAATTAAAAAGCATAGCATGGTCACATATACGAGCCGAATAATTTTCCTGTACCCTAGTAAATTTCGGTTCACCGTATCCACTGTCAATATATACACTAAGCAATTGACAGAGAACATCTCTTCTGCCCTCCCTGCGGTGTGACAGGCAGTTAAGCCGTTCCCTGCGGGTTCACGCGCCTTCTGTCTATCGCGGTCTAACAGCCACTTCTCAGCAGGATCTCGTGGCGTTGACGTCTCGCGATGACTCCCTATTCTCCAAACAGATTGTATATTTGTGTCTGTTTATCCAGCAAGAGCGCATTACTGACAGGACAATTGCTTTTTGATAAATGTCCGCATGTTTCGAGCCTGCACTTTGGTTTGCTAAATAGCCCGACATCACGGCAGAAATCGTCTTCTATCGGTTAGCAAGTAATTCGAACCTACCCGTTGCTAGGGTCGGTGTAACACTATTCTACCGGGGGAGAACTTCAAGCAGTAAAAGTGACAATCTGCGGTCGGTAGGCTCATTACGAGAACTGAGAAGAAACCCCCTTTATATTGTTTTTATTCTGTTCGGGTATAGATTTCATCCCCAGGGAGGCACAAGATAATTATCTCTTGCTGCGAAGAGAAAGAAATATGCATGGTGTTAGCTTCTAATTATCTCCATTTCACGCCAAACACTATTTGTGGGAAGCATTAACTATAGCCTCGTTGTGAAAAAAGGATGTCGTTTGACCTTAAATAAACTATGTATATTTGAATCGACACACGTGAATATGTGCGTCCGTAAATTCGCCGGCTGCCCTTGATGACTTGAGACGTTTCTTCAATTTTTTTTTTTTTTTTGGTGGAGGTACACGCCTCCATTTTTTAATGCTAACTTAACCACGTATATGTACATCTGCAGAAATTCGTTCCGGTTTCGGACTACGTGACAGGGCAGTATCTCACGATTCCTCTTATTTTATATCCTGGCGTCAACCAGGCCCGGTTACTACTGCACCTGTTGGCCCTGGGTGCGTAATCGTCCCATTGCTGGGTCATACCGTTAGGCACGACCTTCCCATTAAGCCTGCAGACCACTACCCCTGGGTGGAGGCCGACCGTGAAAAATCTCACCGCCTCGGCTGAGATTCGAACTCATGATCTCCCGGCTTTGAGTCGTGTGCTCTACCTCTATAGGCCCTGAGCCACAGAAGCCGGTGAGACGTTTCTTCATTACCCGAAGGTGGAAGGTAGTGGTGTGCCAATTATTCGATTATATCGATGATTGTTCGTTTTCTTTCATAATCGGTTAAGCTGTTTGTATTTTTATATAGTCGATCTTACACATTCATGGATGCACATATAGAGAAGTTATATTATAAAAAATTATTCTATAATTCTGTCAGAGATATAAGAAAGATGAGACACAAAGTATAGTGAACAACATTAAGACTGATCCTTGTGCTGTGAACAAGCATCAACAACCTTACCGCTGTCATGGCCTTTAAGCGCGGTGTCAGACTTAATTGACTTGCATGGTTAGTATTTTAGGTATAATCCTATGTATAATTCTTTAAAGCATATTTTACGGTAATATAGCAGATACATAAAATAATTAATAATTAATCAATGAACGATGATTTATTCTTTCAATCACCGAACCTGATTTCACAACCAAGTCAAGGCACTATTTGATGGTTACATTTATTATGCATTATATTGGTCTTTAGTTAATATTACACGTACCCTCAGGTGGGCCAGGAAACCAAAATATATAAAGATAACAACACTATGTGGGGTTTTAAAATACAGCAACAGGGAACGGAATTTTATACACAAGAAAAGACGTATATATGTTCTCGTATTGTATAATGGTACTTTGTACGTTCACTTTGTATTTAGACCTTGCCCCGTACTCGGTTGTCGCACTGCCCGGCCAATCGTTATGTTGGCATACAGGTGGTCTGGACGTGTTGGGTGTTTCAAATGTTTATTTTCGGCATGAAAAATATTCAGATAAATCTGGTGTTTAGTGCTTTCATGAGAAGGCAAATACACTTTGACCTTGTATAATATGAAATGTTATTAATAAAATACATTTTGATGTTTGCAACCAGCGATGTTATACACTTTACTTAATCAAATATATCCTCTTACAGTTGATGATTAACTGGGAAAAGACATATATGAATAAATATGGTTGAAATTTACTCGCGTTGTTTCATTTTTATCCACAGAAATTGTTTTAATCTTTTAATAACATTCAATGGTTCAAATCTTCACGGTGCAAAAATAGTAACAGGAATAATAGCGAAATCTATATTTATATCAATTACAATTATGAAAACAACAACAATAATAATGATAATAGAAATAATAATAATCTTCAAAAAGTTTAAGGGATTTAAAAGTTAATATCATTATTGATTTATTATAAAATAATTCTAGACGCTTTGCCCATTAAATTCCTTTCATATTATCACTGAAGAAATAACGTATATAACATTTCTGTAAACCGATTAAGAATACATTAAACTGTCTTTGCCACATTGACCAAATATTCCCCGTTTTTGCCCTTTATTCTTTGACGACATATTTTTGGTGTGTCTGAGCCCGGCCAGTGTTTTTACGTCTGTCACGGATGCTTAGGCCTATAGCATGTTTATCACTGTGTTCATGCCGAGTAAATGTACTAAGGGAAGAGCTGGTCCCCATATAACCGCCCAGACAAAGGGGAAGCCAATATATACACCGTCGTAAATGCCAGAGTTCCCAATTCTTTGGTTTTCTAGAGCCCATCAGAATTCAGAATAATGGCAAGTTAATTATGTAGGGGACGGGCAAATTTGACCTCTGTTTTCAGCTGGTAATGCTACTGTTACCAGTCTACGCGTCGCAGGTGTAATATTTACAGCCTAAAGATTCCTAAATGACAGACAAACGCAGATATATTGCGCAAGTCTACATCGTCATGCGCAATAAAACGCTGTCCAGATTCCTGTATACTGGAGACGGGGCTTAATTGTTTCTCGTGGGATAGGTGTACGCTGCATGGGCGTCGTTATGGTGCCCATTTAGGCCAAAGGTCATATATTAAAAGCACAGTAGCCCCATGCAAAGGAACTTTTCTTTTCCTATATATAAATTTCACAGGAACTGCAATATCATTACTTAAATTGAAATCCCTTTCAATTCTTTTCCAAACCAACTCTAATGCAGAAGTCGCAGATCACTGTCATACACAGTTATGTATAACGGATCACTGAAATACACATGACGTATGACGGCTCATGACTTAATGTTTAACACTGATCATACATATGAATTAACTTTTTCTCTGTTTATTATTCAAAGCCTACATTAATAAATATCCAACCGCTATTACTTGTATTGATTTTATCTTATTTTTATTTATTTATTTATTATTATTATTATTAATTTTATTATTATTATTATTATTATTATTATTATTGACAACTCCTTTATATTTTAATACGTAATATTGAATATGGCTTTTTCATCATACTAGTCGTCTTTATGCTTTTCCCTATGCCTGAACTACACATACATATACATATATAGTAAAAACTGTTATATACAGTTATATTTAGTTACATATCGTTGTATATCATTATCTGTTATTATTTATTTTATTTGTCATTATTTATCGTTATACAATATTAAAATTTATAATATACAATATTATTTGTTGTTATTATTATTATTGTTATTATCATCATCATAATTATTATTATTATTATTATTATTTTATTATTTTTATATTATAATTATAATTATTATTTTTATTATTATTATTATTATTATTATTTTTATTATTTTTATTATTATTATTTTTATTATTATTAACAACTATATATCTGTATGTTATATAAACATAACCAAGCTAGCCATGTACCATTCTTGCTATATATGCAGAACAATAAAACAATAAACAAACAGACCCATGCCTGTCTTCACCTCGTTTCTCACTGGTCGATTTGGGTGGCTCGCCCGAGGCGCCTCTCCCTTCAGGCGGTCGTGCCAACCACTTTGCCGCAGTCTAAAGTCCACAAAAAACAAGCCTTCTTCAACTAAAACAACTTTAAAAATCCATTTTATTATCCGTATTATTACCAAGAATAATTGTAGCCGCCTTTCTTTTATCAGTATTCCAATAAATATGATTATTATTGTGATAGGTATTAATAGGAACTGGCGCCGTGCACCTCCCGGTGAATACGGACCTCACATTGAGAAGATCGTAAAAGGGGTTGTTTACCCGGACACTAATGTGTATTAATGTACCATTATGTAAATAAATATACTGTTTCTATACAGGATGTACAGGCAAGTACAACATAAAACCAGATACGATCAACCATATTAGGTTTATAGAAATATATACGCAAATATATAAAAACATACAATTGTACATATCGTCTCTAAGAGATATTTCACAACTGTATAGATTGAATCATGTATAAACAGTCAGTATAAAAAATTGGTAAATATCCATGCATAAACCCTCATATCTTTTGTCAACATGTATTATTTTCTTCTAAATTTGTTGTAATTTTAAAAAGCAACTTATACTTTAAATAAACATCCGTATTATGACAACACTTAGTGTGTGTTACGTAATAAATAAGAATTTGTGATATTAGATTTAATTTTCAAATCTCTTTGTTCATGCATACTATAGTACCTTTTTGCATATTTTTTTATTAAATAACATGTAATCTATATAGACAGTTATTTTTTTTAAATTGAATTTCAATAAATGGTACATACTATATAGTACATTGATTGCTTATTTTTTTATTTGAATTATGGTAAAATCTGAATAAATATTATTCTGTGTGTGATTAGTAAATGTTCAAAGCATAAATTATCATAAATTATATATACAACATTAAGGTCACCTTTAGGTCAAAACGGAGGAAGGTATTTTCATATACATGTATATAAAAGATACAGAGGAAAAAATAGCAATTCGTTCATACATCCAGAAATATATATTAAAGGTTACATAAAAATATAGAAGCTGATATATTAAAGTCATTGTATTTTTCAAAATTAATATTGGCTTGATTACAGCAACAGGAGTATGCGGTGCGCATATTATATATGTAAGAGTGTGATGAGGCATATTAGAAAGTGCAACCTCTAATTCCCTACTAGTGTTAGTATGGCGATAAGCCTATTATTCTATTAATCAGGTATTAATGCTATTCTAATAACGATAGATTAAGACCAAATTATCTCCCCAGCCATTCTTAAAGCGTCATTTAGACATCTTCAGCCACGTTTTAGCCAGGAGTTCTTAACAAAAGCCCTTGTCTGAGCCTACATCCAGATGGTCCGGTCTGAGGTGTGACGGGTGGTCAGTGCTGACCATCCCTCTCGCCACCTCGCGGGGTCAGAAGGCGCCTGCACCTCACAGATTCCGATGTAATAGTCTTAACCACGTGCTAGTGGTCACTTTAACCCTTGGGGATAAGCAGAGAGGTGGCACACGCTTATAGAAATCCCATATGACGCTATGTGTCCCACATGTTGTACAAACAGACAAAGATTTCTCTGTCTGTCTCTTTCGTTGCGTTTGTCTCTTTCTCTCTGTGTGTCTGTTTGTCTCTCTCTCTGTGCCGAATTGTTTGTCTATTTCTCTCTCTGTCTTTCTGTCTCTTTCTCTGTCATTCTCTCTCCTTGTCTCCTTCTCTGTCTATCTTTCTGTCTATCTCCCTGTCTGTTTTTCTGTCTGTTTGTCTCTTCCTCTTCTGTCTTTTCTCTGTGTATGTGTCTGTCTGTCTCTTCTGTGTGTGTCTCTTTCTGTATGTGTGTCTGCATGTCTATTTCTGTGTATGTATATATATATGTCTGTTTCTTTTCTCTGTCTATGCCTGTCAGTCTGTCTCTTTTTCTGTCTGTTTCCTTCTCTGTCTGTCTTTTCTCCGTGTGTCTGTCTCTTTTTATTTGTGTCTGTCACTGTCTGTCTCCTTCTATGTCTATGTTTATCAGTCTCTGTCTCTGTCTGTCTCATTTTTCTGCCTGTTTGTCTCTGTCTTTTTTCTGTTTGTCTGTCTCTTCCTCTGTCTGTTTTCTGTCTATCTTTGTCAGTCTCTGTCTCTATCTTTTTCTGTCTCTTTGTCTCTTCCTATGTCTGTCTTTCTCTGTGTATGTGTCTATCTGTCCCTTATGTGTGCGTTTCTCTTTCTCTGCGTGTGTGTCTGTCTGTCTCTTTCTGTGTCTGACTGTCTCTTTCTCTGTCTGTGTTTGTTGTCTCTTCTCTCTGTGCGTCTGCCTCTCTTTTTCTGTGTTTGTCTGTCTCTTTCTCTGTGTTTGTCTGTATGTCTCTTTCTCTCTGTGTGTCTGTCTGTCTCTTTCTTTATCTGTGTCTCTCTGTCTCTTTCTATGTGTGTGTCAGTTGTCTCTTCTCCCTGTGTGCCTGTCTGTCTCTTTCTCTTTGTGTGTCTGTTGTCTCTTCTCTCTCTCTCTCTCTCTCTCTCTCTCTCTCTCTCTCTCTCTCTCTCTCTCTCTCTCTCTCTCTCTCTCTCTCTCTCTGCCTGTCTCTTTCTATGTCTCTCTGTCTGCCTCTTTCTCTGTGTGTGCCTGTTGTCTCTTTTCTCTGCATGTGGGTCTGTCCAGCTGTCTTTTTCTCTTTCTGTGCATGAATGTATATCTACATGTCTCTTTCTCTATGTGTTTGTCTCTTTCTCCACCTGTTTCTGTCCCTTTCTATGACTTTCTGTCTGTCTCTTTCGTTGCGTTTGTCTTTTTCTCTCTGTGTGTCTGTTTGTCTCTCTCTCTCTCTCTCTCTCTGTGCCGAATTGTTTAGCTGTCTTTCTTTCTCTCTGTCTCTCTCTCTATGCATCTCTCTCACACATATACACACATACATGCAGACACACATGTCCCTATTTTTATTAATTTATAATGTGTCATATCAGTTTATAATACAATTTTTTCAGAGACATAATAACGTTTATATACCTATCGCCTTAGATATCATCCACTCACAATAGCTAAATACATTTAATCAATAAAAATTTGACAGGAGATGAGTCACTTTGTAAAAACTACAATTCTTTTTAAAGTTTAAAGCACAGCTTTTAAAGCAACAGGGCGAGGCTGAATCTAGCCTAAGGGGGTATAAAATGGACAATATAGGACAAATTATACCCTGGGTAAAAACTAGCCTGGCCCCTTTCATACCCCGGGTATAGTTTGGACTGTATATATAGGCTATATATTATAACCGGGTATACAACCAATTATTCTGGACTGCTACACCGGCACTGCGCCCTGTTTATTGAATGAAGACGGCTTATGAAGAAAACAACACGTCATCGGTATATGGGTAAAACGGTGGCGGTCTCTCGCGGCTTCTTGCTTGGCTTGGTGGCATCACGTCTATCGGCTCCATCAAAATAAAAAAAAAATACGCTAAGGGCGCACGCAGGGTTGAAGTCTTGACTACAGTAACCTGTAGCTGCTCGGGAAAGCAAAAACATCTTAAGTCAGTGAATGAAGGCGAACGTATAGCCTCATGGTAGGCGTGCATGATGTGTTATTACGAAGCCTCTTAAATGACCCAGAAGTTATCACCTGCCCTTAAGACATTTGAATTCAAATCTCTTACAGATCTTATCAATGTTTCGCCGTTCTGCCGTTGCGCTATATATCTAACGGGGTTTGAGCCGGGGACCGTCAGGATGTAGTCGTTCTACATTGTGGATGCAAATGTGTCTTTTTTTCCTTCATACATATATATGTAATTTAGCTGATTATAGAGAAAATGATTTCTCTCCGATAAGTCGGTTTGAAATTTAAGAACCATATTAACGTTATATAAAAAATGTTGTTTCTTTATCCAATCATGCACGTCACATGCACTAACAACCTATAAACATGAGCACAAGAATTTTTTTCTCCTGTTTCTGCATATTTATAAGGTAGATGTCCTTCCAAGTATATATCCTTTTGAAATTTAAGAACCAAAGAAGGAAGAAAGATTTCGGTTATTTTTCGTCATTGTTTTGTATTTTAACATCACAAAATGTTCTTAGCAGAAAAACGTTGATTTTAACTCTTTATGGATATATACATGTATATATATATATATCAAAATATATGTATATCATATAATCTTATATATATATATATGTATATATGTCAAAGTATATGTTCTGATTAATAACAAATTACATTAACATATGTGCAACATCTCAATGTAGTTTAATTAGTTCCATAAAAAGTTTTGCATGCTCATCAAAAGACATTTCCAATGGGTGTTTTTATCGTATTCAACACTGAACAAGGCTCAAGTAGTTTATTATTTAAACATATTGACATATACATATGTCCATGTTCAGTGTTGAAACTAAGAGTGATGACGTACGCGGTGTCCAAATTTATGACCCATCAGCAGGCAAGTTTAGAAATTGTATGTCAGTTTCAATTGTGACAGGGATGGAGGCAAATTATACCGGGTAAAATGGACGACCCTTAAGGCGATATCTGGCCGTCCTAATGTGCGAGATTTGGACGGGACCCACGCGAGCCTTCCTCACAGAGGTGCGAGAGCGCACACCAACAGTTAAAGGAGACTCATCACGGTGGGAGAGAAGTTCCAACTGCCGCCATTGTCGGGCGTCCGTGTGGAAAATGTTGCAGTGTCTCACGTCAAAATGATGCCCCAAACCACCAGGGAGGTCTCGGAAAATTAGGGACGCTGAATTTGAGGTCAAGAAGTTGCCTGTGGCTCCCAATTAACGGTGTGACGAGGTGTGAGAGTGGCCCACTTCGCCCGCCAGGGGGTCTGTCGGAATGGCATGCGCCGTGGATCGCTTTCAGTTCCTTTAACACAATATACAGAAATATCTGGAGGGTTTATAAATGTTGCACCTGACGGTGTAACTTAGACCTCTTGGCATTCAAAAATATATGTATTGGGTTCTCTTACATAACCTATGATAATTTTTATATGATAAAACCATATGTCATGAATGATAAATATATAATAAATTCATATAATATATATAAATGATTAAACAGTTTTAAATTATTCACAAAAATTGGTTACTGATATCTCATTTAGGTTTCATCGATGCAGACATGAAGAAACACTGAAGAATATAATTTGTCCAAATATGTTTTTAAAAAGTCAGCAAATGCGCTTTTATCGACTATTTTCAGCAATAATGATTATACTTATATATATATATATATATATATATATATATATATATATATATAATATCAAACTAGTGAAATGATTAATCACGATTAACATGAGTCACATTATATATTACATTATGTTATCCCCGAGTTACAATTTATTCGACTGTAAAGATGGTCGTATGACTTGTATAGGAATGGACCAACCGTACAAAATCAAATTGTACATTTAGATATTAATTTTTCATTTTTATTTCAGCAAGGCTAATATAAATATGTAATCCATGCATGTAAGTGTACCGTATTTCGCCGTTCAAATTTGAATTTCAGGTGACATAGTTTCTGTTATATTTCTTTTAGAACACCTGCACAGAGAGAACACAATAAAAAGTGCTGGACCTAAAAGGATCCGAAACCCTAAGAGAAAACACCTGATTTTATATAAACTCGGACAAGCGAGAGAAAATGCTCAAAGACACAAAAACATCAAAGTTTTCAAAGTTTCGAAATACGGCACCTCACGACACTTCATAAATCTGCCCAGATCACCAGTGATGTCATAATCTTACAAGCTGAAGGACCGCTATATTCCCACTCAAGTAGCCCTTCACTTATTTTACCATCGTTAAATGACTGGTATCGCTTTAGCATGACATAAGCGACCGATGTACATTACGTCATGAGTACCGTACATACCCTATTAATCTGGTAATGGACACATGCTCTCGGTCTGGGGGCTGTGTGCAGTCAATCGACTCTGCGGGGAGAGTGACTTCTCTTTAGTGGCTGATTGTGCCCGTCAAGGGCCGCATGCAAATCAAGAGGATTCACAAGTATTTTTATCCGTCTACACAGGAAGCCGACCGTCTATACGGGAACAACTCTCCAACGACAGATGCAAATATCTGAATAATTAAACTAAAATTCATTCGAAAATATATATATAGAAAATATTGTTCATATCTTAATATATAATTAACTTTTTTTTTAATTTAGTTTTTCACATATAGGAGTATATGCATTTTGCCTTATTTATATATATCAAATTATTTTTAAAATAATTACATGAAATGTTGGCTGGTTTATCTTGTTTAATCTGATAAAATTATACTTATACGACAATAAATTCTCTCTTATAAACATAATTTTGATAAAAAAATTCAAATTTCTAGAAAACGGATTTAGATCTATATAAAGGGAGATAATTATACTCTCATCACATGTTAATGTGGTTTTGCAGATTTAATGAGAGAAACACAAGGAAACTGATTGTTAAATGCCACATCCTTTCTTGATAAAAAATTTAAGGTATGCATAACATACATAACATGTTTATATGTAATTTAACAGTTTAGACTGAAGATTTTTCAACTGAAACAAAAGTTTATATTTAAAAATAAAAGCGATATTTTCTTCCTTTTTTGGAAACACGCCTTCCCCTAAAATATATCAAATTATCAAATCAAGGCATATTCCAAAAGTTTGTAAGAAAACGGTTTAGTCAATCTATAATAAAATCTTCATAGGTTAATTGAAACAATTTTTCACATTACTCTGTCACTGTTCTAGTCTTTTTCTTTACAAATGATGGCTTCAACATATATAAAATTACAAAACATTTAATTCTTCATAAACAAGACATTTAGTGCAAGGTAAAAACAAAAGGTCTTTAGTTTTATAGCTATATATATGGTGTAAAACTTTGACCTCTCCATCCGATTGATATGTAAACACCAAATTAAAGAAAAAGTTTATTAATAAAAAAAACAGTTTAACTAACAGTACATTTTTCATATATATATATATATATATATATATATATATATATATATATATATATATAACTAAACTGTGAGATTAATTTTGTCCTCAGTCAAACAGTAGAAACTATAATAACAACAAAATAATTTCTATACAAACAACAACATCTGATACTAAAAATACAAAATAAAGGAAAATAAAACTTGATAAAGTCTCCAGATGACCTTTTATCTAAGAGTTTACATCTGCGATCAAAATAAAAGGTAGGTTTCCAAATTTATAATGATAGAAGCTCTTGATGATGAAAAACCTGTATGTGTTGCTTCGGGGATAAATATGGTGTATATACGGATCGAGTTACCCCATTTTCATGTACACAGGAAAGCTTCATATACATCAGTTTTCAGGTATAAATTGTCACCTATAAAGGAAAGGATAATCTCAATTAAAATAAACATGGGAAGCTCTCATTTATTTTACACCATGGTATATAATAAATTTAACCGTTGTGTTTTTTCAAACAAACTTCAAAGAAAACAGTCGATCAAAAGATCACTGGAGCAAGTTGTGATAATTCCGTGGGCACACTTTGTTCATATATACGTCTTACATCCATGTTATCCGCATTTTAGAGAGTACAAGCGGCCTAGGAGTTGTAAGGCTTACGTAGTCGATCCTTTTTTAAACAGGTGGCATGGGCTTGGATCCTTGAGCAGACGACAGGACCTTGAATGGGTGACGTGTTACTGCAACTACTAAGTCCGTCACCTTGCGGACCCCCGGGATCGGGGGGAGTGTGACCAAGCTTGTTCTGTGGCTCGTGGTCAACCTTTGATGATTGTCGGCAGATGTCCTGTTACACATTAAAGTGACAAATGGACAGACGACACTTTGCCTTCTGCTGATCGTAAGCGACCTCCTAAACGTTTGAGTATACAAATTTCTGTGACGCCCAATATGTGCATGTTTTGTTGTAACTGGCGGCTGTCCCGTTTGTACAAATTATCTGCTGTGAAATTGTACACGTCACGCGCAGTCTATGTAATGTTACGCACGACAAAATGTAACGTCAGCACATATTTATTTTAAAAAAAATCAAATACTAAAGCTTGACAGAGTTACCTTAAGATACGTATTGAATTATATTTAAATGTCATTTTAACTGTTAATTAAAGAATGACGCTTTGGAATATTCATATAGTGCAGGTTTTAAAATTTGTTTCTTGTATTGACTGTGTTCTTTTTGTGTACTTTCGACTAGCTGTAATGCTAGTATACCATAAACACATATATAAGGTTTAGCTTACCTCAAATTTGCTTCATAATATAAATGAATCTTAAAGTGTGAATCGGGACCATTATGAACAAACGTAAACTATATATAAGCACTCTCACAAACATACTTTCATGCCATCTTCCTAATATTTTTCGCGTATATTAGGAGTTATTATCTCATTAGGTATCTCATTAGTCTTTGAATTTTAAAGGTTAATCCCCCCCCCCCCCGCTCCAGGCTGATTGCATGCATGCTGCCCAGGTTTCATTCATGGAAATATAGTAGAAAAGACCGATGTATACCCAGATTTATGGGTGAACATGGCTTCTCGTTCAGCCAATTTTACGAAATTCCCCGCATGAAAATGCAGATTTACGATTCAATAGCATATATACGGGAGATTTCACTTTGATAGAGGTTAACTATATACCATATATATCCTTTTGCATAATTGTAAAATAAATTGTAAATTTATCCCCCCGAAGTTTGATTTTGTTTCAATAAATTTGATAAAGCAAAGTATTTAATTACATTTTTTATTCATATATTTTATAAAAAATGTCATACACTACACATTTCATACATGTCATATGAATTCACATCAATTACAATGTAAAAGAGCAAAGCAGTTCCCAATTCACATTTTCTTCATATTTTCTTTAATTCAAAATTATTCCAGTTCGTGGATAAAGGGTCAAATTCAATCGAAGACGTTATTAATCCCATAAATTCTGACCTTTAGCGCATGAGTTGTTACCATGGCTACGATATATGACCCGATATTTTTACACATTATGCCTCTTTTTTCTTCCGTCCGTCTGCATGTGTGATTATTTAAAAAAAAACTTTGCAATTTATCCCTTTGCAATAAAAAATGTATGAAAAGTTTAATTAACAAGTGGCGATTGATTAATAGTAGCCATGATCACTTTAATTTAGGACCGGCCAACAGCTGGGACAGGCATACCTGGGGAGACTGCGAACCGTAGGGGGCCTCGAAATTAGGCAGCGTCCGAGATATGGCCAGTTATCCAGCAGACACATGGCGAGATGTTTAATTTACGTAAATGACAGAAGCAGACGACATAGGAAGTTGATCATTATACTGAAGGGATACTGAGCCAATAAAATCCGATACCGGTGAGTGATCCGTATCTTACGGATAGAGACGTCTTGGCTTCCGCTGACAGATTCCATGCAGGGGGTTGAATAATGCGCCTTGCGGTTCTCTAGATATTGCCTTCAGAAATCCAAGATCAATGTCCTAAGTGAAATCAAGCAACGAAACAACATCTGTTGAAAGTGCGCGCGCACGTGCCGAGGATTAAAACGCACACTTTTGTTGCTACAACCTCCGTTCTTTCTGGGCAGTCTTTACAGATTAGAATGTTATTCAAACTTTTTTGCGGATGGAAGTTATAATATTAATGTTCCTGTACATGCACTTTATGTAAAATATATTTCTTTATATAGCACAGTGACTCAAAATTTCTATGTAACCTGTTTTACGGCAATAATGCTATTGTATATGATTGTAATATAAATGCTTATAATAGTTTTTTTCGGTTTATATAAAATTGATCTTTAAAATATCATAATATATTACGCTTAATTCATCGTTTAATATAATAAACATTCAATTATGGGTTGATATTGCTTTTCGCATCTAAATTCTTTATAACAATTTTATTGTAATAGAATTTAACTTATAATTTTGGAAAGATTTTTTTTTTTTTTGCAAAAGAAGTATGCATATATACGTATGTATATATAGGTATACTTATGTACTCATGCAGGTAGGTGCAATATCTGTATGAATAGAGAGAAAGAAAGAGAGAGACAAAGAAAGAAATATATATTGACATGAATAAACTTATATATATAAATTTTCTTATTATATATATATTTATATTTATATAATAAAATAATAATTCACGTGTACAATGTATATAATATATACTATTTCGTATATATAAAGAGTACAACTTTTAGAGTTTTCCCTTTTCATTCCTTTCAATATACAAATTGAATGTATAATTTGTTTGTCCGCGATAATAAATCACTTCAGATGGTTTCTCGACGCATGTTTTTTATATATTTATTTATCCCTGAAATATCTCACAAAATTTAGCAACTCGCGTTAGTCTTAATCTAAAGGCAAACAGTCCCTTTATTTGCTCGAGGGCCCTTTGAATGGAGCATATTTCACAGCTCACCGGTTGGTCTTAGTCCATATCTATATATCTTTACACCTTATCAATATATATCAAATCATTATACTGTACAAGATCTATTTCAATATTAAAAATATCTATTTTATAAGACAAGTAGAGACAATATATACCTTGCAACGTTCTACCCTGTGGTCATCGATTTTGATTATATGCTTTAGAACGATGTGTGAAATCGCGGTATTCAGAACTAAAATGAAAGCATTAACTATAGAAGATATCACACGTGACTGTTTTATATTTATCCTTTGAAGAAATATATTACTTCGAGCGTTAAATGGCTTTAAAGTAATTATACTTAATGATAAATATTCCTGTGCTTAGGTGTCAGCAGTTAGATTTATTAAGTGCCGTTACATAAAGCCAAGTCTTCGAGTTTTTACTTTCTGTTATTGATAGGAGTTTCAGGGTAGTCACATATGGCGTGACAATGTTTATGTAGTAACTCACTATGAGTTTAAGATGAAAGGCCCCAAAAAGTGCAAGGCAAGATGGCTCAGCCGATCGCGGCCCCGCGTGCAGTTTTTCAAAAAAGTGTGAAGAAAGAAGACTAAGACATTTATTGCGAGCGCTCCGAGGTTGGTCCCTCGCGCCCCAAGACCGCCTAGTAGCTGCACGACCTGCCAAGGAACAGACACCACAAGACAAATGGCAGAAGAGGTGCGAAACCCAAGGGAAAGACGGGATATTTACGGAGAGATTTGCCCAGCCCCACGGGTAGTTGAGGTGAGAAGAGATGGGACGGCAGCGAAACACGCGACCGAAAGGTGCGAACTCAGGATTGCCACACGTCTCCAGTCGCCCAAGCTATTAGATTATAGACCCGCTGCGACCGGGAGCCAGCCATTTGGCCTATTTTCATGGTTAATCCTGGGAAGTGTTCCAGCCTTCGTGCCGCCCGTAAAAGGACCACTTTTACCAATTTGTTGTTCTTTTATGAAAATGGTTGGAGCCTGCGAGTTATTGGAGATCGTCTCTTCGCCCCCTTGGGAGTCAAATATTGGCGCTTCTCTCTCTGCTCATGCCGGTGTAACGCATATCATCGCCTCAATATTACTTCTTCAAAGTCACCCGTTTGATTTAAGCCCAAATGCGCCCCGGCCAGATGTGCTCGCCTAAAATTATCATCAATTCACTCTGACGTCAACTGTATCTGATTCCAGAAACCACAAACAATAACATTGTGACCATATTGCGGTCAGACTGAAGGATGACCATGCAAACCAAAACATTCTTATAAAGTCCACCAGTTCGATTTCTATAGTTTTCTCAATAAATATACTTTGTAATAGGAAATATAAACATATTTCATATGTCTTATCTGAAGAATATGTAAATATTATTCCATTGAATATAATTATCTGATAATTTATTTATAAAAAAATAAATGTCAATTTTTGACACTGCAAATATTTACTTTCTACTTTTTTTTGTATTTTAATGTGGAAAATATAAAAGCGGTGCCCGTATATGTTTTATCTGATAAAAGATCTATGATAAAATAATAAGTAAATTAAAAATAATATTGAACTAGAATTTTTTGAAGGTAAAGGCTTTGTTTTGTTAATGCATTTATAAAAATATTCCTCATTAGGACATAAGATTTATAAACAATATGAGAAATAAGTGTGTATGAAATATTGTAATTCATGGCAATAACGGTTATACGGTAACCTGCATATTAATCCTCTGGATTATATATATATATTTATATATATATATATATATATATATATATATATATAAGAAACACGATTCGCATTTGTATGACAGATATTGACTATATACAAAAAGTTAATAAGATTTAGTATTTTAATAAATATGATCAAATCGGTGATCATGACCAGTAGATATACATTGCTATATAATAATAATAAATGAGGCAAAGTCTCATATATATATATATATATATATATATATACATATATTTATTTATTCATTTATATACAATGTGTATATAACTTAACTTCGACAAACCGCTTTATACTTATACATTTCACGATAAATGCAGTTATCCTGTCAGTTAAAATGCTCACAGCGCTTCCTCGAAAGCCTGGAAAACGGCGGTGTTTACAGACTCCTTTGATATAAAAAAATAATCAGATAACTTTGCAGTTGAGGGATATTTAATTATAGGTAACAAAGGCAGGTATATTATATACACAATATACTGCTCTATATACGACCTGGATACCTAGGTGGATGTATACTATATATATATATATATATATATATATATATATATATATACAGACAGAATAATTGGATGACCGGCGACGGAAAATACTTGTTTATTGTTATATATATATGATTAGAGGAACTATTCAAATCTTTTATCATAATATTTAGATTCATGATATATAACAATGTAATAATCATACAGTTGATAGTGACACAGATATATAATGTAGTTTGGTTGAGTTCATTCCTATATAGCTGGTGTGCGCTCAGACAATATAAGAAAGGGGAGAACATTTGATAAAACTATAGATATATCCAAGAGATAAGATATGGGATAGCACCAGGGACGGATCCACGATTAAGAAAAAGGAGGGGTTCGATTCAGGAGGACTAGTGGCAAAACCTCACGAAAGGTCCCCAGGTTCGGAAAGGGGAGGGGTCAAGCCGTAAAACTATCTGAAAACCTTAAAATACAGGTTAATTTGCGGCACCTGAAAAGGGAGGATCCGGACTCCCCCCCCCCCCCCGATCCCCCCGAATATCATATATATATATATATATATATATATATATATATATATATATATATATATATATAGTATTAGCACAATTTTAATGCCTATACTGCATGCATGAGTTGGATTTTCACTGCTATAGGATATACTATATATATATAGTATATATAGCCAGCTAGTGCATGCAGCGTTTAATTCAGTATATTTGATTTACTACTCCTCCTCTTGAGATAATATTTATTTCAGTGGGACTTTATATATATAATTATCCGATCATTCTGCATATCAGTCAATTGATCAGTTTTTTTCAAGTATATATGCTTAATCCAAACAAAATCCGAAACATGCATACATGTTATTGCATGTTATCGTGACTATAACGTTATACTAAAAAAGTATATTATGTGCTATACACTTAAATCCTCAAAATTATTTGTCTATGTTTGTTTTTATTTAATTATTTGCTTTTTTAAATTAATTGTTTGTCTTTTAATCATGTGGGATCAAATAAACACGGACTAATCGTACACTTAAGGAAGTCCTAGCACTTTTTTCTGTACCAATAATTTGATAATTTCTTTTAAGATTCACTGTATAAAAATAAAGGTTCTTTTAAAGGTTCTTAAATGTTCCGCAGGTTCTCTATAGTTGTAAAATCTAAAGGCCTATAAAGCAAGCAAACAGATTTTACTTTCAATTCAGAAAATTATTTTAAGCGATTATACAAAAGGTTTAAATTGGTACAGAAAACCTTTCCGTCATGTTTTCAGAAAAGCTTTAAAAAAGATTTAAAGTGATATAAAGGGTTTTCCCCCTATAAGGTTCTCCAGAAAAAAACGATACGGTTTTTTCATATGGTGATATGAAGGGTTTTCCCTCTATAAGGTTCTCCAGAAAAAAAACCGATACGGTTTTTCAATATGGTCCGTTTAGAAACCGTTTAAAAAAACTAGAAAAACCTTTATTTCTAATATTGAGTAGTTGTGGGCCGGTGTTTAATTGCTGTTCCATATGTAAAGTATACATAAAAATATAAATATCTTACAATAAAACATTTAGCAATTATATTAACTTTAGCGTAAAATGTGTAAATTCTGCCTTATTGAGAAAATATACCAATATAGTAGAGTATATATAAAATGCATTCGACATTTTGGGACGGGAAAGATGATATACATGTATACGCATATATATGCGACATTGCAGAATCTAGAAAGGGGCTTATAAATATATATACCTTGCAAGGTAATTTTGACAAACAGGGATTTTTTTAATAAAGTTGGTTACATATATTTATATAAGGCATCTTGAAGAGTAATAGAATCTTCTCCATCAAAGTCATTCTCTTCTGTAATTGATTCAGCTCAAAACCTCCGAACAGAATATCTGTCACTACTTGAGACAAAGAGTGAAGTCATTCCTAATACATGCAAGTAGAACAAACGGTCGAAACGCTACCTGGAAAGTGCGCTATCAGAGCTCCTAATTGAGGAAAGTCAATTAATGGACCACCCTTGAGACTTACAATTCACTGGCAGTTATCGTTTGATGTCATTTAATTATTTAGCAAACCTAGCCCTCTGATGGGATGGTATAAGGCCCAGAAGACCTAATCAAAGTGCACATTGGCTCACATTTCGATACTGCACCCCAGGGCAAAATTTCATGGGGCCTAGGAGAGGGAATGGATTCCAAGAATTAAAGAACTAGGAACAATGGAGTTAATATGTTGCTGACTTGATTGCAATTTGTAAACATTCTTGTTTCAAAGTGTCTCGTACACGTGTATACTTGTTACGTTCAATAGTCTGTTACGAAATGGTAGGAGGGCATTAGGAGGAGAGAATAAATGTTCAATTTGTCCATAATACAACAGGTAAACATCTGAACCTTTAATACCATCTCTCTCTCTGTGAGTAAATAATATAAATTTTCCCATGTGGCTTTTCTTATTTGTCTTTTAATTTTGATGATCGATTATGGAATTAATTACTCTCTTAATACCATTTTGTTCATTAAATATCTTTAAGAATTAACTATATGAGCCATACGCTTTCAACGCACGTTATCCCTTGTCATTAAAATCAACACGATAATGTTTCTTTGCAATAATATATGTAAAGAAAACGTTGCTTGCATACATACTTGAGACTTCTTCATCCATTGTATAATAAAATTATTACCAGTTAATGTTCATTTATCAAATTATTTCAGTGCTCGCTCTCTCTCTCTCTCTCTCTCTCTCTCTCTCTCTCTATATATATATATATATATATATATATATATATATATATATATATATATATATATTTATATATATATATATAACATTATTATATGAGGTAAAAATTTGCCATTTAGCACAACACATACACAAATGGTCATGTCATGTTCAGGCAAACTATATATAGTTATCGACAGAGTGGTGTAAGTCTGAAGAACAACTTAACTTCAAAATGTCATTGGCAGAATCGTATCTCGAAACCGAAAGGTAAACATCAGGTTGTTATAAACAGTCATAAAATAATCTGACAGTCATTGATTGCCCTCAACTGTTATTTTGGTCAACTTGGCATCTGTGTGATGTGCGAATGTTTGACACCCGGAAGTCCTGATCTGGCATGCGCGGAGTGAAGGATTTGAGCTATAATGTCTGTCTCGCTGTCTGACTCTTAACTACATGACCATGGAGAATCTGGTGTTATAAAGGTGTCTTAAATATAATGAATAATATTCTTTCATGATTATTCTTTCCAATTTTTATCATTTTTGCAAGCATAAATTAATATAAGAGTCTATGATAACTATATCTAATTGTGGAGGTTTTCTTCAAGAAGCAAGCAAGCAAAATTATATGAACACATACAAATAACAGATTCAAAATTAATGAGAAATTTCATTTCTTTAACAAAAAATACATAGAAAAGATACATACAACCCTTACAAACATAGACTTGCATATATATAGAAACATAAAAAATATAACAAAACACAAACATGTAAACAGATATATAATTGGCTAATCGTTTTAAAGTCATGTTTAACTACATATATATATATACTTTATCAATTTATAACAAATATATATTTAACCTGAGTAAGAATAGAACAAGATAGAACGAGTATCTCCATATAAGAACACCAACAACACAGAATAAAATTATTCATACACATATATCAATCAGTCAATATACTGTTGGTTAGTTGGTTTAGATGATAAATTAGTTTTATTTAAGTTGAATTAGGCCACTAAAATATGCTTGAGAGTTTACCCCATTTATTTTTGGTTTTCTTATCTTACATTTTCCCTTAGAACTAACTGTATAATGTCAAACGAACAATCCTGATCAGTTGACAATCAATTGACATTCTTGTGTATATATTTCATATATTTAGTCAAAATTTAGAAAGAAACAGTATTAAATTTACAATTTTGCCAGATTTTAAATTGTATTTAGTTTAATTATACTAAGGATTATATTGACTTTTTTTATCAATTATCATAAATATATAGCTGGTGGGTTTTTTTCTGAAAACCGGAAGCAGTAAGATCGTCTGACACATTCCTCTTGCCATGCAGCATGGCGGGAATGTTTGGCACCATGGGTAGAAACATAACGACAAGACCTCTTGATCGGATTCATTGCGCAATAGGACAACTGCAGATTGTTGGATGAACGATGCGGGTCAAATCATTACGTGGGATTACTGCCACGGGGTTTTACGGGATATCAGCGGTAGTCCTGAACTTGAGCGCGCCTGGAGGTCAAACTATACAATATTTAACTATTGGGGTATCACTGGCGATCACAGTTAGAATCCATGGGATTCTGCGGCCGTGTCCGCCCAGAAAATCAGCTTTACTCCCCATCAATATTCCCTCATTCACGTCTAACTGTCCCTTAACTAATTAGAATCTGATGCATAAGGAGTTACAGGATACATATAGCTTGTGACAGCTGGTCATTTAACTATACACTCAAGTGGGGTATCTACAGATTACAGATTACCGCCTGTTCAATTAACCAATGAGGTCAATAAATCAATCAATGATTTGTTAATTGGTATATCTACCTGTTTAAATACCCAGTTATAAAGATTTTTAAATGATATTTCTACAAAAATGCTTTTTTCTCTATTTATCACCGCTTAATTTAGAATACTTAATAAAATCTCGACATTCATAATCATATTTATATTATTGTGATGTTACTTTCTGATGTGCACACATGCATGTTTGATGTATGAAAGTGTAGATGAAATAAATTCGTACGTGTACATGCACAAATTCTTATATATATATATATATATATATATATATATATATATAATCAAGAAGGTTTTTTCTGTCTGACCTCCTTGATATAATCTACAAGTAAAGTCTGCAGTATGGAATAATAAAGTGTACCCACTTCTAAAAGTACAGCAATTATTTATTTAGAAATTTTATTATCTTGTGAGTGTGTGCACATGCATGCGTGGATGTTAGACCAAAAATTATAACACGGGCCCATAAAATTAAATTGATGTAAATGATATACATTTTGTCTATTGTTGAACGGGTATTTATCTATATGGTGATTACGAAAATATGAATTCATTTGTGTATATTTTGTTTAGAATGCTGTATTTAGCCCAAATGTAGGTATATAACATGACTTCATAACCATCATTCCTTTTGGTCTTCAAAAAATAATGGAAATTTTAACATTTCTTAGCGATAAGAGACATATATTTGCAATTCTAAAACACTAAAATGGTCATTAAACTAGTTGTTGCTAATGGTAACCACATATTGGATGGTTAAAATCAATCCGCGGTTTAGAATGCTTTCTGCAGGACATCAGCATTTGCTATCAGCAAGCCGGTCGTAAATGGACTTATTTCAAAGAAGCGGCCATATTTTACTACCGTAAACGTAATAAAAAATCTCTGTGGGGCCGCAACCCATATGGAGGTTTTGTAGGTGTTACTGTGGTCGTCTGCTACACTTTTACGACATTGTCACCCCGGAAGATTTTTATCTGGAACCATCAATGGCACAAGTCAAAGAAGTTCGGGAGACAGGTGTCGCAAACTGGCTCGGGGCTGAGGCAAATTGATTTTGACTTCCAGCCAGAGAGAGGTCTAATTATTGCCCCAGTGGCTCAACGGTTGCATAAGCGGCCCATTAAGATAATTGGGAAGTGAATCAAGTAGAAAGACGCACCGCGGGAAATTCCTAGACTTTGTTTTGCGGTTTTGTGTTCGACTCAACAGAGATCTTGTTAAGGCTCGCGACACAATCGACGAGGGACTTTGAAAACTCCAGGTTCCGTTCTCCAAAGATGATTTGAGAATTTGTAACTGACGAGCCACTGTGGTCCTACAGTAATTAACAAAAGGCGACAAATTTGTCTCTTTAATAGTAGGGTCTTCTTTTCCTGCTTAGTATTAGATTCGTCACCGACACACAGAGAACTGTCGTTAATGAAAACCACCTTTACAAATGACATTTAGGTTGTTTGATGAGAGGAACAACTGGTCGGTGTAGTCATTATTGTACTGTGGCACTGGTTTCGCCTTGATCTGGGCACCAACAATGTCACCAGAAGTTATTTGTTGTACATTGTGTACAAGTGTCAAAGAAGTCTGGTAGACAATTTTAAAATATATACTGAACGTTTATCCAAAGTAGTGTCAAGCCTGATTTTCGGCTAAAGCATGCAAAAATATCTATAAAAATATATTATAAATTTAAAAAAACTCCCTTCGTATTAAATTCGTGATACCGATGTTGACCAAGTAGCATGCTAAAGTAATATGGCCTACATTTGTGCGTATTGATTCAAAGGAAGTCAATTTGATTGTTCGATAAACACTAAATAATTTTATTATACTATATTTAATAAAAGTTCTGTATTCAGACAAAGCTCATTTTTGGGAGTTCGTTGCTGTTATTTTAGCTGTTAATGTTTATGTGAAATACATGTCACTTATTTTATTAAAGAATGAATGTGACACATGATCTTGTTCTGATATAATGTACAATTTATTGTTTACATTAAAATATATAAAGATGATTGAACACTGAACGTTATTACAAGAAGTAAACGTCGGTGGCTGTAAAGCTGCACGGCTAGGAATGAAAAATAGGAATGAAAAATAGCCCCAGTCGATTTTGTTTGACGACCAGGACGACGGGCGATGTCTCGGGATATGTATTGGTTCATTTTCATGTAACATGCTGCCCGTCTGCGATACGTCTCATTGGACCTTATAGAAGACGGGAGCAAGTCTACACAGCAGACGACAGGCCGCTTGGCGCCACCAAGTGAATTATAAACGGTCGTTTATAATAACTTGTATTGATTTCTGCGGGGACTTGTCATATTCAACATTGAATAGGACGAACTGAGAAATATCTGGACAAATAAACCTTACTGGACTTAAACATCTAATGAATTCCTTCCTAATAACCAATTTAAAATTTCCAGAATTAAATACGTTTTGGTTGTCTTAAGGACCCTCATATAGGCATGATAAAATTTAAAAAATCTACATTAACGTAACATAAAAACTGGTTTTACATAAAACTTTAATCATTAACCAAATTAACAACAAGGGAATATAATAACTTTATTTAAGAAGCTCAATAATTTATTATCTAAGTAAATATTTTATTTTCACATCATTATCAATTCATTATTAACTCCACTAATGCATGCATGGTATAGTCAAGGTCCTTCTTAACATGTAGAAACAAATGTATTTAAGCTCTGGCTGCTTAATGCAGGAACACAGATCTATAGGGGAGGATCCATTGATTTAGGTAAAGGGAACATCCAACACAGAAAGGCTTCTGAGAAAACTTTATAAAAGGTCCCCAGGTCCGGAAAAGAGGGTCTATATCTAGACCGCAAATATTTGTTTGAACCTCTTAAAAAGGGTTAGTTGCTTAAATTAAGGATAGGTTCGGATATATATACATGTATATATATACACAGGGTATATTCAATATATCAGGTCACATATATATATAGGGAGGACACCAGTGGAAGTGAAATTGGGATTAAATAATAAAGTAAAATGACTAAATGATAAAGTTTAAATGAATATATTTAATGGGTGTCATTCCCTTGCAAGTGTCATTTTCTAAGACTTTTTAGAGAAATATAATTAAACTATACTCCTAAAAAACTGCTGCATGGACAATGATTTGTTTGTGTAAGATGCATGTATAGAGCGCATGCATGTGTATATATATATGTATGTCGTTCTGCAGATTGAACCACGCATGTAAATTTTATTCTATATATGACCTTTTATTATAACTCATGTTCTAAATAACTGCATGGTTATAGTGCACACAATTATTTAAATCCAAATTTTCCAAACAAAGAATCTGTATATTTTATATAGCACATGTATGTACTTCGGAATTCAGTTGTTATTTGGATAACATGTGAAATAACTTTTATGTATACATAAAAACTTACACGAGTTTTGAGCTCTTTGATCTTAATATTATTATTTTTAGTAGAAGTATAGTATATAGCATGGTAGTAGTAGTATGGCAGAGTAGTATAGTTGTTGTAGTATAGTAGTATAGCAGTCGCAATTTAATGCTTATTTTGATCATATATATGGATATGAAAGCCATACATTATATCAGTATGCATGGCTCGGCTTTAAACACATGCAGAAATGTCTAAATATTAGTATATACGATATTCTTAAAATCATGTGCAGAAAAATACAGAAACTAAATATAAAAAATAAATAAATATATTTGCAGAAAAATATAGAAATTACATATTTAAAAATAAATAAATAAATCAGTTACGGAAATGAAAAATATCCTACTGAAGATTAAACAATGCATGCTGGCCTTGATTAAAGTGCACTTTGCCAGGAATTATTGTTGAAACAAAGACTTTAGCATCTGGAGATAAGGTGTTGGTGCGGCCACTGATGCATTTAGACTTCCAGCAGCTCTCAGCTGGCTACAACAGCCGCTAACAAGAAAAAATGAACATTGTTCCGGGTATATTGTGACTGAAATATCAAATATGATTTGTGGCCTTTGAGGGCTGGAAGATTTTATCGGCGAGTAAAACGGACATAGAAGTCTAATTAGTGTCCATGGCGAGATACAAATGTCCCCGAACTCATCATTGCTTTTTCTCAATTAAGCTTCATTATCCATTGAAGCCCATCATCGCTTGGTTAAAACGTGGTTGATTTAGAAGGTGTTAAATCAAATAAAACTGGATAAGATGTTTGGACTTCACGCAATGGGCGGGGAACTTGTCATTTAAATTTTGTGGCCAGTATGGCAGTTTATTGTTTCATTTTCTCAAGTGGTTGATGGGAGCACTTGTAACAGCGGGAACCAAGTGCTCAGTCACATACAGCCGTGGTATTTTACAGTTACTTTACGGCCGTCCCCTGAGGGAACTTTGGGGTAGTGTACACATGCTAATATTCTGCCGCAAATTTTATTATGTTACGTCAATGAATCCAAGCGGTCGTGCTGGCACACAAGATGTCGCAAAAGTCGTGACAGAATGGGGGACAATAATGGCAAACACTGGCCAACATCTACACGTTTTGCTTCCTCTTTTGGAAGACCTGGGCGGGGATGTCATAAAGACGCAAATAAAAAATTATGACTCAAATTGGGGAGAAGCAATTCTACCTTCTTGTGTGACAAGATTACCGTAAACCACCCATTTAGCGTGATTGCTTAGTGAACTATGGTTGCTATTAAAGCTTAAAAGAGGGTGTCCTAGCTCTTATGGCCTTCGCCTGCATGTATAATTAACCGTCGTTTTGTTGGCCTTTTTGTTTGAGGTTATATATTGCTATTTTTTCCCGGATGGGAGATGTTATATTTAGTTAGATAGATTTATTCTCAATATTCAAGGAAACTGCGCTAACACACAATCTACCTTTTTTTAATTTTGAAAGTTAAAAATTATTTTGAAAGAAAAAAAATGTTATACGGTGATTTTATATAAACAAACATACATAATATATACATATATATATGTATGTATTTACATCCGTATATATATATATATATATATATATATATATATATATAATAGTATTATATTTACATGAATATTTATGCATGATTAAATTCCACTAAATTTGTATAACCGAGATTTCAACCAGGACAGTGGGAGGTTGTGTGGTTGGAGGATAGGGTATACTATATTTTATGATTAAACTTTTCTATATTGATATGTTTGGTCTTTTTAATAACAATTATAATTGTATCCGCCAAAACAGAGTTTTGCGGATACTATGTTTTCAGCTGCACGCCGCCGCCGCCGCCGCCGCCGCCGCCGCGTAGGTGTCCGGAGAACTCCTCCGTAACCGCTGGGCGGAATTTTAAAAAAAACCCGGGATTATGTTCGGGTCACATGTGAACTGCTGCGCCCCGATTTTGTTTTGACCTCTGACCTTTCCTCTGCGCTCTGCGTCCGTTTGTGCGTCTGTTTCCACACATAAACCCACATATCTCGGGAACCGTTTGACCGATCAGGAAAATTCTTTTGCACAAATGTAGCCCTTGGAGAGCTTTATAATATACATAAAAAATGGTGGCGCCACCTGCAACCATGTTTGCACAGTGTCCATCTGTTCGTCTGCCTTGGGTTAAAATCACTTATATCTCTGCAGTGACTAGACTAATTCACCTGAAATTCGGCATGCGTAAACATCCTGGATAGCTTTTCTGATTTTATGACAGGTGGCGCCACCTACATTCACGTTTACGCTGCAGACATCCAAGCTCATATCTCGGAAACCGTTTGACCGATCAGGAAATTTTTTTTGCAAAAATGTAGCCCTTGGAGAGCTTTATAACATACACAAAAAATGGTGGCGCCACCTGCAACCATGTTTGCACAGTGTCCATCTGTTCATCTGCCTTGGGTTAAAATCACTCATATCTCTGCAGTGACTTGACTAATTCACCTGAAATTCGGCATGCGTATACATCCTGGATAGCTTTTCTGATTTATGACAGGTGGCGCCACCTACATTTACGTTTACGCTGCAGACATCCAAGCTCATATCTCGGGAACCGTTTGACCGATTGGGCCAAAATTTTGCATGTGTATAGATCTCACATAGCTCTTCATCATACGCAAAACTGGTGGCGCCACCTGCAGCCATTTTGCACAGCTCCTGTCTGTTTGTCTGCCATGGGATAAAATCACTCATATCTCGGCAGTGGTTTGACATATCTGCCTAAAATTTTGCAGGTTTATATATCCCCGACAGCTCTCTTGATTTTATGACAGGTGGCGCCACCTGCATTCTAGTTTATGCAGCAGACATCCAAGCTCATATCTTGGGAACCGTTTGACCGATTGGGCCAAAGTTTTGCATGTGTATAGTTCTCACATAGCACTTTATCATACGCAAAACTGGTGGCGTCACCTGCAACCATTTTTGCTCAGCGTCCATCTGTTTGTCTGCCAAGGGCTAAAATCACTCATATACATGTAGTGGTTTGACTTATCTGCCTTAAATTTTGCATATGTATACAACTTGGACGGCTTTCTGGATTTTGTGGTGGGGGGGGGGGGGGGCAACCTACATACACAATTTGGCTGCAGACATTCATGCTAATATGCAACACTCTATTTCCCCTTGCCACTCAATCCATGCCTCACTTCACCCGTTCCACTCTGATTTAGGCGGATACACGTAGTCGCTTGTCGACTACCCGTATTCTAGTTATAATAATAATAATAATAATAAATAATGAATAATAATAATAATAACATTAATCATCATCATCATCATCATCATCATCATAATCTAGTAATAATATATATGCTTTAGTTTAATCTATATTTAATCATATTGTATAACAGTATATATGTTGAAAAAGCCTACATCGCAATATAAAATACATATAACTTTATCTTGAGGATCGGGGTAACACGCCAACACGGGCACCACTGAATACTGAAGAAACTGAACTGGCTATTATAATGCTCGCTCTTTCTCTCTCTCTCTCTCTCTCTCTCTCTCTCTCTCTCTCTCTCTCTCTCTCTCTCTCTCTCTCAGACTAACACAGTAATCACTTTGCACTAAAACATGACGTTTCCTCTTCAAAAGCAGATTTTATATGGGGACCCAGCACAGGCCTTCACAACTTAAGAATAATCCTTAAGTGGGCCGCGTTAAGTATATATATATATATATGTTGGAGCCCGTTTGCGGATCTGGCCCATCTGCAGATGGGCTTGGCCCATATGAGGATCCATTATTTGGCTGCCCATCTGCAGATGGGCAGCCCAATAACGGATTCAATAACATGCACTTTCTGGCCCATCTGCAGATGGGCTTGGCCCAATAACTGATTTTAGTTTTTGTTAGTAATACGTTAATATTTTATTATCTTGATGACTTTTGTATTCAGACAAACATTTCTCAGAACTTAATGTGTTAATTGAAACATAAATCACAATCACAGCCTTACATCAATAATTTTATCATCAAAATTACATAGAGTTTAATGAGGTTCACCTTTTACCAAAGAGTAATTACAGCTGTTGCGAAAAAATCTCATTTACATTACCACATAGATGCGACTTCCACGGTACATACAATTTACTAAAGAGAAATTATATGTGGTACAAATCAGTTTCTCATATTCATTTTTAATATCCACATATATATCAAGGTTACCACATACATTTTGACAAAAGAATAGTGTAATATATGTATATCAAACACTCTCTCATGAGTCATTTGATCTCAGAGTCAATCACAATCGTGCACTTTCACCACAATAACACATCTTGATACAGTTTCTTTTGGAGAAGTGTCTTATTGATACACTCTCTACTCAGCATTCGTACAGAATTGTTGGCGTCCTGATGATGAGAGCAGCAGGGAAGTCGGACATTACTCTTTTTTTCAGGTTATCACAGAGATGATGCCAAGTTAAATGTTGTTTTGGCTGCATGGGTCATTGCCGGAGAGTAGTGTCTTTGCAAAGGCCAGGGCAAAAACGCCACAAAATAAATTTAAACAAAACGATTGGTTATGTTTTACATATCTTTCACAGTAACATAGTAAAGTTTATTTTTATTTTTTAATATATAACAATTTATTAGATACAACTGATAAATAAATAGATCTCTGAAACAAGTAATCATCACGATGTTTAATATATAAATATGTTTTAATATATAAAATATAAATATAAATAAAAAATTTCAAATTGTGACAAGACTCCTTATAAACCATTTTGGATAAATATAATTATACTTTATACTCAGAAGATAAATAATGAAGAGATAATTTTTTACGATAAAACTACCAAAATTCGTAGTTAATACTTGCATATTAATAATTTCGGCCTGTGTGGGATACTGTTATCGAATAAAATATTAGCTTAGCTTACTAGGAACTATTCCAAACTTATTTATAGACCGTGTTTGGATTAGGAAAAATAAACATATGTAAAATAAATCTTTTTTATATAAATTGAATAAATTATGATAATACGGTGGTTTAAATGGCACACTATTTTGATAGGATTGTACCTTTTTTGTCTAAAAGGCCATATACTATTTCATGTCATATAACTGAGTTTACTTTCATTGGTACGTACACAGGCGCTGGCGCAGGCATGTGCTCTGTGAGTGCTTTCTAGTTAATTTGGTTGTCACTAATACTATAATGACACTTAAGGGTAAACGCATTTAGGTATGACCAATTCACCAACTTAATATCGGATACACCTTATATGATAAATGAAGCACTAACATGGGCAAAGGTCTTTCGATATCCTGCATGGTCCACCTCCCTCTCGTGGATGTTCTTGGCGACGTAAAACAGACTATATATCAACAGGGACTACCCGTAAATACTTGCTGACCTCTTCTCTGAGTTTGGCTTTAGAGGTAAAAAACAAATGTGTTGGACACCCCAGGAGCAGGCAAATCCATTTAAGTTCTGAGAAATGTTTGTCTGAGTACAAATGTCATCAAGATAATAAAAAAATAACGTAAAACTAATAAAATCTAAAATCGGTTATTGGGCCAAGCCCATCTGCAGACGGGCCAGAAAGTGCATGGTATCAAATCCGTTATTGGGCTGCCCATCTGCAGATGGGCAGCCCAATAACGGATCCTCATATGGACCAAGCCCATCGGCAGATGGGCCAGATCCGCAGACAGGCTCCAACATATATATATATATATATATATATATATATATATATATATATATATATATATATATATATTGCTTTAGCAACGGAAGGGCAGGTGTCTATATACATGTGGTATAGTAAACTTGCTACTTTTGTAGTATTGCCCGAATATTTGTATAGGAACGAATGTTTAAATATATATGTATTCATTATAAATATATATAGATATAGATATGACTCTGAAGGCTTGTTTCATGAAATGTCTGGCCATTCGGTAATATCCAGGGGCGTAACCCACATTATCCAATACTGGGGTTGGGGGGGGGGGGGTACATGGCATCAAGTATTTTCAGGGAGGTGCTATTGTGGAGGATGTTTATATGCTTTTGCATTAATTGGGTTTGGAATTTTTATTCGATTTTCTTTTAATATTTAAGCAATTTTGAGGCAGTTTGTGTAGCAAATAAGAGCGAGAATTCTCCTTTAGAAACTACAAACAAGAGGTAAAGGCCTCATCTTAAAACCTGCATGATGTTTTCTTTCATTTGTGCGTTCAATGGATTGGTTCCAACGTGTTATGCCAGCGAGTGAATCACATCACTTGTATTATCAGTCAATTGGTATTCGTTTATGTAAGACTGCAGTTCATTGATATTTAAAGAACATAATATACATTTTTGTAAGTATATACCTCATAGCCTTTTCACTGATTGAAATGAAATCTTATTTGTTGGCAAATGCCCCCCGCCCGCCCCCACCACCACTGGTTCAAAAAGTATGTGCTTGGTGTGTCCCCTATAGCTATACCACATTACACCTATGGATGTCAGTATCAGATCAGCATCTGCGTGATGATTTCTGAATTGGAATGGCCAAAGTTTTCCCTGTTTATCATATTTTCTTAATTGTCTTCAGTTGTTTTCTCCTTCTGTCTGTCTGTTTGCTTGCCCCCCCCCCCACTCTTCTCTCTCTCTCTCTCTCTCTCTCTCTCTCTCTCTCTCTCTCTCTCTCTCTCTCTCTCTCTCCATTATTACGAATATAGCCGTATACATTCGATCCCGACACACACACACATGCACACACACACACACATATATGTGCATGTTTATAACTTATTGTAGAAGTGCTTCCGCTTGTCTGTCTGTCTACCTGTCTGTCTCCTTCTCTCTTTTTTTAACTCTTGCACTCTTGAAAGATGAATTAAAAAAAAACTATATATCAATGAAATATAATTTATTGAATAATTCTATATACACAAATTAACAAGTTTAAATTTACAACTTTTTTAACTACTGACATGACTTGTGCAGTGCATGCATGCCATTTAATGGCCTGAAGACTGTATATATAACACACAATATATATACAAATTTACATAATTCAGTATGAGCATGAGTGCCTCAATGTATGATTGTATATATATATATATATATATATATATATATGTATCCATATCCAAGTCCTTAAAATGTGATAAAGTTTACATCATAGGTACACAGTGAGCTACCATACTTCGTTTTCTTTTCTGTACATATCATATATTTTGAACAGCGAAACCAGACGTATATGTTTCAGTATACTTGCAGATTCTTTGCATGTGTTCACATTCATACAAATATCACACAGTAAATAATATATATATATATATATATATATATATATATATATATATATATATATATATATATATATATATATATAAATGATTGTTACATGAACGGCGACAACATGTGATTTTAAAAAAGCATGACACAACATGGACAGTAGTGAAATTTATAAATATTTCCATTTACCCTGCCCTATCAAACATCGAAATATGAAGCATTAATTCCTGTAGAGGCAGCCCTAAAATATTGTTTTTACGAGTCGTGCGTCGCCAAAAAGGACAACTCATACCACCCGGGAAACATGCATGGTCAGCAGAACAAGGCTTGTAAAATCCTTGTATCTGTCTGATGGTCTATCCATATACATTATCAAATCGTTTCTGATATTGCGGTTATATTGCCTGTAGGGGATGGCAAACGTATAGTTTATAACTTATAATCACGGCCGACTTCAAAAGAGCAGGTTTAGATTTTACGACAACCAGGTGCGAAAGCCTAATTTCTACCAATCGTACCCATTGCACGAATTGGTCGCTATATAAGCGCTGTGTTTAACACGTGGAGCTCATACACGACTAAAAACAGAAAGCCGTCGTCGCAGAGGAGAAAATGTTATTTCGGGTTACGGCTCATTAATTAGCCATCACAAGCTGAACTTTATTCCCATTGCCACTAAATAGGGAACCTGCCTTCCAAACCCGGCCATTACTGCATAGTTTCGCCACACACACGCTCCACGGGTTCTTTTGTTGGGGTATATAGAGCCCCGCTTTGCTATCGTTTAAGAATGGTATACCGGTATTTTCGTATATGTGCGTAAACATCCCCTATCCCCTTTAAACTGCCAACTAGGTAATTACGCCAAGTCATAAATCTGGCCAACCTGATATTTATATGATGTTATGCAAGTGAGCGTAGCACTTTGATGTTCGCCGTGACGATGGCCTCTAGTTTCCGTTTCCGGTCCATTGCTCATGCGTACTGGTATCATGCCTTCTTGTTTGTATATATGGGTAGACCAAGAAGACATATCCCAGCGCATATCGCGTATACGATCCCTCTAAACAATCACCAGCCAAGCTATATTGTGATAATATCTTGATTTGCAAACGATTTATCATACATGTAAGCTTTACGGACGTAGATAAACTGACACAAAATATATGATATGAGATAACTTATAGAAAACTGTGTCGTCATAAATAAAATTCGTATGGTATCATACAGACCCTATTACAATACACTAATCCGTTTCCTTCCATATATACGTGTTGTATGTATGATACACGTTGTTTATTATTCTCCTTTAAATGCAAAGCCATGGCAATGAATGGTGTTGTAGGTCGATTGGTCGTGAGAGAGTTGAAAAGTGGTTGAACTAGAACATATTATCAAGTTTCTTAAAAAAAAATTAGTGCAAAACGTTAATTATAACCGACTCAAGTCGTAAGAAAAAAAAAATGTAGACTTGTGATGGCAGCATATACATGTGAAAGATACATTGGCGCCTGCTTTGCAAATCTACTCAATATGACGGCCGAGCTAGCGTGGTTATAGTGGTCTCCTAGTAGAGTTATACACCTTCCATGGGTGTTACAATTGATTACACAGATACGATGAAATTAGGATACATGTAATTAAATGGAAGGACAGATCAGAGATAACTTATCAAATGTCAAACGCCCTGTTATTAAATAGGGATCATGTTATAGGGAACTTGGGCTCTTTATTCGGTTTGTTTCCTTGTGTAATGCTTTTTATCTAAATGGAAATTATCTGATATATGATGCCCCTTTATGAACTTTGTGTGTGGTCTACATAATACGGTACCCTTTATATATACATATATATATATATATATATATATATATATATATATATATATATATATATATATATACATATATATATTAATTTTCCATATTCAATATTCAATATCTATCTATCTATCTATCTATCTATCTATCTATCTATATATATATATATATATTAAATTTCAATATTCAATATTTAGTTTCCTTTCCTTCACGTCCATTTTAGCTCTCTCAGTCGTCACACACACCCATATATACTCACACGCAGACATAAATACATGTAGAAAATTCCATTTGCAGTTAAGACGCTTTATCTGAACCTAGAATATAATTATGGATACATTTTTATGAAGATGATAACAATATGCAAATGAGAAAAAATGCACAAATACAATAATGAAATGATATGGCAGTCATACAATAGAGACAATAATACATTATTTTTCCAATTATGAACACGATAGGCATGGCTAAAGCGCCATCTACCGTCAGAACACAATGATGACGTCACGACAGAGAACTTGATGAAAAATGACTGTTTGAGAAATTCATCATTGACATATGTGCGGCGTATGCCTGTGAAGGAGGCTGCATGTATGTGCAAGATGACAATGTTGTGTGCACTGATGGTGCTAGTCCGTAACCTGCAGCGACGCTACTGCTAGGCAGTGCGCATGCGCTGCTACCCTGCTGTGACAGGTTCAAACCAGTTCCGACAGGCTGCAACAGGCCCTGTGACGCCCCCTGGTGGGGCATTCCAACCATACTGCTGGGAGGGCTTGTGTGTGGGTAACCGAGCTGATCGCTTCCGAGGGTGGGTGTGGACAAGTAACTTTGACCTAGATACTGACATTGGGGTGAAATGTGGGGCGGGCTGGCGCCAAGCTTATCCCTCGGATGTGTGATAGAGGTTCTGGATTTCGCCACCAGCTGGCAGGAAGGTAGGTCTTCATCCGGGTCCTTATCGCCGGGACAGGAACTGTCTGGTTTGTCTTGTGGTTGCTCTCCAGATCGGCCGTGACTAGAGCCTGTTCGTCCGCAATGATCGGGTACTCGACTAGAAGGGTTTTCCTTGGGACTGGCACTGTCAGCCAGCTCTTCAATTTTTAATTTCTTGTCACCTGTAAAAATAAGGAAACTTTAAAGTACTTATTTGCCTAAATTCATTGAAATGTTAGATATTTGTGGTAATGTTAAAGTTTTTTCGATAACTAGATACCTTCACGTTTTTATCAAGGATTAAACTATATTATTTAAACTGAAAAAAAAAATGATTTATTGGCTGATTCATGCTAAACACAGATGTAACATAGAGAGATTGTTGATTCACTCACTGGCATTTTTACACTGACTATAGAATGTTTGAATAAGCTTGAGATTGTAGACAAATGCGTTTAAATGTAGATAACGAATTTTTAAGGGGGCATTTTAAAATATAAACACATTGACATTTATATAGAGGACTATGTAAATTTAAATTTTGTACATAATATTTGAAATAAATAAATACTCACTTTTTTCGCCTTCTGAATCTGAGGACTCATTGAGGGGCATGGTGCGCTTCAACTGAAGTCTGTGGTCCCTTTGAAAGAGATTTGAAAATGCCATTAGGTTAGGTTCACAAAAGAAGCAGGCGGTCAGTACAGAATAGAACATTAACATTTCCCTGGCGACGTGGTCAATGACATTTTATTGACCACAACCGCCAGTGGTCATTCATACTCTATATGTTGATATACATATATGCGTCAATGACTCCTGCAGGGCAGGCCAGTCTAATCCATTTGATGGCTGCGAAAGAGCAAACATCGCGCATGCGTGAAAAGTTCGCCATATGGGTTTAGTAGTTAACATGTCAGCATATATCAGACATTTCAGCATGCCGTTTATGCATAAATCATTTCGAAATGGAGGATCCTGACGGGCCAGAATACTACCTAGCATTCCTGGTAAATAGGCACTGGATTTTGATATCGCCATATATATGGGTGTGTTATTACTAGCAGGTACATCCAGAAAGCCGTACTTCCGAGGCCCCTTGTACTTTTCCATAAATTCAATATTTGAGAAATAGTATGCATATATATATATATATGCTTATCTATGTTGCTTTCCATATATATTCCTAAAGTTCTTACTTAACACCGATTATGGAACAAGGACTACTAAATATTATGACCACACTAGTACAAAAGGTCAAATGAAAACAAACCTATTAAAATTGGAAACATGTGGAAATTTGATATTTAAATGATTGCATCTAACCAGTTTTTATATAAAATGCAAAACAATATAAGTATGAATCAATTCATTGTACTGAATCATTGTGTTAAACAGAAAGAAAATATATAAAATAACATGAAACAAAAATACACTTTGTCAAAAGAATGTATGACTTTAAGTTTTAAAACCATGAATCGTTAACTTTAATCTTTAAAATATTTATATAAATAGTTAAAATTTACCTTCTTCCCATTCCGTTGTCACGGAAACCCTTCGCAAATGGATTGTGGTCTATCTTCAGCTGAGTAATCTTCAATGAAAAAGAGATGAATCACATACATAATACGTACTATAAGTACTGTAATGATGAATCACATACATAATACGTTCTATAAGTACTGTAATTGTGTTAAAGCGATAGATTATATGGAGCAGCTCGTGTCGTATTTTATGGATATGTTTTAATAATATACAGTCCTATAGCTGCAGGTCAACATACTGATATAATCAATATGTATATATATATATATATATATATATATATATATATATATATATATATGTACAGCCAATCTATGATCTAAAACAAGCACGAGTATAAAATACATACACAGGGGCGGACACAGGTTTTGAGAAAGGGGGGGGGGGGGAGTAAGGGAGAGAGTGTAGAAACATTTGAAAATTTAGATTGCAATAACTCAATCATAATGCTAAAGCCCGCTGTTTTTTTTAGCGCATGTTGTTCTATTTTACATTTTTAAGGCCAAACAGGGGGCGCCACCTAAATCCACCGCTGCAGTATATATATGAAGTATTAGCTTCAGATTAAAATGTGTTATACATGTATGTCAAAAACACTATAGTTAAGACATAATAAATCACATTAAGCGATTTATTTATATACGTTTTTTCTTTTACTGAGGTATTTGTTTGGGGAAAAACACCCCTTGCCTATATTTTATTCAATATTTAGTCAACCGAGAATAATATATATTTATGATAAAACGATAGATTCATTCGTACCAAGCATATATGAAATATCGTACTTTACAGATGCAGAGAGGTAAATAGCTGAATTAGTTCCCACAGAATGTACACTATTATCAAGCTCTGCACTTTTTTTAAAATAAAATCTGTTCACCTTTTAACAGTTTAATTACAAGAGGCAATACAGGACAACTACGCTTACCGGCAAGAATGTGCCGCACGGCCATAGTGTATCAAGATTAGGTGATGTTATCTTTGCGTAACCTCGGTTTCGGGTGGTTACGAGACGCCACGAGACAAAACGTGATCGAGCGGTGATTGTATGAGAGTTGTAAGTTTTGACGCGGCATATGTTTCCAGTGAACCGGATATATGGGCGGTATCTTATCTGCTAGTTATCAACCAGGGTTCCTTTTAGCAGCATGGGTTCATCTGGATAATTGTAAGCGAGCGGTATGTTTCGTGTCTGATATAAATCGATCCTTAAACCAGAGTGCTTGATTAATATAAAAGAATTATTAATGCTCCCAGAATTAAATGTATCTGCGCATCTTTGCGTTAGTCTAGCCCCAGGGACCGAGACGCTAATGGAAAAACTTGTATATGCATATATCCTCATGTAAGTTCAATTAATTTAGTGTATTGACCATATATATCAAAATGTGTTAGTTTCTGCAATCTTCACACCATCGTCTCATCTCTGCCCTATACATTCCATATAACCTTATAATATATAGTAATAAAGCATACAGGATAAAGGAAACATGCCCATAATGGGTAACCTGTATAACAGATGAGCGATAGACAATTCCAAGGGCACTGTTAAATTAAGCATACACACATTATTATCATCTATCATAGCAAACCATGCAACCCAATAACTCATGCACTCCAAGGTCAGCATCACATGCGCATGCGTATACCATGTACGATACAGCAAATTTGATACCGTTGTCAATACCCTATAATTTTACCCGTATTGTACATGTATACATTTATATGATTGATTTACATGTATGTATGTTCATCTTCCAAGTGAGTTGATGTAAATATTATAGTTTAAACTGTATAATTATTTCTATATTTAAAAAGTATATCGTGTTATCTAATGTTTGCAATGAATCGTCCTTTCACCTGTCTTATATATGTTTGTTGAATAAAACATTTCATAATTAGATGTCAACTTATCTCTATAATATTCGTCATCATTACATCTATTCTTCCTTTAGATATACACATGTATTTACATATTAATTTAATTAATTGTGTGACGTCGTGTGACGACGACCGCTAATCTGTTACCATCAATTTTTTTTAACATAATCCTGTAATATGTATTTAGCTATATAGTTATCATAATCTCATTGCATACTGACCGTATTTCAAATCTTGTTTTACATGAACATTGAACTTTTAAAGGTTAGAAATTATAAACCAGCTGAATTTTGGCTATAACGGTTTATCCTGTTTAAAGATATTTCAAACAAATTAAAAACAAAAACAAAAAAAGAGATAAATACATAACACAAATATTGGGTTATACTGTAAATGCATATATATATATATATATATATATAGATACAGATATAGAGATACAGGTGTTAACGATTATATACCTGCTCGTTTTGATATGCTGTCACCGCGATGAAGGTCGTTTCGTCAAAAGCGTACGTGTTGAATGAATTCCAGCGCATACTGAAGATATCGTTGGCCTGGACCACGTGGATTCTTGGCTGATACTTGTGCATGGAGTTCAATATAATCTGAAAAAAAAATAATAAAAAATATAGTTGTTGAATTATCAACGTATTATATAACGAATATAATAAGGTATATTCATCCTTCTGTATAACAGTCAAGAAATGGAACCTGGGTAGTTATTTTTCCTTCTATATATAAAGTAGATGAATTTTTAAATGAAACTAATATGTTCCCCTGATAAAATTAAGTTTCAGAAATTGATTATAACGAAAGATAAAACATAAATCACATAAAGAATTCGCCATTATTATTTTCCTTTTATATATTTTTTTAAGGACACCACAGCGACATCTTTTCGGTTTGATACTATATGTATATATAGTATCAATTTAGTGCAATATACTGACGTTCACATGTAGATATTTGATTAAGAGTCAAATATTACAAAGAGCATTATCTGAAAGTCTTGAAAATTATTAAAATACGTAGAATCAGTGAAACTCCATGAAGTATTCGATCATGCACGGATAAAAAAAATATCAAGAAATGTAAAAATGGACAATTACCCGTAATTTTTCAAATATATGATACAAAAGTAGTATAATAATATTTTTTATATATCCACTGACAAGTGCGAAATATTTTGAAAATAGGAATTCAAGCTAAATATGCTTTTGTAAATATGCGCACATAAATGTGCGATGTTTTATATATATATAGATTTGCCCATGCTCTCCTGTGGTTTCTCATGAAAACAGGTGCATGCGTGAACATCATGCAGTAAATATAACTCTGACAATAACCTGGCATAAGTTATTCCGCTGAAAGATTTGACACTATTACACTGTGGTTTTGGCAGGTGACATTGTAAAATCGTGTTAAAGTTACTATCTGACGGGAGAGTAGGAACCAGCAGATAAGGAGGGCGTTAATATCACTCTCCCAACAGTTTCACAGTTTGCTATACACGCAAAAGTCTGTGTTTGCATACACAGGCACAACATTGACGAGATTTCTCGTGAAAACAAACATATCGCAAAACTGCCAAGTATATAATGGCGTCAAAGCCAGCTATAGCAGTGACTATCGCATCGGCGAAACCGCCAGACTTATGAATATCAACAGATCCGAAGTGTGAATTACACCACAAACCCAGAATCAACACAATAATGATGTAAAGATTTCGAATGTTAATATATGAAAAACGAGGTTAATGTAGAGTTTATATCACTGATATGATTTTTTTCAACATAGATATTTTTTTCTCTATATCACTTATCAAATAAACTCAGAAAACTTAAACGTGAACATTTCTTTTACTTGAACACCAGGGACCGAGGAAACGTATATGGACTCCATTAGGTATATTTTTATTTCATTTTATACCATCATTGTACATATTTTTTTTTTCTATACATTAATCATTTTTTGTATATTGTTAATATATTTCTCTTCTCCTGCTGGAGTGAGGAATTTATATCACATTCACAGTAGCTATAACATGTACTGACTCAATTACATAAATATCTATTAAATATATTATATTATGCATATGTATATAGCTAAACACTAAGAATTTATTTCTCAACAGAAATTTCCTGACATAAAATGTTTTAGATCAGGAAAACGTATTTACGTCATAAGTGACGTCACGGACAGAATTTAGGAAAAGACTTAACTCTATCAATATGGCGTTGACAAAGTCAGAAAAACAAACTCAACTTTTGTTGAGAATTAGATTTTTGTCACAGGGGTTGACTGACACATGACTGTCGTCAAGGAGGGTTCACAGTTACCACAGAATTGCTGACAACTTTTTAGAATTACGCAATTTCATGCTTTACTGAAATTATAAAAAAAAATAATCTTAAAAAAATATTCATCTTAAATACATTATTTTTTATAGGCAAATGTGTTACATGATAAGAGAGTGGGATTTGAAATACGTCTGCCTAGAATTAACATAGTGGTAAAAATATGGCTGGTAAAAATATCATTCTACTTACATGCCCATTCTGATCCAGGTTATTGTTGGTCAGTTTCAGCTTATGAAAGGAGACTGGCTGTTTCATCCAATGGGTGCCGGAGGCGGGAGAGTCAGGGTGAATGTACAGACGTCCGGGCATGTGTGGCTCGGCTTTCCCTGTTACGACCCATTCCGAATTATGGTACTTGTAACGACAATCGTCAAGCGGCACGATGTCCATCAGAAGTATGTATTTGGCGTGTGGATCGAGACCTTCCAAGGTCGTTTTGAAGGTCGGGAACATTCGCCTGTAATATGATAAAATAATATGAAAAAATAAACATACATATTCTATATATTTCAAGTTTAATTTTGTTAAAGTTCCATTTTAAGGGTGGGGTGTTGCATTTTCGATGTATAAAACACACCATCAGAATTTTTTTAAAGTGTAAAAATGAAAGTTAATGATGGAAACTGAAGAATGTTCTACATCATTTAATAAAAATTATTAAATACAGATGAATTCTTTCAAGTTGTAAAACTATTTTTATTTTGATTTCAAATCATACGACTTGGCAGTTTTATAAGAGAAGAAAGCAGTCATGATTCACATGTTTAAATTTCGGTTGTTTACATTTTAAAGTTAAGTTATTTGAGAAATTGATTATATTATTTGATATTTATTTTATTCACAATAATAAGAATATTTTCATATCGTTTTCGATATTTTTATTAATATTACTCTTTCCTTATAAATCTACTTTTCATAAAACATACATTTTAAAATATACCATGCAGGTATATAAATACGAAATTATTTTTTATAAAATATAACACAGAGCATGTGTATTCAAAGAGTCGAAATATATACACATGTATTTTAAATTCTCTTGTATTTTATTTTATATCATATATTTAACTTAACAGTAAGCTTATTTTTCATAACTTTTATGCAAGTCTTTCTTTGTTTCTACCTTTTCTAATATACTTTATATATAACTATAGCATTTTAAATTCTTAATTCTATTATTATTTTATGTTAATAATTGAGAAGGCCAAAGTATGTAGAAATTGTATAAATTTTGCTAATTTCTTCGGTAGGTTACATATTGAATCATAGATAGTTTACTGCGATAGGATTCCTTTTTTTATACTTGTGATGTTACAACCCGTCAGCTATATTCATCCATCAACGGTTAGAAAATATAAAGGATTTGCCACGGTGTATTCAACAGCCGCGCGCCAGAAGTCAACCTGACCCAAAGTGACTTATTTCTTGCGAGTACCCATCACACCCAGATGGACCTGAAAACGTCATGTCAAATCCTATATGGATTGTGATGTCAGTGACAGATTCTCTACAGAGTAAGGTGAGAAGGTCGTCCACAAAGTGTGCAATTTCAAACCTATGGTGTCTGCTTAAAACCAACGTACCGCCTATTTTGAAACCAGCTGAATAGTCGGAGTCACACCTGCGGGTTTTCGGCCACAGATATCATCAGATAACAAAGCCCGCGTTGACTCCCCAGTCTGATTAAGTTAATGAAGATGAATTAAACGTAGAAAGAGTTCTTCACGCCCAAGATGGGCTCTCTAATTATCATACAACGGTCTGCGTAATGCTGCGTAACACTGCGTGACGCTGAGAGGGGTTTGCGTAACATACACTTGTTCGCACGGATTGATCAGGGGCAGGGGACTCACAAGTGCTTGTTAGGTCGTGTTACTGGAGTTCGGTCTGAATGTGATACAAAGCAAACGTATATCTTAATCTTTAAATCTTAAAAATGCAAAAAATGAATATATGATTTATGCAGTCTTTAAAAATATGTATCCGGGCATATGATTTTAAAGTTTTGCTCTCGTATAACGAGAATTATATGCACCTTATAAGTAAAAAGTAATATATAAATATATATATATATATATATATATATATGTTTAAACATACTGTGTATGTGAAAATGCATACGTCTTACATGCTTTTTTATCATAATGATCTACATGCATGCATGCAATAGCTATATCTCATCTTAATTACCTGAGTATGAGCACAAAATTTTCTTGGTTTTTATCATTTTTATTATTGTTTTTATTGATATTATTATTATTATTATTATTAATGTAACTTAAACAAAAAATGCTATTAATTTCAAAGATTATGTATTAATTCACGAAATAATAGATTTGGTAATACATTAAAATAGAGAATGAACGTTTTAAACATTTAAGTATTCCGCACTTAAAGTATTATTTATTTACATAATGCATAAAAAACAAAAATGTATTTAAAAATATTTAAATTAATTTAAATTAAAATTAAGAAAAAAAAACAGTCTGAATTATATTATTAGAAAAAAATTTTATTTGGTTATGTTAAAGTTAAAGGAAAAAAAGTATCCAACTACAGTGAAAGAATAAGTCTATTCACGTACCTTCCAGATTTAGTGATTATCATTTCTGTGCCAAGGTTGTGGAATTTTGTCCAAAGTTCTCGGTTTTCAAGTCGAATTTTGATGTTCTTGTCCCGCTGTTCGCGCGCAGGGTGTGGCAACATCCGCTTGGGATCGGGAGCGCCCATGTGAAATCCACCGAACTGATTGCCCTGGCCTGCAAGTATAAAGAGATTACAGGTATTACGGGTATTACAGGAATTACAGGTATGAGAAGGTAACTGACTCTACTCCGTGCAGTGATTATCCAAGGGCCTGATTGATTAATACATAAACTTCCACAGAAGACCTGACCTTATAGTAACAGTATTGGCTACAAAAATATCATCTTTCTTTTTCTTTCTTCTCTCTTTCATCCCCCCCCCCTCTCTCTCTCACATATATATATTCTTGTTGTAAGATAATACGTATATATGTATATATAATGTTTCTATTTATAGGCATCTCTCTCTCTTTCTTTCTCTCTCTCTCTCTCTTTCTCTCTCTCTCTCTCTCTCTCTCTCTCTCTCTCTCTCTATATATATATATATATATATATATATATATAAAACTATAACTGACTCTACTATATATATATATATATATATATATATATATATATGAAATTTCAATCAGTTCATGTGTAGTTTTTCATCAGTTTAAAATGAACCGTTATTTTTAAATAAACATTTAAGTAATATCAAACTATAATTTGTATAAAATATATAAAATATATAAAATATGTTGGGTTGGGTTTGACTGCATCTATATATAGAGCAATATATTTCTTATATTCATGAGGTAAAGCATGGGCTATTCTTTAAAACTCAATATATATGTATAGCAAGATAATTATACGTAACCCTTCTCCTGGTTAGCATAATAAATTGATCTCACAATAGCCGAAAGTAAATTCTACGTGATACAATTTGACAGACGAAAGCTGATTTCTTAATTTTCAGGAGTTATTACGGTAATGCCTGGGATCTGGCGGGAACAATGTAATCACGTCTGCTGCGGAGGGCGGTAATTTCAGGTTTCGCCAAACGACACTCGAGCAGGGTGTTTATTATCTGCGTAATACCCGCCCAGAGCGGGGCAGCCCCGGCATAGAAAGTAGTTGGATTGGATATACATGGGTAGTTAATTCAGTGATGTCTTATTTAGACTAATTTAAAGCGACAGAGACCCATAATTTTGTACAATTTTATGAGATAGGATTTTCTGGCGTCTTAATCAAGTCAGCCGAGTATTTAGAGATGTAAATATATATGTTGGGTTGCCTTTGACCCTGGGAGTAAATTGTTTGATTGTTCTGAGATCTCCCTAAAGCCAACCCAGATTATTTAAAGGTGATGCAGGTAATATAGGCAGGCAAGGTTATTTTCAATGTTTGTGGCATTAAACGATGTAAAAACATGTATATGGCTATATATTTGAATTTGTATATTAAAGCAAGTTACACAAATATAAATAATGTGTTTTCAGCCCAATGCGTAAGTATAAGAAAGGAATAAATTTATAGTTTGTCTTTTTGTTAGGCATATGTATTACATATATTTTGCTGAGTTAACATGTTTTCTACGCCTAAATGCATGCGTCTCAAAATGAGACATATGTATATATATATACTCGTTTACAAATGCATCATCGTGACTGAGGGAACATTTGACCCTATGAGTAAGAAGGGTCATAAATTAAGATAATGAGCGCAGGCCTCTACGCGCATGGCTAACTAACACGATATTTCTTCATATACACACACTCATAATGCACTCAACACCACATTCCCTGCTGCGCTCAAAACGTGAAGTGCAATTAAGCCAAACTAGGATGTCGTGTATATATGAAACCCATGCATTCTGCATGGTCACTTTAAGACATGCAAACCGATAGGTTTTAAGTGCATATATTCAAATTGTAATATGTCAAATGTGTAAAAAACATGCGCGACACACACATATAAAACACACATAACACAGGCACATGTAAAAAGATATATGATTATATATGTGTTTGTTTTACTTATAACATATATTGTTTAAATGATGAGAATATAATAGTTTACATGCAGTGCATATACAGACAATGTTTGTATACAAGAAATATAGTTATTTATAGTATACATGCATATATATATATATATGGTAAACATTGGTCTATAAAAGTAACTATATAAGTAAAATAATGAATGTGTGCATATACACACGTATACACCTATAGTATATAATAATTATAAGTGTGTCTTAACATCCAGGTGTAACTGTCTGCGGGGACCGGTCACGTGTAAGTAGCGGTGGGCTCCTGTCTACACGCTGTTAACGTATTGTTAAGATACGATCTCAAGGTGATGCTCGGCGTTATGATTAATGTTCTAAACATAGGCCGGCCCGAGTTTTCTACAACTCCATTTATCATATACTGTAATTAGATCATTTATTTGCCGTTTTCTACATGTTATTAAGCGTATATATACATTGCAAAGCCATGTTTTATATGCATAAAATTTGTACCTTGAACTACGGGCAGCGAAACGGCATTCTCATTAGACCGATGTGAACAAACACACGCCCCCTTACTTTCGTGTGTATATGCGTGTATGTTCCTGGTAGAGTTTTGTAAATTTTTTTTGGTCATCATATATATATATATATATATATATATATATATATATATATATATATATATATATATAAAGACTGGTTTGAGACCAGTACCTATAAAAATCTAGCATTTCAAAGAAAGAGCCTAATTTTTCTACACACCCTCGAACTTGTATTTGTGTGTATGTATGCTTGCATGTACAGGCTTTAGGAAGACGACTTATTTACTTAATTTATGTTTGTGCACACATTGCATGTAAGTAATATTTCAGAATCGCAAAAGTAATATTTCAAGCACTTAGCGGTTATGCCTTAATGAGCGTACCTGTAACCACTCACGTAATTGCGGAGGTTACAGGACACAAAAAAATCTCGTGGCATTGACTCCTTCACAGAAAGCGGCACATATGTCACTTGAGGAAGGAGCACGGGAACATACTGTTACACAGGTAAAGTTAAGGTAACAGTTAGATAGTTGATGGATGATCCGTATCATTATTCCACACCGCGGGCAATCGATGTGCAATGTTGTAAGTGACAAACCCATGCATGGGTTGACACACAAACATATAGCGTGGTGTCAGGGCGGGCAACATGATTACAGAGCTGTCATTAATTGTACATACAGCTACAGACGACTCTATTAACAAACCAATACACATGTCCTATACATATATCTATATCGGTATATCTGCGATATGATGACCTGTATAGTTTACTTTTGTTATATACATATACTTAATTCTTATAATTATATAGTATCGGAATCATTTTAAATATTCACCTGATTTGGATAATGAAATTCTTTTACTGAGAAAGCCAAGTTTTAACATTCTTAACAGTTACTTATAATTGAGAATACAATCAATCAAAATTCAAGTATTTAAAATGGACATTTGTGTACAGCCTTTAAATAGTTTATTTGTAAGCCTAATGGGATGTTATTTGATTTGGATTTTACTGAGTGTAAATTGTAGCTCATGTCGTAAATTTAAAAAAAAATCACTTATATATACTTATATATATTCAATACCTCATTATTAGATTACAGGCTGATGTTATACTGAATGCAGTCATGTATACTCCAAACAGAGGAGAAGAATTAATCTAGGGATACACCTAATCAATAAAATATTGTTTACACCAAATTCAATACAAATTGTTAAACATTGGTACATGCGGACTTACCTGCGAATCCCATGGGATCGTGAGGTGGAGGCATCGGGAATCCAGTGAACGGGAACGTCTGATGGCTGCTGAACCCATGACTAAGAGGAAAAGACCGTGCCCTCTGACCGAGGAAATCTTCTTCAAACATCCCTCCAGAGTTAGGCTGAGTTAGAGACAGCATGGTGTAGCCGTGCTGCTAGATCAGTCCCACAAATAGTAAAGTCTGGTGTTCTTAATAAGAATAAGCAATGGTACGGTAAAGTCCTGTATAGGTCTAAGCTTGCTCCGCTCAGTGTGTGCCTTCTCTTGTGGCTCAGACTCCAAACTATGCATCCATGCATCAATCGTCGAACTTTTGAGAGCGATGGCTTTCTTTGATGTCCTCGCCGCTTGTCAACCCTGATGTCAACACCTTCATTCAATAGGCTACCCGGGCTGTCAATCAGGCCACGTGAGGCGTTCATTGGCTGACGGTCGCACGTGTCGGATCATGCGCATTGGCGCAGCGGATTCCACGCCCAAGCGGCCGGTTTTGAAGGGAAGGTGGCGAGCGACCAAAGAAATACGAGGTTTGGCCCGAGAAATCGCGCGCTCTCCTGAATACGTACATGAAGAAATGAGCAAACTTCAGCGCTCGGTAGAACGCCCGGGCTGTCGTATCATTTGACACATCAACAGAACTGGAGGATGGGGAAAGTCGATGATTGATAAAAAAATGACACCTGATACTCAATGAAGACACAAACAAGGATTTTGTCATATTTCACGGTTCTCTCTACCTCTGTATATACACAGTGCATGACTTTCACATTCTCTCAACACTTCCACTTTCTGCTGATCATGAATGTCCATTTTTAATTGTCTTTGGTCCTATAAATGTACAAACAGATAAATACATTGACCTTTTTTACTCTTCTTATATATATATATATATATATATATATATATATATATATATATATATATATTATATTATATATCGATTGCGTTTGTGCATAATCGATAACCAACGATTTTTTTGCACACCAAAAGAAGTCATAATATCCCGATAAATATTCTTATTCTGTCACACATATAAGTAAAACGAGGCACAAAACAGCATTAAACCTAAATCTGTGCAACGAATAAGTATCTATACAACACTGCCATTACCTGGACCTTTCATAATTCAGTGTGATGTACAGGTTAGACTGAATTTACTCGGTTATTATTTCAAGTATAATTCCATGCATGCAACATATATTTCATGTTAAGATATATGGTGCATAAAATAATCGATTGATGATCGATCATCGGCCGTTTTTATCTTACAATCATCGAGAATGGTGATACAACAGATTCCTACCACAAATGTAGATAAATATAAAATGATTTATATATATATATATATATATATATATATATATATATATATATATATAAAACGAATTTTATCTTTGATCGCTTTAGTGTTTTTGGATAGTGTTGTTCCACTTTAAACCGATATATTGTAAGAATTAATATGACAACTGTTCATATATTCCAGTGAATTTAAACAATTACAATAAACGACAATAAATTAAAGCGTCAGTTGTGTAATTGAACGTAGTTTTTTGACAGAATATGCGTATTTTTCAATATTTATATCATTTTGAGTGTACGCTGAAAGCAAACATATACGAAGTGTTTCTGTGTGTGCATTTATGTATATATATTCATACACTTTGGACGACCAAATCAAAGGCAATCAGCACACGGCTATGTTTGAATGTGTCTGTACTGTGTACATGTGTGTGTGTATGTGGATGTGATCCTCCACCAAACATAAAAAAACTTCAAAAACATCATATAGAGTTCTTCTTTCAAAGAACGAAATATGTTGTTATCTCATTAAAGTGTATATAATTGACATCGAATTGACGGCCCCATGTATGGACCTCCTTATTGGAGTCTTGCAATTAATTATCATTTACAAAATTTGGTAATTAAAACCGGAGATATCCGTTCCGATGTATAAATCTATTCTCTGATTGTCTCATCAGGTTTAAGAAAATATATAAGGACAATTAACCTATATACATGTCTTTGCTCCGAGGCGGTAATATGCCAACAGTGAATTAAGGGGGTTTATTACAGGATTCGAAAACACTCTTATACTTTCATAATCTGTATACGCTTTTATAATCATTATACACTTGATGTACTTTATATATATTCTAATTTATATTCTAAAATAATCAGCACGTGACAGTCAATTTTATTTTCCTTAACCATCGGATGTCCGTAGCATGCTATATATATATACGAAAGGACACATGTGCATGCATTGGAAAACACACTCGCAGGCACATATATATTGTGTGCACATGTGTGTATGTGCAATTTTAAAATAATACACACATAATTGGCTGAATAAAGTATAATTAAATCGGCATACTGATACATATAAGAGAATAAAATGTAATGCAAATAATGGATTAAACAGAGCCTGCGTAAATCTAATGAAAGTGCACATGGAGGCACGCACTTATATACAGACAACCAACCTTGATCTCTCATGAAATTCTATAATTTAACTTTTCCTGCATGTTTCCTTTAATGATACAGCTCTTTTATTTTGGTTGATTTTTAGTTTATAAATTTTAGGAATATTCTATTGTTTCACAAAAAAATTAGTGTATATCAGGCCAATTTCTGTCAAGTTTTATTCATAAATTCACGTATGGTCGTTTCATTATAGTATATATATTGTTTTAACTTTTCGCTTATGAGCGTTAGGGCGGCAGGCCCCATTGGGCCTAAGTGAGTGATGGTATGATTGCGATGTGGCTCTCAATTTTCAAACACATCCACATTTCAAATAATCTCATCAATCACTATATTCTATGGATCCATTTTCTATCATTTCCACCCTTTAGTCGACCACGGACGTTATTATGTCACTCGTTTTAGGCCATCAGTCAGCGGGCCTGGGTTTCCAAATCTACGAGCCAATTGTGTATAATAAGCCACTCGTATTTGTCAGCGCCTACTATGTTACGGCCATAACCAACCTCGGTCATCCATCAAAACTTTAAGCCCCGCCCATTTAGCCCTAGAAAGGGAGGGGCTTGACATGCATGAATGCTGAAATCAACAAAGAAGACAAATACTTCAGATGCACTTGGTGATACAGAGCACGTGTTGTTAAAACAAGGTAGTATGGTCTTACTATGCCCTCAAGTTTGGTAGCCTCGGGCTTAAGTCCTGGGTTTTTGGTTGAGGATAAACATTTACATCATAGGTCCATAAAAGGTTAATCATAAAGCAAATTATATGCATGCTTAGGGCAAACAGAAGGCCCGCATACTTACATAGTACAAATCGTAGTTAGACTCGTAACGCAAAGTACCCTCAGGTTGAACCCCCTATACATTTAAACCATTTATTTTTGATTTGGCAAAATGATTTTTCAGTAGACCATTACTGGAAATAACTTTACATATGTGTGACAATTTTGGCCTTGAATATATTAACTAAGAAATGAATTGAAAGCCATTTCAGATGTTTTGTTCGATTTGTTCTTCGAAAAATGCAAATACTATGCATAGGACTGTTAACCCTTTGACTATATATACACAATGTAGAATTATAATTACTTAAACCTGTTTGTTTCCCCTTTTTAATTATGCTTTTTTTACGTGCACGGCATCCGTTTTTGACATTGTATACCTATCAAATCTGGGAAATGTCCAAATACAAGAAAAACATCGTTTTATACACTATGTTTGTGCTCAACCTGAAATAATAATAACTGATGCTGTTCAAAGGCATCACAGTGAAACCCTGACACACACACATACATATATATACCTACTCATGTTATCTTTGATTCAAATATTGAGTACAAACAATCGGAGTGATATTGATTGTCGGCTCATACTTTGCAAAGTTTATATTTGTGTTAAAACATGATCTCCCTTTTTATAATAACAACTGTCAATGCATGCACAATTTCAGCGGGAGCCGAGCATCTCACTCACATGCATGCCTGAATGCCAATGAAGCTAGTTAAAAGGCTTAACATGTATATATTTTTCCCCTTTTGTTTTAACAAGCATATAAACCATGGAAGACGCTTAAGGCCAGCTTTTCACCTGCCTTTTCTGTATAAGTTATGTCATTTCTGGTATACTCTGCAGATATTTTAATGAAATTTATGTATAACTGCTTAAAGGAAAGTCACTATAACGCCTCTGTGACGGATGTATATATATATACGAACTTGTTTATCTAAAAGCTATTTGTAAAAATAGTGTTTGCGCCAATTTTGACCAACAGAAAAAAAAATTGTTATATAAACACGCGGATATAAACAAAACGAATTGTCTATTTTCATAAAAAAAAACCCTGACACACAGATTTAACTTAAATCAAATGTTCTGTATGTTGTATCATTATGTTGTGTTTTTGATTCTTGTCATGCGGAGCAATTGATAGTCGTATATCGATCAATTAGCCCATACATATGTATAAATTATTCCTGAGAGAGAGTATAAGTATATGATGCCCGCTATCTTCCAATGTAACCGAATAACCAATCGGTTGGGCAACCCATCTTAAGATGAGTCATATATTTCAAACAGTTAAAAATGTATGGGTTCTGTAGTTCAGTAATGAATGTACTTTGGCTGTGGACATGATTTTGTCTTCATGTGGTGTATATATATATATGCAGCATAAGTTTTATAAATTGAAAAGTAGATAGATAATGCATGGATGGGTCTTACCCCGCGAGAAAGGCAGTTGTAGGATATAGCCACATGTGCAGTATATGACACTCACACAAGCACGCACACACAAACATGTATACACCTGCACAGTTCATGAACGTTGAACTTATATTGTAGTTGTAAAGGATTGCTGTCTTTACGTATAACGTGTATGCACTTGTATATAGAATACGCGTTAATTATACGTCTTGAACAAACGAATATGTTTGATTGTTGATATAAACTTATTTATTTTACAGGGACAAATATTTAGTTAAAATAACTAATGCAAGGCTCCTCATGGATCAGAGGTGGCGTTCGGTATTGTCTGCATGCAGGGGTGGAGGAAACCGGAGGACCCGGAGAAAACCATCGACTTTGGATACATGCATGGGTGACTACAGCACACTACTTTCATATATAGAGCCATGCACACCGGGGATGAAACCAAGGCCTCAGCGGAGAGAGCCGAGCGTTTTACCCCTCGACTTTTGAAAAGATATACACATGAAAAGCTCAATACATGAACGCAGAAATATTCTAATAAGAATTACCGAATGTAAATATGAATCATAAGATATAATTGAATGAACATGGAAAAATTTAAGTAAAATGCACAGCTAAAGACAGTGGCAAATAGATACACACGGTCCCTTGAATTCTGATTCTTGTTGACCATTTTGAAGGATTACAAAAGGCACTGATAACCGTTTGAGAAGCCTGCAATTTTACTTTAAGCCATCTTGTTTTCACAAACAAAGACCTAAAAAAGTTTAACCTTCAGCGTAAGTAAAAGGTATACGCTATAACTGGGCGATAATGGGGAATAGACAATGATTGATTTTTGAAAATCAGTCATATTGGAGATCTGGCGAAAACACGGACAGGAAAAAGAAAAGAAGAAGAAATTGTAATGGATAATTTCGTACTCGACAGTTCTACAACATTTTATGTTTCCCAAATATGGATATAGAGATTACCTCATCACCCCCATTTTTACTATTTGCCTCTCCACTCTACGCGGGGTGAGGAATATTAGACAGTGGCCTTACAATACCTTCCGTTATGCATTGACACCCTTTTGTGGATACTTCTTTTGTTTCAATGTTTAAGTACATAGAGAACCAAAAGATTACCATGTACTTTCAAATCCTCTCTTGTGTATATATATATATATATATATATATATATATATATGTGCCTCTCTCTCTCTCTCTCTCCTCTAATGTAAGCAAAGTGAATTCCACATTATACCAACAGATTATATATATATATATATATATATATATATATATATATATATATATATACATATGCACGTGCCATTTAATACAAGAATAGTGTTTACTTGTTTTATACTGTTATATACAGAATATATATACTGCATGCATGCGCACACCGGTGAAGTCCACAAATGAAATCTTACCAAGACGGTATAAAATATGTTGGTGTCATTATATACTTTATAAATTTACCCGACCCCTTCAAATCCGTTTGTATGCTAAATGGACTTGAAATCTCAGTATAATATCAACATTCATTATATTTAAACCAAAACCAATCTTACTTATACTGCGAAGTGTCCATGGATCAGTCCTACTTTCAATGTAAAAGTATATAAAGTCAAATAACTTCCAAAGTTTTCTTAATCCTCATCTGACAGATAATATATTGTGCTTAATATTGATACCAAGATAACATTACCTATATATATATATATATATATATATATATATATATATATATATATTTATTTAGCTTTCAGTGCATATGTATATATATTTGTTTGTTTTGAATTTGGACGCGTGAAACTTTCAATAATAATCTCGCTTTGTCCAGGAGAAACTTATCGTAAAATCATGGTCGTGACTGAGAAATGTTATTCCAAGGAGGTATGAACGGAGATACTATCTTATGCGACACTCTGTGGTAGGTATCCTGGAGAAATTCACAACTTCTGTCGTCTGCTTGGAGATTATATTACTTTGGTGTAAAAGAATATATGCTCTCTGACGTTTGATTTATCGTTTTTCTCGTGACTTTACACCCCAGTTCTATACCTGTTTGATCATCATAGTAGATATTAAAGTTATTCCCTTAACTTCTTGGTTTTATAATGATTTATACGATCATTAAAAGTGTATCATACTGAAATTTACACCTTTTTCCTTCCTGAAAAACCCCGAAGGCTTTATGCTCATTGAATATGATAATATCATCTGAATAATTAATGCATCTTGTTTTTTCTTCTTCCTTTATTCTGTAGAAATTTTCTATTTCATCAGCTGTTACATCTGTGTAAAATAAATCATTGTCCCTTGAAGGACAATGCTTATTTGGGGTCCTTCAGCTGGAAATTCATGATTCACAAAAGTACCACATGCAGGTTTTACTTCATTCTCACTGTAAACAAACCAATACTGTTTACTACGAGTAGATTTTCTCAATTCGCCAAAGGTTCTTTCGGTTTTAAAATAATTCTTGAAAATAAAGAAACAGAACAAATGAGAATACAGAGATAAACGGGAGTTTGCAAAGAGAACGGGGACTTGGTTCATTCACTTACCATCGGGCCATTCGGTAATTTGTCAACTCGCTGTATAAGTCACTATCTGTACCTGAATGCACATGAACTAACACATATGAAGTAACCAAATTTTTTTCGTATTTTGATAAGTAATCCATTTAAAGCTAAAAAAATTATAATAAATCAAATTTAGATTTTTTTATGTGTATCCTATGCCACAATCATTATGTTATTTGTATCTTTATTAACCCTGCCAAACATTTGATATATACGTAGAAGCCATATATGCGAATCATTAAGAGAGCTCAAGTTCATATTTAAACGAACTCTTGGGAAATAGCAATCGACACTACTTGATTGGAAAATGATTACCTCGATAGGATTAAGGGATTAGCAAACAATATAACTATATCACGGCGCCACACGTACCCAGCACAGGTAATATGTCGCCGAAACAAGATTATATCTGATATTGGCGAGTAACGCCACAACCATTAAACCTGTGAACAAGAAGTCAACATTTGCATACATAAAGTGCTGCTGCATATCGTCCTAAAGTTATCAATATGGGACCTGGTTTTCGGGAGATTAATCTATATATAAAAGTAGTGTATAAATATGGCGATGCTATTCTTGTTGTATTACAAGCAAGATCAAGGCTCTACAGCCTCGTTATCATACTCATGCAAATAAGACACGTGACCTGGTTGCCATGTACACCATGGTGATCACGTGTTGCCTCGTGTCACATGATAAAACCGATAACATGTCTGGCGGCCTTAATCTATAAGGCATCTGAACGTTGGTTTGTGTTGATAAAACGTTCTTGCCACCAACTGATTAAGTAAATAAAACAGGTTGCTATGATATTCTGTAATCAAAACTCGGTGCAATGCATGAGCTTGTTCGATATGTTTCGCCAAAATCAGTTTGTCGTTAACGTCATTAACCATTGCAATATTTTCAATACACTTTTGAGAAACATTTTTTTTTACAAACTGGTATAAAAATCTGTTTATCGAAGATGTTCTTTCTTAAGCTGCAAAACTTTTATATTTATTTTTCCTTTAAAAAGAGTCGAATATAAATAAAATTAAAGATCATTATGATTGACAATCCGTCATGTCCTCCTTCTGGTCATTGGCACCTTGCTGCTAAATAACTGTCACTGCGCATGTCTGTTACGTAATAAACATTGCTGACGATTTTACACATGGACAGTCACAACAAACTCGAGGGAACTATAGGTTTAGTCGTTTCTTTTAATTCATCCTTCACTGACCGGTCAAACGCGGGGCTGTTATTATTTCCGGTTTATCTGACACGTGTTGGTTGGTTTTATCCGGTTACTGTCGGTTTCCATCCAACTGCACATGGACAAACGATTAGGAATACCTGGCTCAAGTTTTCAGTTCATACCAAAACATGTCGATTATACGCTTGAATACCCGTCATTAATGTCATACTGCATTAAGTCCCTGAATCCTGAGTGTAGTATGTGGTCTTTTCCACCATGTCTTACGACATCTTACAAATATGTATATATATATATATATATATATATATATATATATATATATATATATATATATCGCATATATTGATTTGTATTTAAACATTCCAGTCGTCATAAATAAAGCAGGGAGCTTAAAGTAGTTTATCATTGAATATGCAAATAAGAGTATGGATGGATTCAAATAACGCCAAAATAAAACTTAAATGATCTCCCATTGAATATCAATACATATAGAAAGGCTTCTATTTCAGCGATATATGGGAGGTTAAACAATTCCTTAATATGTTGTACGATATGATATATGTCCTTCTTATAATATGTAACACCTATATCACGTGACATATTTGACAAAAAATTTTCGGCTGTATTACCAATGAACACTCAAATCTGATAAGAATTTTAAAGTTATGAATTTACATAAAAGGGAAAAATGGAACGACAAACGTTGACTAACTATATATAATCAAAACCATAAAGCATAACAATAATAATTTGAGTTATCACAGTTGAAGACTTGGCCTCCTGAAAGAGTAACCGAATAAACACACAAACACATTTATACACAGAGACACGTTTTCTGCGGCGACCACCGACAGATTCAATCCGCCGGTATCAGGGTGATCTTCTGGAACCTAAGTTGGCACTAAGTCCTCGTAAGACCATTACCTGGTGACACTCGTCCGGCGAGATGACAAGGCGATCTTCCTCGACTTAACGACAACAGTTAATAGCGCTAATTACTGCCCTAATGACTTGCTTCAAGTCACCCGAGCCGGCCCAGGCTTTTGGTGGTCTGAACTCGTTCCACTGAATATACGGGGCCAATCTAGGTGATGTCATTAATGGACTTACTGCGATAATCTCAAACCGGTGTTCCGATCCACCTTCTCGAAATTCTTCCTCTGGCTTTCTGAGTAATGGAACTGTAATAATTTGGCTTCGATTGTTTTCCAAATTTCGTATTTTTTTATATAAATTAATTTGGGGCTAACGATAGCAAACTGTCACACTTTGTTTCAAGATCTGACGTTTTCGTATGCATAGTATATCAAAATGCTATCATCTTTGTATGACAATATTCCTCATGCATTACACGTGTCTTAATTCTAAGATCACATATATCTCCTGCTCTTAATATTATCAATATAAAAACACAATGATTATTTATGAAATTATGTGCGTGTATGATATAAGAAATCTTATTCGTTCTCTCTCTCTCTGTCCCTATCTCTGTCTCTGTCTCTCTTTCTTTGAACATCTGTGTCTCTCAATATGTCAATTTATATCTCTCTAAATCTATCATTAACTGGATAAACGTAAAAGGTCCAACTTAAATTTCGATATAATTATATATATATACCTGTATTTGCCTATATTTCAGGCCCCTGTGCAACTTCCACAGTAAAAAATTATATTAGTGTCATAACATAAGTTACCCTTTTAAATTTCCCTCATCCAATTAATACCTACACAGCGCCAGATGGAACAAAACAATAAAAGTATATGTGTTTTACTATTCGGACGGTAAAATATAGGGCCAATTTCTCTTTCAATATAGCACACTGCGGTCTATATACCGTTGCTTTATGTCGTGTTTACGGAGTTTCAGGAGGATGTAATTAATCCTAGACACGTCATTTCTCAATTTATCGGAGGCAGGGACAAAGATGAAGCGGGCGGCTGGCGTATAAGAAACACGGAGCCGGCGTTAATCTAAGGAACTCGGGTGCATTATGTGAATTCCCAAGCCGGGAATTCCGACTCGTACACGGCCATCATTTGCCAGGGCCATAACTTTCTTATGCCTGGTGGACAATCTAAACAAGTACATCTATTTACACCTTCCAGCCTCCGCAGCAGTGATGAGGAGGGCGAGGCGGCACTTGAGCATCCTTCGGGAACTGAAGCAATTCCTGCTCTTATTGACTGTTCGGCGTCTGCGGAGCTTCTCCAAGTCCCAGTCCTCGCACCTTACTGTCACAGATCCATCACCAGACACTAGACGCAAGGCCTGCCTGGCTATAACAGTCCGCAGTGCTGCGTGCCCACCGTCAGCAGCAAAACCTGATCCAGCCCTTGCAAGATCGGCTCTGCATGCATGAAAACCATGTATAAATTTTTAAATTGACTATAGAGATTGAAATAAAATCAAATGAATTGGAATTGTATTTATATGAATAAAAATGAAATGAATTCCAACTTAATCGAAATTGAATTTGAAGTCCACAGGCTGAGATAAAAGAAAATCTGAATTTAAATCGAAAAATTTAAATTGATCCCAGGTTTAGTTATATATGATCATGGTAGGATGCTAGTTTACAGAAACCATCTGTGAAGCATATTAAGGTCTATCATGCATTATTCTCTTTTGTGTGGGAATAACGAGAAATAAAAAAGTTTAAAATAAACCATATATCTATATATAATCTGTTCACACGATAATGTAAAAAATAATTAGCAACATTGAGAAACTATGCATGGAGATATTATAATGTGTGAGCTAAACATCTCCCGGGGGGGGGGGGGCACATAAGTATATAATCTGAAACTTTATCGGCAACGTTAAGAAGTGGTTATTTATTCATATTGAATTGTGCTGTCATCTGTTACTTTTATATAATTTATAATTTGTTTATTAGTATAAGTGTCTAATCTAAATATATAACTCAGTCAAACACAACCAGTCAAAAATTACCCCTGTTTGTCAGAAGTGCGTAAGTTCATCTTGGTGTGTGTGCACTTTTTATATTATTATTATTATTATTATTATTATTATTATTATTATTATTATATATATATATATATATATATATATATATATATATATATATATATATATATATATATATACTATCTATTCCAATCGATCAGTCGAGAAAACGTGATCTTATTTAAGTCTTTAAAGGTCAAAATAAGGAATTAAAACCAGCTTAAGTTTTATAAATAACTCAGATTATAGTTTAGGCTAGGGTTGTATGAATTGTATATTTGTAAGCAGTTTTTGTGTTTCATCTATACAACGATACGGCATGCATATAGCGTATCAGTTACCGAATCGATGCGACGTATATGTGTACCGATATATTGGTATATTGATATAGAGCTCTATATAGACTATATAGAGCTCTATATATGTATCAATATCCCAATATATCGGTACATATCGATATATATTATAGTATTTTCCAGATAACTTATGGGGAAACGTATTCGGTGTATAGAAAAATGCATGAATATCGACTGTCTAATGGACTGTTTTCTAGTACAT